>JASTWF010000196.1:0-375000 GCA_030390025.1 Squalus acanthias | reverse complement strand
GATATGAGCGTTTGTTGCTGGACCGGAAGTCCGAGGGGACCGGGAGTGCCCACCTCACCGGGGCTTCGGGTGATGATTTCCCGCTGGGGGAAGCGAATTGCTCCCGGCAAATGGGCAAGCGCATTTTCTGGCAGTCCGGGCTGCCGTCCCACCGACTTTTAAGCCTGTTCGGCTGGAAATTTATTGCCATTTTCGGGGCCGTCTTTCGGGTCGTTGGTGGGGCGACACAAACGGCAGCCTGCCGCCTGGCAGAGGCCGGGGATTCGGCTCCCTGGCGTCAGGGACCGTATCGGAACCGATGGAGGCCGAGAGACCCGATTTCAGGCAAAAAAATGTTTTTTTCCCGAAATCGGCCGAAAATTTTAAAATATTTTCATGGCCACCGGCCGGGGTAGCATTCGACTGGTCTGGGAACGCCGCGTCGAACGCTGGCAAAACCGCTTGGCTCCGACGCCGGAGTGCGGAGATATGGTCGTTCAAAGTTGTTTCTGGAGGTCCGAAGGGGTCGGATTCGGGCGCCTTACCGGGGCTTCGGGTGATGATTTCCCGCTTGGGGAAGCGAATCGCTCCCGGCAAATAGACATATGTGCATTTTCTGACAAGTGTTCCAAACACTGGTTAGAGAGTTGCTGGGTGGGAACTCATTAACCAAAGTATCAATGGGACAAATGGTTAACCAAAGTCTCAAAGTGATCGATCCATGCAAATTAACAAGTGACAAATGGTTTTTTTTGCCGAAATCGGCCGAAATTTTTTTTTTTTCCTGGGCGTCCGCCGTTCATGCATTCGAGTGAGCACGGGAAGCCGCGTCGAACGCTGGCAAAACCGCTTGTCTCCGACGCCGGAGTGCGGAGATATGAGCGTTTGTTGCTGGACCGGAAGTCCGAGGGGACCGGAAGTGCCCACCTCACCGGGGCTTCGGGTGATGATTTCCCGCTGGGGGAAGCGAATTGCTCCCGGCAAATGTGCAAGCGCATTTTCTGGCAGTCCGGGCTGCCGTCCCACCGACTTTTAAGCCTGTTCGGCTGGAAATTTATTGCCATTTTCGGGGCCGTCTTTCGGGTCGTTGGTGGGGCGACACAAACGGCAGCCTGCCGCCTGGCAGAGGCCGTGGATTCGGCTCCCTGGCGTCCGGGACCGTATCGGAACCGATGGAGGCCGAGTGACCATATTTGAGGCAAAACATTTTTTTTTTGCCGGAATCGGCCGAAAACTTTTAAATATTTTCATGGCAACCGGCCGGGGTAGCATTCGACTAGGCTGGGAACGCCGCGTCGAACGCTGGCAAAACCGCTTGGCTCGGACGCCGGAGTGCGGAGATATGGTCGTTCAAAGTTGTTTCTGGAGGTCCGAAGGGGTCGGATTCGGGCGCCTTACCGGGGCTTCGGGTGATGATTTCCCGCTTGGGGAAGCGAATCGCTCCCGGCAAATAGACATACGTGCATTTTCTGACAAGTGTTCCAAACACTGGTTAGAGAGTTGCCGGGTGGGAACTCATTAACCAAAGTGTCAATGGGACAAATGGTTAACCAAAGTCTCAAAGTGATCGATCAATGATCCATGCAAATTAAAAAGTGACAAATGGTTAACCAAAATGTCAAAGGGACAAATGATTAACCAAAAGTCTCAAAAGTGGGAACTGATGCACTGAAATGTCATAGGGACGAATGGATAACCCAATGTCAAAGGGAAGACACTCTATATAACCTTTTTGGATGGACATTTCATGCCATTTTTGCCCGTTTTTCGGGTTTGTGTTCGGGCTTGAAAAACGGCCGCCCGACGCCCGACAGAGGCCGGGAATTCGCCTCCCTTGCGTTAGGGACCGTATCCGTACCGATGGAGGCCGAGAGACCCGATTTGAGGCAAAACATTTTTTTTTGCCGAAATCGGCCGAATTTTTTTTTTCCTGGGCGTCCGCCGTTCAGGCATTCGAGTGAGCACGGAAAGCCGCGTCGAACGCTGGCAAAACCGCTTGTCTGCGACGCCGGAGTGCGGAGATATGAGCGTTTGTTGCTGGACCGGAAGTCCGAGGGGACCGGAAGTGCCCACCTCACCGGGGCTTCGGGTGATGATTTCCCGCTGGGGGAAGCGAATTGCTCCCGGCAAATGGGCAAGCGCATTTTCTGGCAGTCCGGGCTGCCGTCCCACCGACTTTTAAGCCTGTTCGGCTGGAAATTTATTGCCATTTTCGGGGCCGTCTTTCGGGTCGTTGGTGGGGCGACACAAACGGCAGCCTGCCGCCTGGCAGAGGCCGGGGATTCGGCTCCCTGGCGTCAGGGACCGTATCGGAACCGATGGAGGCCGAGAGACCCGATTTCAGGCAAAAAAAATTTTTTTTCCCGAAATCGGCCGAAAATTTTAAAATATTTTCATGGCCACCGGCCGGGATAGCTTTCGACTGGGCTGGGAACGCCGCGTTGAACGGTGGCAAAACCGCTTGGCTCCGACGCCGGAGTGCGGAGATATGGTCGTTCAAAGTTGTTTCTGGAGGTCCGAAGGGGTCGGATTCGGGCGCCTTACCGGGGCTTCGGGTGATGATTATATTCAATGACTCAGCCTCCACAGCTCTCTGGGGTAGAGAATTCCAAAGATTCACAACCGTCAGAGAAGAAATTCCTCATCTCCATTTTAATTAGGCGACCCCTTATTCTAAAACTATGCCCCCGAGTTCTAGATTTCCCCCACGAGGGGAAACATCCCCCCTGCATCTACCCGGTCGAGCCCCCTCAGAACGTTATATGTTTCAATTAGATCACCTCTCATTCTTCTAAACTCCAATGAGTATAGGCCCAACCTGCTCAATCTTTCCTCATAAGACAACCCTTTCAACTCAGGAATCAACCTCGTGAACCTTCTCTGAACTGCCTCCGATAAAAGTATATCCTTCCTTAAATATGGAGACCAAAACTGTACGCAGTACTCCAGGTGTGGTCTCGCCAACGCCCTGTACAGTTGTAGCAAGACTTCCCTACTTTTATACTCCATCCCCCTTGTAATAAAGGCCAATATTCCATTTTCCTTCCTAATTAATGGCTGTACCTGCATGCTAACTTTGTGTTTCATGTACAAGGACTCCAAGATCCCTCTGTACCGCAGCATTCTTTAGTCTCTATCCATTTAAATAATGTTTAGCTTTTTTTTTCTCCCTACCAAAGTGAATAACCTCACATTTTCCCACATTATAATCCATCTGCCAATTTTTTTCCCACCCACTTAACCTATCTATATCCCTATGCAGACTCTGTACTCCTCACAACTTACTTTCCCACCTATATTTGTATCGTCAGCAAATTTGGCAACAGTACTCTCGGTCCCTTCATCCAAGTCATTAATATAGATTGTAAATAGTTGAGGCCCCAGCACTGATCTCTGTGGCACCTCACTGGTTACAGTTTGCTAACCTGAAAATGACCCATTTATTCCGACTCTCTGTTTTCTGTTATTTAGCCAATCCTCTATCCAATCTAATATATTACCCCCAACACCGTGAGCTCTTATCTTGTGCAGTAACCTTTTGTGCGGCACCTTATTGAATGCCTTCTGGAAATCCAAATACACGACATCTACTGGTTCCCCTTTATCCACCCTGGAGCATCGAGCACTCCCGGGGACAGGTACAAGACAGAGCTCCCTCGACATTACCATGACATTACCACTGTTACTCTGTCCCCCATCCCTGCTCCAGACCATTTCTGTTCCTGAATTTATAAACTAGTAAAACTTAGAGATGACAAATCCTCGGGACTGGATGAATTGCATCCCAATATACTAAAACAGGCAAGGGAAGAGCCCATTGCATTCTGGACCTCACACCTCAAGAATGATGTCTGATCTTTGGCGGGGGTTCAGCACAGATTCACCACAATGATACCCGGGCTGAAAGGGTTAAATGATGAGGACAGGTTGCACAGACTAGTCTTTTACTTCCTCGAATATAGAAGATTGAGGGTGATATCACTGAGGGTTTAAGATGATCGAGAGATACTATTTCATCAGGTGGAAGAGTCCAGAACAAGGGGCAAAACTTTGAAATTAAAGCCAGGCCGTTCACGTGTGATGTCAGGAAGCACTTCTTCACACAAAGGGTAGATGAAATCTGGAAAACACTCCCCAAAAAACGGTAGAGGCTGGAGCTCAATTGAAAAATTCAAGACTGAGATTGATAGATTTTGGTAGGGAGGGTTTTGTGTGTCTGTATATTGACACACACACAACACACACATTCTATAGATATAATACTCACAACTAGGGGGATCAAGGGGTACGGCGAGAAAGCAGGAATGGGGTACTGAGGTAGCATGTTCAGCCATGAACGCATTGAATGGCGGTGCAGGCTCGAAGGACCGAATGGTCTACTCCTGCACCTATTTTCTATGTTTCTATGTTTTTCTATACACAGACACACTGAAACACACACAGGTTGAGGTTGTAGGTGGATTGAAATCAGTGACGGAGAGAAAGGGTTTAAGAGGCTTTTGAAGGCACTTGGTCGGCACCTAACAGCCAGTCTACCGATTTAGGGCCTGCTGTGGTACAAATCTGACCTCTCACCAAGGATGTGTTTGAACTCCCCACATTCATTTTACACAAGATCTTCAGATCGGTAGGGGTAAAAGGTCAGAGTTGCAACCCTCTGACACCCAGCCCATTGCTGAAGATTGCTTCTAGTGCTGTACTGTGTCTTTTCAGAATTCACCATAGAATTACACAGTATTTACAGCACAGAAACAAGCCATTCAGACCAACAGGAGCGGTGGAGAGGAGAGAGAGACGGAGCAAAGATGAATGGCAGCGAGAAGACGAGGCAGGGAGAGAGGGCCATTGAGAGAGAAAGAAACAGAGGCAGAGAGAAGAGAGTGAGGCAGAGAGAAATAAAATGAGGCAGATAGCGAAAGAGAGAAAAACCATGATAGCAGAAGCACGGGTTAGATAGAGAGTAAATCTCCCTCTACACTGTCCCATCAAACGGTCTATTCCCAATCTGTCTGAAGAAACCCGATCAAGTGAGATATCTTGAACCCCGAACGGTCACAGTGCTGACACTCTGGAACATCCGTCTTATCTCAATACCTTTCTCAATGTGATCTTAGACACTTACAGATTCCCTGCAGCAGTTTCCTCTTCCCATTTCCTGCGATTCCCAAATCTTCTCCCAGCCTCATTACACCCGCAAACAGCTTGCTCTTGGACACACTGATCCTAAAGAGAAACAAGACCTGGATGTGAAACTGTGATCAATGCAGTAAGTTTTATTTATGAGTACAGCCCATTATTCTGACAGCAGTAACACAGGGTCAGGGGTTACAGGACCTAAACAATCAAACAGAGCCTGCTTCCCGTGAACGAAGGTTTCATTCAGCGAGAACTTGGAGAGCTCGGGCTGGTGGGAATCAGTCACTGGATCTTTCACGGTCGGTCTGCAACATCCAAACCCACCGGGGAAGGATAGTGGGACAGACAGATATATAGGGTGAGTTGGAGCAGTCGCCAGGACTGGTGAACTATTCCAAATAGAGATTCAGTTGCTGAGGGTTTACAGGAGTTGTTTGCTGTTGTTAAATACCAGACTCAAATTAACCAGAATGCATCAATTTAAACAGAAAATTCAGCCCTTTCTGGGGAGGTGAATGGCCCAGACACATTGGTTCTGAACAGTATTTAGAAAGGAACAGAAGGGGAAAGGAGAATGCAGATACATTCACACTGACACTTGCGTACATACAGATACACACGCACCGAGAGACAGACCCTCAGAAACACGTACACAGACAGATATCATAATACATAACACGTACATAGAGGCACACACAGCCACACAGATCGATACACAGACACGTACATAGACACACAGACACTTCTCTGAACGTCGATATGCTAGGAACTGTGGATGACCAGACAGATTTACGGGTCCAAGTACAGGAATCACAGGTACAAAAAAAAATGAAAAAGGCTAATGGAATGTTGGCCTTTATCTCGAGGGGGCTGGAATACAAAGGGGATGAAGAGATGCTTCAGCTGTACAGAGCTCTGGTTAGACCCCACCTGGAGAACTGCATTCAGTTCTGGGCACCGCATCTCAGGAAGGATATACTGGCCTTGGAGTGGGTGCAGCACATTCACCAGTCAATTATGAGGACAGGTTGCAGAGACTAGATAAGTATTCCCTTATATGTAAAGGATTAACTGGTGATATAATTGAGGTGTAAGATCATAGAATCAAAGTCCAGTAGACAAGAAGGCCATTCGGCCCATCAATTCTGTGCCAGCTCTTTTGAAGATCAATCCAGTTAGTCCCACTCCCCCACCCTTGCCCCATATCCCTGTAATTTTTTTCTCTCTTCAAGTATTTATCCAATTGCCTTTTGAAAGCTACTATTGAATCTGTGTCCAGCACCCTGTTAGGCAGTGTATTCCAAATCCTAACCACTTGTTGCATAAGCAAGTTTTTCCTCATCTCGCCTCTGGTTCTTTTGCCAATCACCTTAAATCTGTGCTCTCTCGTTAGCGACCCTTCAGTGATTGGAAACAGTTTCTCTGTATTTACTCTATCTGAACCCTTCATGATTTTAAGCACCTGTATCAAATCTCCTCTTCACCGTCTCTGCTCTAAGAAGAACAAGCTCAGCTTCTCCAGTCTATCCATGTAACTGTAATCCTTCAACCCTGGAACCATTCTAGTAAATCTCTGCTGTACCCTCTCCAAAGTTTCCACACCCTTCCTAAAGTGTGGTGCCCAGAATTGGACAAAATACTCCAGCTGAGGCCAAAGTAGTGTTTTTTAAAGTTTCAGCATAACTTCCTGACTGTTGTACTGTACACCTCTATTTATAAAGCCCAGGATCCCATCTGCTTTATTATCTGCTTTGTTAACCTGTCCTACCCCCAAAGATTTGTGCACAAGCACCCCCAGGTCTCTCTGTTCTTGCACCATCTTTAAATGCTACCCTTTAGCTTGGATTGGGGGGGTGATTTTAATATTCAGTTTAATATTTCTGGAGGTTTTATTATTCTATAATATGAGAGCACTGTCAGGTTATAATCACTAACTTTAAAGCAGTGAGATTGTGTTCAGTCAGGACAGGTTTTTGATGCAAGTCCTGACTTCAGAGCAGCTGATCCAGCAGAATGGATTCTCCCGGCAGCTTCCCCTGGGTTTCTGGTGAAACTCGCTCTGCACCAACCCGTCAAACACCGGCTCCCTCTCTCTCACTCTCACTCACCCTCTCTCTGTCTGTCTGTCTGTCTCTCTCTGTCTCTCTGTCTCTCTCTCTCTCTCTCTCTCTCTCTCTCTCTCTCTCTCTCTCTGTCTCTCTCTCTCTCTGTCTCTCTCTCTCTCTCTCTGTCTCTCTCTCTCTCTGTCTCTCTCTCTCTCTCTGTCTCTCTCTCTGTCTCTCTCTCTCACTCACCCTCTCTCTGTCTGTCTGTCTGTCTCTCTCTGTCTCTTTCTCTCTCTCTCTGTCTCTCTCTCTCTCTCTCTCTCTGTCTCTCTCTCTCTCTCTCTGTCTCTCTCTCTCTCTCTCTGTCTCTCTCTCTGTCTCTCTCTCTCTCTGTCTCTCTCTCTGTCTCTCTCTCTGTCTCTCTCTCTCTCTCACTCACCCTGTCTCTGTCTCTCTCTCTCTCTCGCTGTCTCTCTCTCACTCACCCTCTCTCTGTCTGTCTCTCTCTGTCTCTCTCTCTCTCTCTCTCTGTCTCTCTCTCTCTGTCTCTCTCTCTCTCTCTCTCTGTCTCTCTCTCTCTCTCTCTCTGTCTCTCTCTCTGTCTCACTCTCTCTCTCTCTGTCTCTCTCTCTCTCTCTCTGTCTCTCTGTCTCTCTCTCTGTCTCTCTCTCTCTCTGTGTCTCTCTCTCTCTCTCTGTCTCTCTCTCTGTCTCTCTGTCTCTCTCTCTCTCTGTCTCTCTCTCTCTCTCCGTCTCTCTCTCTCTCTCTGTCTCTCTCTCTCTCTCTGTCTCTCTCTGTCTCTCTGTCTCTCTCACTCACGCGAGTCTCCGGGGCTCCGCTTTCTCGAATTCTTCTCAATTTCCGCCATTTTGTTTTCCTTCGCCATCCGGGACATGCGCAGTGCGCGCTCAGGGAGTCAGCATTGTCCGCCCGTGCTAATGGCTGAAAATAGCTGATTGACAGCCAGCCCACCAATCGGGGCCCGGCACAGAGGCTCACGCCCCGCCCATTTCCTCAATCGGAGGCGGAGCAATCTTCGGGGTCACGTGGCTCCGGATTTGACTCGGCGCGGCCTGTCAACCGCCTCAGCACCAGTGACGTCATGTAACCCGGCAAGGTGGGCTGTGTGACATCAGTAACCCGGCAACGCGGGCTGTGTGACGTCAGTAACCCGGCAACGCGGGCTGTGTGACGTCAGTAACCCAGGGGCGGAGCGGGACACCAACCCCACAGGATGACGTGTCCCGAGCCCGGCACCAGGTGGATCTGATGTGAACATTGTGGCTGCTTTCGATCACAAGAAAGCTACTTTAATTAGGTACAAACTGTTGTAACACATACATCGTATTAAGTTATTCATCCACTGTTTAAAGTTAGACTTGTTTTCTGAAATGTAAAATATGCTATTTGAATTTATAGATAGGTTGCAGTAAATCACACACACACACACACATATATATAGTTTCCACGACTAATGTTAGTTTTTAAATGCAATATTGCAGATATATGCTATGTTGGGAGATAAGTATAACTGGTTACGTTGTACACATGCTGCCTTGATTATATACATGTTGCTTGGATTTATATTTCTAATTTTGTGAGTTATTGATATGCCATTTTATTCATACTTAATGTTATAAATTGTATAAATGCTGATTTGAAGTATACATATAAAATATTTAATTATATGCTTTGGATACTTAATTAAAAATCTCTCATATTGATGTACATATCGATAACAAACAACAACTTGCATTTATATAGCGCCTTTAACGTACTAAAATATCACAAGGCGCTTCACAGGAGCGATTATCAAACACAATTTGACACCGAGCCACATAAGGAGACAGTAGGAGAGGTGACCAAACCCTTGGTCAAAGAGGCAGGTTTTAAGAAGCATCTTAAAGGAGGTACTGTCTCCCTCCCCTTCAAATCTGCCGTCATCTCCCCCCTCCTTAAAAAACTCACGCTGTCCTTGGAAACTATCGCCCCATCTCCAAAATCTCTTTCCTCTCCAAAGTCCTTGAGCGTGTTCTCGTCTCCCAAATCCCTGTCCATCTTTCCCTCAACTCCATGTTTGAATCACTCCAGTCAGGCTCCCGCCTCTGCCACACTACTGAAACGGCTCTTATCAAAGTCACAAATTATATCCTAGGTGAGTGTGACCGTGGTAAACTGTCCCTCCTCATCCTTCTCGACCTGTCAGCAGGCTTTGATACGGCTGACCGCACCAACCTCCTCCAACTCGTCTCCTCTGTTGTCCAGCTGGGTGGGACTGCCCTGCCCGGTTCCATTCTTATCTCTCCTGTCTTAGCCAGAGAATCACCTGCAATGACTTCTCTTCCCGCTCCCACACCATTTCCTCTGGTGTTCCCCCAAGGATCTATCCTTCGCCCCCTTCTATTTCTCATCTACATGCTGTCCCTCGGCAACATCATCCAAAAACACAGCGTCAGGTTCCACATGTATACTGACGACACCAGCTCTACCTCACCACCACCTCTCTCGACCCCTCCACTGTCTCTGATTTGTCACACTGCTTGTCCAATATCCAGTACTGATGAGCAGAAAATTCCTCCAACTAAATATTGGGAAGACCAAAGGCATTGTCTTCGGTTCCCGCCACAATCTCCGTTCCTTTCTCAGGCAACTGTCTGAGGCTGAACCAGAGTGTTTGCAACCTTGAGATGAGCTTCCAACAAAATATCCGATCCATCACCAAGACCGCCTACTTTCAGGTGTGCAACACCAGCCAGCTCCGACCCTGCCTCAGTTCAAACACTGCTGAAGCCCTTATCCATGCCATTGGCACCTCTAGACTCGACTATTCCAATGCTCTCCTGCCCGTATCCTAACTTGCAACAAGTCCCGTTCACCCATCACCCCTGTGCTCGCTGACCTACATTGGTTCGCAGTCCAGAACCCCTGATTTACATAGGATTAAACACATGGGATATACGGCACAGAAACAGGCCATTCGGCCCAACCAGTCCATGCCGGTGTTTATGCTCCACTCGAACCTCCTCCTGTGTTTCCTCATCTAAATCTATCAGCATGACACTCTATTCCCTCTCTCTCATTTGTTTGTCCAGCCTCCCCTTAAATACATCAATACCATTTGCTTCAACTACTCCCTGTGGTAGCGAGTTCCACATTCTCAGCACTTTTTGGGTAAAGAAGTTTCTTCTGAATTACCTATTTGATTATTGGTGACTATCCTATATTGATGGCCTCTAGTTATGCTCTTCCCCACAAGTGGAAACATTTTCTCTGTATCCACTGCATCAAAACCTTTCATAATTTTACAGACTTCCGCCTTTTTTCAAGAGAAAAAAGACCCAGCCTGTTAATCCTTTCCTGATATGTATACCCTCGCATTTCCGGTATCATCCTTGTAAATCTTCTCTGCACCCTCTCCAGTGCCTCTATATCTTTTTTATAATATGGCGACCAGAACTGCACGCAGTACTCCAATTGTGGTCTAACCAAGGTTCGATACAGGTTAAGCATAACTTCCATACTTTTCAATTCTATCCCTCTAGAAATAAACCCTAGTGCTTGGCTTGCTTTTTTTATGGCCTTGCTAACCTATGGCGCGACTTTTAGTGATTTGCGTATTTGTACTCCGAGTTCCCTTTGTTCCTCTACCCCACCTAGACTCGCACCCTCCAAGTGATAAGTGACCTCCTTATTCTTCCTACCAAAATGTAATACCTCACATTTGTCTGTGTTGAACTTCATTTGCCAATTATTTGCCCATTCTGTAAGTTTATTAATGTCCTCCTGTAATTTGTTGCAGTCCTCCTCTGTTCTGACTATCCCCCCCCCCCAATTTGGTATCATCCGCAAATATGGAAATTGTGTTTTTGATTCCAAAGTCTAAACCGTTCATGTAAATTGTGAACAGCAGTGGTCCCAGCACTGATCCTTGTGGAACACCAGTACCCACCTTCTGCTACTGTGAATAGGTACCCTTTACTCCCACTCTCTGCTTTCTGTCTTGAAGCCAGCTAGCAATCCATTCTGCTACTTGTCCCCTGACTCCGCATTCTCTGACCTTATTCATTAGTCTATTAAGAGGTACCTTATCGAAGGCCTTTTGAAAATCTAGATAAATTACATCTACTGCATTACCATTGTCTACTCTCTCTGTTACCTCACCAAAAAATTCAATAAGTTTGGTCAAGCAAGATTTTCCCTTTTGAAATCCGTGCTGACTATTCATTATTATACTCTTCGTTTCTACATTGTCTTTTATTCTCTCCTTTAGTAGGGATTCCATTATTTTCCCTACCGCTGATGTTAAGCTGACTGGTCTATAATTCCATGGACATGTTCTATCCCCCTTCTTAAATATAAGTATTACGTTAGCTGTCCGCCAGTCCTCTGGCACTACACCTTTTTCTAACGAATTGTTAAATATGTGCAGTAATGCCTCTGCTACCTCTTCTCTAGATTCTTTTAAATGGATGGATGCAATCCATCCAGACCAGGGGTTTTATCCTTTTTGAGTTTGATTAGTTTATTTAATATATCTCCTTTTTTATTTTAAATGCACTTATCTCATTACTCATCTCATCATCCAATGTCATGTCCATCTGTTCTATCTCCCTGGTAAATACCGAAGCAAAATAATGATTTAATATTTCTGACATCTCCCTATCGTTACATGTGGTATTGTCCTGTCTATCCATTAATGGCCCTATTCCCATCCCAACCTGCCTGTAAAACATTGCACTATTTTGTTTTATGTTCCTTTATAATTTAATTTCATAGTTCCTCTTTGCCTTCCAATTGTTTTTTTTACTTCTCACCTAATCCCTTCATGTTCTCTCTTATCATGCACTCCTCTGCTGTCTATGTACTTAATGTATGCCTCTTTCCTTACCCTCAATTGTTCCCTTATGGCTTTATTCATCCATCGAGTCTCATTGTTGTTTAGTTTGTTCTTTCCTTTTAGCGGAATATATTTTTCCTGCACTCTGTTGAACACCGTTTGAAATGTTTCCCATTGCTGTTCTACGTCATTGTTTGCCAATATTGTTGCCCACTTTATCTTCCCAAGCTCTATTCTCAGCCCCTCAAAATCAGCTTTTCTCCAATCTGTTAACTTTTAAATTCTCATCCTTGTTTTCAAATCCCTCCATGGCCTTAGCACTCCCTATCTCTGTAAGCACTTCCAGCTCTAGAATTCCCAGAGATATCTCTGTTCCCACAATTCTGGCCTCTTGCACATCCCCGATTCTAATCGTTCCACCATTGGCGGCCGTGCCTTCAGCTGCCGAGGCCAGAAGCTCTGGAATTCCCTCCCTAAACCTCTCTGTCACTTTATTTCTTTAGCCCTTCACCCCATTAATTTACGCCTTCCTCTCTCCCGAGGTCCTCCTCTCTCACCCTCTGACTTTCCACAGTCCGATTCTCGCTTTAATGATCATCAGTGAAATATAATTGCTTTCAACTGGCCTCCGCTCCCTCATTGGTTCTGGCGCCCAGCAGGCGCCCGACTCGACGGTCCGTCACAGCGGAATGATGCAATGACGCCGGGCGGGAGATTAACCGCACGGCTGTGCTCCGATTGGTCGGGGTGCGGCGGCGGTGGCGCTCAACGATTAGTTGACCCGGCTGTCCGTCAGCTGGTCCGTCAGTTTCCAGTTCCTTGGCCCCAACCGTCTCCTCTTCACTATGGATGTCTAATCCCTCTACACCTCTATCCCCCACCAGGATGGCCTGAGGGTGCTCCGCTTCTTCCTTGAACAGAGGCCCAACCAGTCCCCTTCCACCGCCACCCTCCTCCGCCTGGATGAACTTGTTCTCACATTGAACAACTTCTCCTTTGACTCCCCTTACTTCCTCCAAATTAAAGGTGTTGCTATGGGAACCCGCATGGGTCCTAGCTATGCCTGCCTTTTCGTGGGATATGTGGAACATTCTTTGTCCCAGTCCTACTCAGGTCCCCTCCCTCACCACTTTTCCCAGTACATTGATGACAGTATCGGTGCTGTTTCCTGCTCTCGCCCCGAACTAGAAAATTTCATTCACTTTGCATCCAATTTCCACCCTTCCCTCACCTTCACATGGTTCATCTCCGACTCTTCCCTTCCTCGACTTTTCTGCCTCCATCTCTGGGGATAGGCTATTGACAAACATTCACTACAAGCCCACTGAAACCCACAGCTACCTAAACTAGACTTCCTCCCACCCCGCCTCCTGTAAGAACTCTATTACATTGTCCCAGTTTCTCCGTCTCCACCGCATCTGCTCTGACGACGCCACCTTCCATAATAGTGCTTCCGACATGTCTTCATTTTTCCTCAACTGAGGATTCCCCTCTACTGTGGTTGACACAGCAGTTGACCGTGTCCGTTCTATTTCCCGCACTTCTGTTCTCACCCCTTCCTCTCCCAACCGGAACCACGATAGGGTTCCCCTTGTCCTCAGCTTTCACCCCAGCAGCCTCCACATTCAATGGATCATCCGACGCCATTTCCGCCACCTCCAGCGTGAACCCACCGTCAAACACATCTTCCACTCACCTTCCCTTTCAGAATTCCGAAGGGACCGCTCCAACCCCGACACCTTGGCCCACTCCTCTATCTACCCCCAACAGCCCTTCCCCTTCGCCCAGCTCCTTCCCGTGCAAGCGCAAGAGATGCAACACCTGCCCTTTTACCTCCTCCCTTCCTACTGTCCAGGGCACCTAACACTCCTTCCAGGTGAAACAGCGATTTACATGTACTTCTTGCAATTTAGTATAATGTATTCACTGCTCTAGATGCCTTTTCCTCTACATTGGAGAGACCAAACGCAGATTGGGCGATCGCTTTGCGGAACACCTCCATTCAGTCCGTAAGGGGGACCCCGAGCTCCCGGTGGCCTGTCACTTTAATTCTCCGCTCCACTCCCACTCTGACTTCTCTGTCCTCGGCCTCTTACACTGTTCCAATGAAGCTGAACGTAAGCTCGAGGAACAGCTCCTCGTCTTTCGATTAGGCACTTTACAGCCTTCTGGACTCAACATAGAGTTCAACAATTTCAGACCATAACCTCTGCCCCCATCATTATTTTCTCTCTCTCACATGGCAGCTGTCGATCATTCTGCCATTGCCATTTACACTTCTTCTAGAGTCATCTTTTGTTTCTTTATTTGTCCCATTACCATCTCCTTTTGCCTTGCACCATCATCCCTGTTGTCTGTTAATCTCTCCTGCCTTCCATCTTATCATAGACCTTCACATTTGTTCTTTCCTCTCCTCACCCCTTTCCCTGCCCCTACACTTGCTTAAAAACCTGTTCCATCTCCAACATTTTCCAGTTCTGACGAAGGGTCATTGACCTGAAACGTTAACTCTGTTTCTATCTCCAGAAATGCTGGCTGACCTGCTGAGTACTTCCAGCATTTTCTGTTTTTATTTCAGATTTCCAGCATCTGCAGTATTTTGCTTTTGTACTAATAATTGAAATTGGGTTGCCCGCCTCTGCCAGTCAGGTCTGATCCACACTGATAGACGCACCTGGGGGAAAGGGGCGAGGGAGCGGGAGGACAGTGGGTTCCCGACCCGCTCCAAGAAATAACAACTTTCCCACGAGACCCACCTCCGATCGCGCCCACGACCACCCCAGAAAATGAGCATTTCCAGCATTTTCTGTTTAAATTATTAGTAGCTAGTTGTCAGACCTTTAAGAGTGGCATTAACATTACCTTTTAAATTGAACTGGATGGGCACGGGATGCACGCTGCTCGGGAACCACGTCTGAGAACCTGAGGCAGGAGTTCAGTGGCCATTGCTCCAGCTGATTACTTGCCAGCATCAAATGTAGCATAAAAACTCCGACCTGACAGATGATCACATTCCTCAGCAGAAGCTGTTTCTCACTGCATTCCCAGCACAGATTCTGCAGGTTACAGTCTTTCCAGCAAAGTCTCCATCCAGTGTCACCTCACCGGAAGAACCTCTCTCACCATTGACAGATTGCTTCTGTCATCTGTACTTCACCTGCCATCTATTCCATCAGCATGGGTGCCGTTTATACCGTCTCACCTTCGTCCTCCGAATCTGACCACATGAGCCCCAACACCAGCAGCACCAGGCACACTAACAGCACCAACAACAACACCACCAACCTACTCCACAATCACTTGATGGTGCAGAGGAGAGAGCGCATCAACACCCGAGCACATTGCTGTCCGGCAGGCCAGGGATGGCCTCACCATGGCCAGATTTACTTCACTTGATGCTATACACCCTTACAGCTGCCACATGATGCTCCAGGTTTGCACCACCCCACAGCAACACCGTAAAGCATCCCTGCAATGACCAAGCCATTTCTTTCACACTCACCACCATTGCTGGAGGTACCGTTATGTCTCACCATTCACTGCATCTCATTAATCCACGTGCAAAGGTGCACACAGATCTGTCCAATACCGGAAAGTGTTGAAAATATGAATTTTGATGTTTGACAGCACATTAACGGAAACTTTACATAAACATTCGATAAAACACCCAAATGGCTACCGTTGTGAAATATACTTGTGTACGAAAGACTGATACTTGGATGTTTTTAGTAATAGCATGTATAAGTGTGAGTGTAGAATAGTGAACTTCATATTAACCAAATATCTATATTCAGTATGACCTTTAAAGACTTGTGCATAAATTGCTAAGGCTTGCTCAAAATGTAACTTCAAAGACAGCCAGGACTAGTCAAGACTATTTCTGAAAACGGGTAGTATCGCAGCTTAAGCAGCTTATGAGGCCTTGTACTGCCTGTACCAGGGAAGCTAGAAATGAGAGAGATAAGGTCAATTCCAATGGGTTGAAGAACTATAAACAAGATAATGATGAACAGGGTAAAGTTGAAGGAAAAATACTGGAAAGGCGGGGCCAAAATGCTGAACTTAGTCTGAGTGACGATGGTATTTTGACCATTAGAAACAATTAAAATAGGTGATTGTCCCATCAAACACTCCCAGGCTAGGTACAGCTCAGCTTAGATACAGAGTAAAGCTCCCTTTACCTTGTGCCATCAAACACTCCCAGGACAGGTACAGCTTTGGTTAGATATAGAGTAAAGCTTTCTCTGCACTGTCCCATCAAATATTCCCAGGTAGGTACAGCCCGGGTTAAATACCGAGTAAAGCTCCCTGTATACTATCACATCAAACACTCCCAGGTCTTTTTCTGCAAAGTTAGATACCGAGTAAAGCTGCCTCTACACTGTCCCATCAAACACTCCCAGGGCAGTTACAGCACGGATTAGATAGAGAATAAAGCTCCCTCTAAGCCGTCCCATGAAACATTCGCAGGGCATGTACAGCCAGGGTTAAATACCGAGTAAAGCTCCCTCGACACTGTTGCATCAATCACTCCCAGGGCAGGTGCAGCACAGGTTAGATACAGTGCAAATCTCCCTCTACACTGTCGCATCAAACACTCCCAGGGCGGATACAGCACGGGTTAGTTACAGAGTAAAGATCCCTCTACACTATGCAATCAAACACTCCAAGATCAGGTACAGCATGGGTTAGATACAGAGTAAAGCTCCTTCTACACTGTCCCATCAAACACTTCCAGATCAAGTACAGCGCGGGTTAGATACAGAGTAAAGCTCCCACTACACTGCCCCATCAAACACTCCCAGGGCAGGTGCAGCACGGGTTAGATAAAGTGTAAACCTCCCTCTGCAATGTCCCATCAAACACTCCCAGGGCAGGTACAGCATGGGTTAGATACAGAGTAAAGCTTCCTGTACACTGGCCATCAGGGCAGGTATAGAACATAAGAACATAAGATGTAGGAGCAGGAGTAGGTTATTTGGCCCCTCGAGCCTGCTCCACCATTCAATAAGATCGTGGCTGATCTGATCTTGGCCTCAACTCCACTTCCCTGCCCGCTCCCCATAACCCTTGACTCCATTACCATTCAAACATCTGTCTATCTCCACCTTAAATATATTCAATGACCCAGCCTCCAGCCTCCGCAGCTCTCTGGGGAAGAGAATTCCAAAGATTAATGACCCTCTGAGAAGAAATTCCTCATTTCCCTTTTAAATGGGTGCGCCCTTATTCTGAAATTATGTCCCCTAGATCTCCACGAGGGGAAACACCTTCTCTGCATCTACCCTGTCAAGCCCCTTCAGAACCTTATATGTTTCAATAAGATCCCCTCTCATTCTTTTAAACTCCAACGAGTACAGGCCCAACCTGCTCAACCTTTTTTCATAAGACAACCCTTTCATCTCCGGAATCAACCTCATGATCCTTATCTGAACTGCCTCCAATGCAAGTATATTCTTCCTTAAATAAGGAGACCAAAACTGTACGCAGTACTCCAGGTGAGGTCTCACCAACCATCTGTACAGTTGTAACAGGACTTCCCTACATTTATACTCCATTCCCTTTGCATTAAAGGCCAACACTCGATTTGCCTTCATAATAACTTGTTGTACCTGCATGCTAACATTTTGTGATTCATGTACAAGGACCACCAGATCCCTCTGTACCTCAGCATTTTGTAATCTCTCCCCATTTAAATAATTTGCTTTTTTAATTTTCCGACCAAAGTGGATAACCTTGCATTTTCCCACATTATACTCCATCTGCCAGATTCCTGCCAACTCACTTAGCCCTATCTATAGCCCTTTGGAGATTCTTTGAGTCCTCCACACAATTTGCTTTCCCACCTATCTTTGTATTGTTAGCAAATTTGGCTACATTAAACTGAGTCCCTTCATCCACGTCATTAATATAGATTGTAAATAGTTGAGGCCCCAGCACTGATCCCTGCGGCACCCCACTAGTTAA
Source organism: Squalus acanthias (assembly GCA_030390025.1). NCBI lineage: Eukaryota > Metazoa > Chordata > Chondrichthyes > Squaliformes > Squalidae > Squalus > Squalus acanthias. The sequence goes on along the minus strand of JASTWF010000196.1, from coordinate 357,036 downwards.
TGTTTGCCAACCTGAAAATGAATCATTTATCCGGACTCACTGTTTTCTGTTAGTTAGTCAAACCTCTATCCATACTAATATATTACCCCCAACCCCGTGAGCTCTTATCTTGTGTAGTAAACTTTTATGTGGCACCTTATCGAATGCCTTCTGGAAATCCAAATACACGACATCTACTGGTTCCCCTTTATCCACCCTGCTTGTTACATCCTCAAAGAACTCCAGCAAATTTGTCAAACGTGATTTCCCTTTCACAAAACCATGCTTACTCTGTTTGACTATGTTATGTTTTTCTAAATGTCCTGCTACCACTTCCTTAATGATGGACTCCAGCATTTTCCACAATGACAGATGTTAGGCTAACTGGTCGATAGTGGGCTGGTTTCTGTCTCCTTCCTTTCTTAAATAGGGGCGTTACATTTGCAGTTTTCCAGTCCGCTGGTACCTCTCCAGAATCCAGGAAATTTTGGTAGATTACAACCAATGCATCCACTATCTCTGCAGCCACCTCTTTTATGACCATGGGATGCAGGCCAACGGGCCCAGGGGACTTGTCCACTTTTAGTCCCATTAGTTTGCCTCGTACTTTCTCTCTAGTGATAGTGATTGTTTTAAGTCCCACCCCCACCCCAATTGCCCCTCGATTATCCATTATTGGGATGCTTTTAGTGTCTTCTACTGTGAAGACCGATACAACATATTTGTTCCAATTCTCTGCCATTTCCCTGTGTCCCATTATTCATTCCCCAGACTCTTCCTCTAGTGGACCAACGTTTACTTTAGCTATTTTCTTCCTTTATATATACCGGGTTAGATACAGAGTAAAGCTCCATCTACACTGTTGCATTAAACACACCCAGTGCAGGTACAGCACGGGTTAGATACAGAGAAAAGCTCCCTCTAAACTGTCCCATCAAACACTCCCAGGGCATGTACAGCACGAGTTAGATACAGAGTAAAGGACCCTCTACACTGTCACATCAAACACTCCCAGGTCAGAAAACGCGCGGTTTAGATACAGAGTGAAGCTCCCTCTACACTGTCCCATCAAACATTCCCAGGGCAGGTACAGCACGGGTTAGATACAGAGTAAAGCTCTCTCTACATTGTCCCATCAAACAGTCCCAGGGCAGTTACAGCATGGGTTAGATACAGAGTAAAACTCCCTCTACACTGTCCCATCAAACACTTCCAGGGCAGGTACAGCACGGGGTTAGATACAGAGTAAAGCTCCCTCTGCACTGACCCATCAAACACTCCCAGGGCAGGTACAGCACAGGTTAGATACAGAGTTCTGCTCATAGAAACAGAGAAAAATAGGAGCAGGAGGTGGCAATTCGGCCCTTCGAGCCTGCTCCGCCATTCAATATGATCATGGCTGATCCTCTATCTCAATACCATAGTCCCGCTCTCTCCCCATACCCCTTGATTCCTCTTGTGCCTAGAAATCTATCACCTTCATAAATATATTCAGTGACTTGGGCTCCACAGCCTTCTGTGACAGAAAATGCCACAGGTTCTCCACCCTCTGATTGAAGACATTCCTCCTTACCTCAGTCCTAAATGTCCTACCTCGTATCCTGAGACATTGACCCCTCGTTCTCGAAGCCCCAGCCAGGGGAAACATCCTCCCTGCATCCAGTCTGTCTAGCCCTGTCAGAATTTTACACATTTCAATGAGGTCCCCTCTCATTCTTCTAATCTCTGGTGAATAGACTGTCGCATCAAACACTACCAGGGCAGGTACAGCAGGGGTTTGATACAGAGTAAAGCTCTCTCTACAATGTCCCATCAAACACTCCCAGGGCAGGTTAGTTATACAGTAAAGCTCCCTCTACGTTGTGTCATCAAACACTCCTAGGGCAGGTACAGAATGGGTTACATACAGAATAAAGCTCCCTCTACACTGTCCCAACCAACACTCCCAGGGCAGGGACAGCATGCGTTAGATACAGAATAAAGCTCCCTCTACACCGTCCCATCAAACACTCGCAGGTTAACACACTGATATACCCCACACCCCTCACGGTAACACATTGATAAACGCCACAGCCCTCACTGTAACACTCTGATATACCCAACACCCCTCACTGTCACACACTGATATACCCCAAACCCCTCGATGTCACAAACTGATATACCCCACACCCCTCACTGTAACACCGATATACCTCACAGTAACACACTGATATACCCCACACCCCTCACTATAACGCTCTGATATAAACCACACCCGTTTACTGTAACATTCTGATATACCACACACCCCTCACTGTAACACTCTGATATACCCCACAACCCTCACTGTAACAATCTGATATACCCCACACCCCTCACTGTAACAACCTGATATACCCAACACCCCTCACTGTAACTCTCTGATATACCCCTCACTGTAAAACTCTGATATATCCCACACCCCTCACTGAAACACACTGATATAACCCACACCCCTCACTGTAAAACTCTGATATACCCTACACCCCTCACTGTAACTCTGATATATCCCACACCCCTCACTGTAACACACTGATATACCCCACACCCCTCACTGTAACAATCTGATATACCCCACACCCCTCACTGTAACAATCTGATATACCCCACATCCCTCACTGTAACACACTGATCTGCCCCACACCCCTCAGTTTAACACTCTTATATACCCAACACTCATCACTATAACACTCTGATATCCTCAACACCCATCACTGTAACACACTGATATACCCCACACCCCTCACTGTAACACTCTGATATACCCCACACCCCTCACTGTAACACGCTGATATACCCCACACTCCTCACTGTAAACCTGGGGACAGGTTTCTGCCCCTGGTTACAGCCCATCAGTGGGAGGTGCTGGAGTGACAGCTGACACTGGCAGTGAGTTTCGTCCCAAGAAACAGGGCAAAGTGCTGAAAGGAACAATTTAATATTAAAGTAAGTAATTCCTCAACACTCATTAATTGCAGGAGTTTGAGAACTCAATTCTTTGACATGCTCCACAGCGAGGTAAGATCACCCCTGCGAGTAGAGGGTAGAGAAGGGGCTCAGATTAGCACAGGCCGGGTATGGAGCCTGGGACTTTCCTGCTCTGTCTGTGGAGCAGGGTGAGGTGGGCTCAGTACCACACTGGGTGAGATCAGGCTAACTCGGCACAGGCCGGTGATGGAGCCTGGGTCTTTCCTGCTCTGTGTGTGGAGCGGGTGAGGGGCTCAGTACCACACTGGGTGAGATCAGGCTTGCTCAGCACAGGCCGGAGATGGAGCCTGGGCCTTTCCTACCCAGATTCAGGCCCTAATCTCTGGTGTTTTCCCTCCCCAAGCCCACGCTGTGGCAGACCTGGCGATGTCTGGGACCTGGGCTGAGGGTTTTATGGCCACCAAACTGACTGTAGACACATCGCAGGCCGACAGTGAAGCCGATTGGTCAATGGAGTTCATCGCCGAGGTTATGGGGATGGGCCACTCAGCATTGTGGGTACAGGGTCACTGACACTGAGCATTGTGGGGACAGGGTCACTGACACTCGGCATAGAAACATAGAAGATAGGAGCAGGAGTAGGCCATTCGGCCCCTCGAGCCTGCTACGCCATTTAATGAGATCATGGCTGATCATCCAAATTCAGTACCCTGTCCCTGCTTCCTCCCCGTATCCCTTGATCCCTTTAGCCTTAAGAAATATATCTATCACCTTCTTGAATATATTTAATGAGTTGACCTCAACTGCCTTCTGTGGTAGAGAATTCCACAGGTTCACCACTCTCTGGGTGAAGAAATTCCTCCTCGTCTCAGTCCTAAATGGCTTACCCCTTATCCTTAGACGGTAACCCCTGGTTCTGGACTCCCACGCCATTGGGAACATCCTTCCTGCATCAAGTGTGTCTAGTCCTGTTAGAATTTTATAAGTTTCAATGAGATCCCCTCTCATTCTTCTAAACTCTAGCGAATACAAGCCCAATCGTCCCAATCTCTCTTCATACGTCATTCCTGCCATCCCAGGTATCAGTCTGGTGAATCTTCGCTGCACTCCCTCCATGGCAAGAGCATCCTTCCTCAGATAAGGCGACCAAAACTGCACACAATACTCAAGGTGTGGTCTCACCAAGGCCCTGTACAACTGCAGCAAGACATCCTTGCTCCTGTACTCGAAACCCCTCGCAATGAAGGGCAACATGCCATTTGCCTTCTTAACCACCAGCTGCACCTGCATGCTTACCTTCAACGAATGGTGCACAAGGACTCCCAGGTCTCGTTGCACTTCCCCTTTTCCCAATCTATTGCCGTTCAGATAATCTGCCTTCCTGTTTTTGCCACCAAAGTGGATAACCTCGCATTTTTCCACATTATACTGCATCTGCCATGCATCTGCCCAATCACCCAACTTATCCAAATCATACTGGAGTTTCTCTGCATCCTCCTCACAACACACACGCCCACCCAGCTTTGTGTCGTCTGCAAACTTGGAGATATTACATCTAGTTCCCTCGTCTAGATCATTAATATATATTGTGAATAACTGGGTCCTAGCACCGATCCCTGCGGTACTCCACTTGTCACTGCCTGCCACTCGGAAAAAGAGCCGTTTATTCCAACTCTTTGCTTCCTGTCTGCCAACCAGTTCTCTATCCAAGTCAGTACCTTACCCCCAATCCCATGTGCTTTAACTTTGCACGCCAATCTCTTATACGGGACCTTATCGAAATCCTTCTGAAAGTCCAAATACACCACATCCACTGGTTCTCCCTTATCTATTCAACCAGTTACATCCTCAAAAAATTCCAGTAGATTAGTCAAGCATGATTTACCTTTTGTAAATCCATGTTGACTTTCTCCGATCCTGTCACTGTTTTCCAAGTGCTCTGCTTTTACATCTTTCATAATGGACTCTAGCATGTTCCCCACTTGCCGATATCAGGCTTACCGGTCTATAATTCCCCGTTTTCTCTCTCCCACCTTTTTTAAATAGTGGAGTTACATTAGCTAGCCTCCAATCCATGGGAACTGTTCCAGAGTCTATAGAATTTTGGAAGATGACCAGCAATGCTTCTACTATTTCTAGGGCCACTTATTAAGTACCCTAGGATGTAGATTATCGAGCCCTGGGGATTTATCGGCCTTCAATCCCATCAATTTCCCTAACACCATTTCCCTACAAATACTGATTTCTTTCAGTTCTTCCCTCTCATTAAACCCTATGTTTCCCGACATCTCTGGGTGTTTACTTGTATCCTCCTTTATGAAGACAGAACCGAAGTATGTATTTAATTTGTCTGCCATTTCTTTGTTCCCCATTATTAATTCCCCTGATTCTGACTGCAAGGGACCTACGCTTGACTTCATTATCTTTTTCTCTTCACATATCGATAGAAGCTTTTACAGTCAGTTTTTATGTTCCCTGCAACCTTACTCTCATACTCTATTTTCCCTCTCTTAATTAATCCCTTTGTCCACATTTGCTGAATCCTGAACTGTTCCCAATCCTCAGGTTTGCTGCTTTTCTGGCCAATTTATATGTACTCTCCTTGGATCTTATGCTATCCCTAATTTCCATTGTTAGCCATGGTTGAGTCACCTTTTTTGTTATATTTTTATGCCAAACAGGGGTGAACAAATTCTTTAGTTCATCCATGCGATCTTTAAATGTTTGCCATTGCCTATCCACCGTCAACCCTTTCAGTAACGTTCCCCAATCCATCCTTGCCAATTCGCGCCTCATACCATCATAGTTTCTTCTATTTAAATTCAGGACCCTAGTCTCTGAGTGAACTACTTCACTCTCCATCTTAATGAACAATTCTATCATATTATGATCGCTCCTCCCCAAGGGGCCTCGCACAACAAGATTGCTAATTAATCCTTTCTCATTACATAATACCCAGTCTAAGATGGCCTGATCTCGAGTTGGTTCCTCGACATATTGGTCCAGGAAACCATCCCGTATACACTCTACGAATTCCTCCTCCACAGTATTGTTACTAATTTGGTTAGCCCAATCTATATGTAGATTAAAGTCATCCATGATAACTGCTGTGCCCTTATTGCACGTGTCTCTAATTTCCCATTTAATGCCATCCCCAACCTCAGCATTACTGTTTGGGGGTCTGTATACAACTCTCTAACGTTTTCTGCCCCTTGGTATTTCTCAGCTCTACCCATACAGATTCCACATCATCAGAGCTAATATCATTCCTTACTATTGTGTTAATCTCCTTTAACCAGCAATGCTACCCCACCTCCTTTTCCTTTTTTCCTGTCCCTCCTGAATATTGAATACCCCTGGATGTTGAATACCCAGCCTTGGTCAACTTGGAGCCACGTCTCAGTAATCACAATTATATCATATCCGTTTACATCTATTTGCACAGCCAATTCATCCACCTTATTACGAATGCTCCTCGCTTTAAGACACAAAGCTTTCAGGCTTGTTTTTTTTAACACTCTTAGACATTTTAGAATTATTATTTACTGTGGCCATGTTTTGATTTACACCCTGGATTTCTCTGACTGCCACTTTTGCTTTTCTCCTTCCTGTCTTTTGCTTCTATCCTTGCTTCCCTTTCCTCTGTCTCCCTGCACAGTTTCCCAAACCCCTGCCATTTTAGTTTAAACCCCTCCCCAACAGCACTAGCAAACACTCCCCCTAGGACATAAGTCCCGGTCCTGCCCAGGTGCAAACCGTCCAGTTTGTACTGGTCCCACCTCCCCAGAACCGGTTCCAATTTCCCAGGAATTTGATTCCCTCCCCCTTGCAGCATTCCTCTAGCCACGTATTCATCTTAAATATCCTTCTATTTCTACTCTGGCTAGCACGTGGCATTGGTAGCAATCCTGAGATTACTACCTTTGAGGTCCTATTTTTTAAATTTACCTCCTAACTCCCTATATTCAGCTTTTAGAACCTCATCTCGGTTTTTACATATATCGTTCGTACCTATATGCCCCACGATAACTGGCTGTTCACCCTCCCTCTCCAGAATGATATGCAGCCGCTCCGAGACATCCTTGACCCTTGCACCAGTGAGGCAACATACCATCCTGGAGTCTCGTTTGCGGCCGCAGAAACACCTATCTATTACCCTTACAATAGAATCCCCTATCACTATACCTCTCCCGCTCTTTTTCCTCCCGTCCTGTGCAGCAGAACCACCCATGGTGCCAGGAAGTTGGCTGCTGCTGCCTTCCCCCGATAAGACATCTCCCTCAACAATATCCAAAGTGGTTTATCTGTTTGAGAGGGGGATGTCCACAGGGGACCACTGCACTACCGCCTCTGCTTACTACTCTTCCTGACGGTATTATGGGTACAGGGTCACTGACACTGGGCATTTTGGGTACAGGGTCACTGACACTGGGCATTGTGGGTACAGGGTCACTGACCCCGTGCATTATGGGCACAGGGTCACTGACATTGAGCATTGTGGGTACAGGGTCACTGACGCTGGGCATTGTGGGTACAGGGTCACTGACATTGAGCATTGTGGGTACAGGGTCACTGACATTGAGCATTGTGGGTACAGGGTCACTGACATTGAGCATTGTGGGTACAGGGTCACTGACACTGGGCATTGTGGGTACAGGGTCACTGACCCCGTGCATTATGGGCACAGGGTCACTGACATTGAGCATCGTGGGTACAGGGTCACTGACGCTGGGCATTGTGGGTACAGGGTCACTGACATTGAGCATTGTGGGTACAGGGTCACTGACATTGAGCATTGTGGGTACAGGGTCACTGACATTGAGCATTGTGGGTACAGGGTCACTGACATTGCGCATTGTGGATACAGAGTCACTGACCCCGTGCATTATGGGCACAGGGTCACTGATACTGGACGTTGTTGGTACAGGGTCAACGACCCTGGGCACTGTGGGTAAACATCAGTGACCATGGGCATTGTGGGTAACGGTTGACTGACCACGGGCATTGTGGGTAACGGTTGACTGACCACAGGCATTGTGGGTACAAGTCACTGACCCTGGCCTTGTGGGCCTTGTGCTACAGGGTCACTGACCCTGCGCATTATGGGAACGGTTTATGACCCTGGGCATTGTGGGTAAGTTCACTGATCCTCAGGAAAGGTGAGTAGAGGGTCACTGACACTGGGCATTGTAGCTACTGTATCACTGACCCTGGGCATTGTAGCTACTGGATCACTGACCCTGGGCATTGTAGCTACTGGATCACTGAGCCTGGGCATTGTAGATAATGGATCACTGACCCTGGGCATTGTAGCTACTGGATCACTGACCCTGGGCATTGTAGCTACTGTATCACTGACTCTGGGCATTGTAGCTACTGGATCACTGAGCCTGGGCATTGTAGCTACTGGATCACTGACTCTGGGCATTGTAGCTACTGTATCACTGACCCTGGGCATTGTAGCTACTGGATCACTGACCCTGGGCATTGTAGCTACTGGATCACTGACCCTGGGCATTGTAGCTACTGGATCACTGACTCTGGGCATTGTAGCTACTGGATCACTGACTCTGGGCATTGTAGCTACTGTATCACTGACCCTGGGCATTGTAGCTACTGGATCACTGACCCTGGGCATTGTAGCTACTGTATCACTGACCCTGGGCATTGTAGCTACTGTATCACTGACCCTGGGCATTGTAGCTACTGTATCACTGACCCTGGGCATTGTAGCTACTGTATCACTGACTCTGGGCATTGTAGCTACTGGATCACTGAGCCTGGGCATTGTAGCTACTGGATCACTGACTCTGGGCATTGTAGCTACTGGATCACTGACCCTGGGCATTGTAGCTACTGGATCACTGACTCTGGGCATTGTAGCTACTGGATCACTGACTCTGGGCATTGTAGCTACTGTATCACTGACCCTGGGCATTGTAGCTACTGGATCACTGACCCTGGGCATTGTAGCTACTGGATCACTGACTCTGGGAATTGTAGCTACTGGATCACTGACTCTGGGCATTGTAGCTACTGGATCACTTACCCTGGGCATTGTAGCTACTGGATCAGTGACCCCGGGCATTGTAGTTACTGGATCAATGACTCTGGGACATTGTAGCTACTGGATCACTGACTCTGGGCATTGTAGCTACTGGATCACTGACCCTGGGCATTGTAGCTACTGGATCACTGACCCTGGGCATTGTAGCTACTGTATCACTGACCCTGGGCATTGTAGCTACTGGATCACTGAGCCTGGGCATTGTAGCTACTGGATCACTGACCCTGGGCATTGTAGCTACTGTATCACTGACCCTGGGCATTGTAGCTACTGGATCAGTGACCCTGGGCATTGTAGTTACTGGATCACTGACTCTGGGACATTGTAGCTACTGGATCACTGACTCTGGACATTGTAGCTACTGGATCACTGACTCTGGGACATTGTAGCTACTGGATCACTGACTCTGGGCATTGTAGCTACTGGATCACTGACTCTGGGACATTGTAGCTACTGGATCACTGACTCTGGGCATTGTAGCTACTGGATCACTGAGCCTGGGCATTGTAGCTACTGGATCACTGACCCTGGGCATTGTAGCTACTGGATCACTGAGCCTGGGCATTGTAGCTACTGGATCACTGACTCTGGGCATTGTAGCTACTGGATCACTGACCCTGGGCATTGTAGTTACTGGATCACTGACCCTGGGCATTGTATCTACTGGATCACTGACCCTGGGCATTGTAGCTACTGGATCACTGACCCTGGGCATTGTAGCTACTGGATCACTGACTCTGGGCATTGTAGCTACTGGATCACTGAGCCTGGGCATTGTAGCTACTGGATCACTGACCCTGGGCATTGTAGCTACTGGATCACTGACCCTGGGCATTGTAGATACTGGATCACTGACTCTGGGCATTGTAGCTACTGGATCACTGACTCTGGGCATTGTAGCTACTGGATCACTGACCCTGGGCATTGTAGCTACTGGATCACTGACCCTGGGCATTGTAGCTACTGGATCACTGAGCCTGGGCATTGTAGCTACTGGATCAATGACCCTGGGCATTGTGGCTACTGGATCACTGACTCTGGGCATTGTAGCTACTGGATCACTGACCCTGGGCATTGTAGCTACTGGATCACTGACCCTGGGCATTGCAGCTACTGGATCAGTGACCCTGGGCATTGTAGCTACTGGATCACTGAGCCTGGGCATTGTAGCTACTGGATCACTGACCCTGGGCATTGTAGCTACTGTATCACTGACTCTGGGCATTGTAGCTCCTGGATCACTGTCCCTGGGAATTGTAGCTACTGGATCACTGACTCTGGGCATTGTAACTACTGGATCACTGACCCTGGGCATTGTATCTACTGGATCACTGACCCTGGGCATTGTAGCTACTGGATCACTGACCCTGGGCATTGTAGCTACTGGATCACTGACTCTGGGCATTGTAGCTACTGGATCACTGAGCCTGGGCATTGTAGCTACTGGATCACTGACCCTGGGCATTGTATCTACTGGATCACTGACTCTGGGCATTGTATCTACTGGATCACTGACTCTGGACATTGTAGCTACTGGATCACTGACTCTGGCCATTGTAGCTACTGGATCACTGACTCTGGGCATTGTATCTACTGGATCACTGACTCTGGACATTGTAGCTACTGTATCACTGACTCTGGGTATTGTAGCTACTGGATCATTGACCCTGGGCATTGTAGCTACTGGATCACTGACCCTGGGCATTGTATGTACTGGATCACTGACTCTGGGCATTGTATCTACTGGATCACTGACTCTGGACATTGTAGCTACTGTATCACTGACTCTGGGTATTGTAGCTACTGGATCATTGACCCTGGGCATTGTAGCTACTGGATCACTGACCCTGGGCATTGTAGCTACTGGATCACCGACTCTGGGCATTGTAGCTACTGGATCACTGACTCTGGGCATTGTAGCTACTGGATCACTGACTCTGGGCATTGTAGCTACTGGATCACTGACTCTGGGCATTGTATCTACTGGATCACTGACCCTGGGCATTGTAGATACTGGATCACTGACTCTGGACATTGTAGCTACTGGATCACTGACCCTGGGCATTGTAGCTACTGGATCACTGACTCTGGGCATTGTAGCTACTGGATCACTGACCCTGGACATTGTAGCTACTGGATCACTGACCCTGGGCATTGTAGATACTGGATCACTGACCCTGGGACATTGTAGCTACTGGATCACTGACTCTGGGAATTGTAGCTACTGGATCACTGACTCTGGGCATTGTAGCTACTGTATCACTGACCCTGGACATTGTAGCTACTGGATCACTGACTCTGGGCATTGTAGCTACTGGATCACTGACCCTGGGCATTGTAGCTACTGGATCACTGACTCTGGGCATTGTATCTACTGTATCACTGACCCTGGGCACTGTAGCTACTGGATCACTGACCCTGGGCATTGTAGCTACTCGATCACTGACACTGGGCATTGTAGCTACTGGATCACTAACTCTGGGCATTGTAGCTACTGTATCACTGACCCTGGGCATTGTAGCTACTGGATCACTGACTCTGGACATTGTAGCTACTGGATCACTGACCCTGGGCATTGTAGCTACTGGATCACTAACTCTGGGCATTGTAGCTACTGGATCACTGACCCTGGGCATTGTAGCTACTGGATCACTGACTCTGGGCATTGTAGCTACTGGATCACTGACTCTGGGCATTGTATCTACTGGATCACTGACCCTGGGCATTGTAGATACTGGATCACTGAATCTGGGCATTGTAGCTACTGTATCACTGACCCTGGGCATTGTAGCTACTGGATCACTGACTCTGGACATTGTAGCTACTGGATCACTGACCCTGGGCATTGTAGCTACTGGATCACTGACCCTGGGCATTGTAGCTACTGGATCACTGACTCTGGGCATTGTAGCTACTGGATCACTGACTCTGGGCATTGTATCTACTGGATCACTGACCCTGGGCATTGTAGCTACTGGATCACTGACCCTGGGCATTGTAGCTACTGGATCAGTGACCCTGGGCATTGTAGCTACTGGATCACTGAGCCTGGGCATTGTAGCTACTGGATCACTGACCCTGGGCATTGTAGCTACTGGATCACTGAGCCTGGGCATTGTAGCTACTGGATCACTGACCCTGGGACATTGTAGCTACTGGATCACTGACTCTGGGCATTGTAGCTACTGGATCACTGTCCCTGGGAATTGTAGCTACTGGATCACTGACCCTGGGATTGTATCTACTGGATCACTGACTCTGGGCATTGTAGCTACTGGATCACTGACACTGGGCATTGTATCTACTGGATCACTGACCCTGGGCATTGCAGCTACTGGATCACTGACTCTGAGCATTGTAGCTACTGGATCACTGACCCTGGGCATTGTAGCTACTGGATCACTGACCCTGGGATTGTATCTACTGGATCACTGACCCTGGGCATTGTCACTACTGGATCACTGACTCTGGGCATTGTAGCTACTGGATCACTGAATCTGGGCATTGTAGCTACTGGATCACTGACTCTGGGCATTGTAGCTACTGGATCACTGACTCTGGGCATTGTCCGAACAGGTTACTGACACTGGGCATTGTGGGAAATGTCTTGAGCGTGATTACAGCGCCCTGTGGGTGTATAATGTTAAATGGGGTTTGACCTCTGACCCTTCCTGTCCCCCCGCAGAGCCTGCTCTCTCCTGCCCAGCGAAGTGGGCCCAGGAATACCTGGAACAGACATTGTTCCAGGCTGCTGTGTGATTGGCTTCCGGTTCCTTGTGAGGTCACATGGAGTTTGGGCCCCGCCCCTTTTTACGGCCCATCAGTGGGGTGTCAGTGTGGGAGGAGCAGGAGTGACAGCTGACATTGGGAGTGTGCAGCTCCCGATAAACAGGGCAAAGGACAGAAAAGAACAATTTAATATTATCTACAGTAATTCAAATACTAATTGCAAATATCTTCACAATAGATGCAATCACAACCACAAAAACAGTCCCACTGTATTCCAGGTACTGGATCTGGGATTAATATGAATGATTTTTCTATTGACAGTCTCTGGGAGTGAGCAATTTCTCAGGAAGGTGGAGAGAGAGAAGTCGAATCATCGCCTCACTGACTGGAACTGGAGAAATGTCGCTGGGTTCAGAGAGCAGATCTGGTGGGATCGAAACCCCCCCGTGTCGGAGACGGGATAAAACGGGAATCTTCAACAGTGTTTGGAAAGGTGAGGAACTTTACCGAGAATCCCTCTAATCCAGGATTTTGCCGAGGTGTGAGTCTAACCAGATACTGGGAGCTGTTCAACATCTGCCGTCAGGCTCGGCCTTTGATGCGGCAAGTTGAGCGGAGATTAACTCTGAGATAAACCTTGCCCGTACCTCACCCGGGAGTGTTTGACACTTGCATGTAGTGAGATCTTTATTCTGTATTGACTCCATGCTCTACCTGAGCTGGTTGTGTTGATGAACCAAATTGGAGGGAACTTTACTCTGTATCTAACCAGTGATGTACCTGCCCTGGGAATGTTTGGTGGGGCAGTGTAGAGGTTTGTTTACTTTGTACCTAACCCGTGATGTACCTGCCCTGGGATTGTTTGGTGGGGTAGTGTAGAGGGAGCTTTACTTTGTACCTAACCCGTGATGTACCTGCCCTGGGAATGTTTGGTGGGGCAGTGTAGAGGTTTGTTTACTTTGTACCTAACCCGTGATGTACCTGCCCTGGAAGTGTTTGATGGGACAGTGTAGAGGGAGCTTTACTCTGTATCTAACCCACTGTACCTGCCCTGTAGGTATTTGATGAGAGCTTTACTCTGTAACAGAGGTTTACTTGGGATATACAGCACAGCACCAGGCCATTCGGCCCAACTAGTCCAAGCCGGCATTTATGCTCCGCTCGAGCCTCCTCCCGTCTTACCTCATCTAATTCTATCAGCGTAGCCCTCTATTCCCTTCTCCCTCAAATGCTTATCGAACTGCCCCTTAAATACATCAATACTGTTCGCTTCAACCACTCCCTGTGATAGCGAGGTCCACATTCTCACAACTCTCTAGGTAAAGAAGTTTCTTCTGAATTCACTATTTGATTTCTTGGTGACTACCTTATATTGACGGCCTCTAATTTTGCTCGTCCCCACAAGTGGAAACATTCTCTCTGTATCCACTCTATCAAAAGCTTTCCTCATTTTAAAGACCTCTATCAGGTCAACCCTCAGCCTTCAAGAGAAAGGAGACGCAGCCTGTTCATCCGTTCCTGATATGTATACCCTAGCTTTTCTGGGATCATCCATGTAAATCTTCTCTGCACCCTCTCCAGTGCCTCTATATCCTTTTTAGAATATAGCGACCGGAACTGTACTGAGTACTCCAATGCCCAAGCTTTATCCGGGTTAAATTTCATTTGCCAATTATATGCCCATTAAAGAGCTATTAGAAATACATAACAAATAATATCAATCAGTAAATGCAAATGTATGCCAATAACTATAATATTTACGTCTCATCATCCTCTCTCTCCTCCTCCTCCCCCTCTCTCTGCTGCAGAATTATAAAAGGTCTCTGCCGATAACAGGCCTTTCTGGGGTGTGCGTGAGTGTGCGTGCACGTGCGTGTGCCCCCCGATTACTCAATGGAATTCATCGCCGAGGTGACCTGTATTGTGATGGGCCACTCAGCCTTGTGGGTACAGGGTCACTGCCCCTGGGCATTGTGGGTACAGGGTCACTGTCCCTGGGCATTTTGGTTAATGTCCTGAGGGTGATTACGGCCCCCTGTGAGTATTTGACTTTAAATGGTGTTTGACCTCTGAACCTCCCTCTACCCCTAGACCCCGCTGTGACCTGTCCAGCAAAGTGGGCCCTGGAATACCTGGAACAAACGGAAGAGGAACTGTGGCTGGGGAACCCGAGCTGGAGCAGAGTCAGGAACACAAATGGAATGGAGCGGGTGGGAGTAACAGTGGTAAAGTCAAAGTAATGTAGAGAGAGCTCTGTATTATACCTGCCCTGGGAGCACTCGATGCTGACACTGGGTATAAAGTGGGGGTAAACTGTTTGGGTAATGTAGAGGGAGCTCTGTCTTGTACCTGCCCTGTTGCACTCGATGCTCACACTGGATATAAAGTGGGGGTTCACTGCCAGGGTAATGTATAGAGAGCTCTGTATTGTACATGCCCTGGGAGCACTGGATGCTGACACTGGGTATAAAGTGGGGGTACACTGTCCGGGTAATGCAGAGGGAGCTCGGTATTGTACCAGCCCCGGGAGTGGGAGGGGCTACGGCCACTTTGTGACATTGTTCCTGGCTGCTGTGTGATTGGCTCCAGGCTCCTGTGTGATGTCACCTGGAGTCAGGTTTCCGCCCCTGGTTACGGCCCATCAGTGGGATGTCAGTGTGGGAGGAGCTGGAGTGACAGCTGACAGTGGGAGTGAGTTTTGTCCCAATAAACAGGGTAAAGGACAGAATAGAACAATTCAATATTAAAGTAAGCAATTCAAAAAATGTCATTACTTGCAAATATACTCAAATTAAATATAAAGAGTCGCAAAAACAGTCCCACTGTATTCCAGTTACAGATTCTGGGATTAATATGAATCGTTTTTCTATTGACAGTCACTGGGAGTGAGCAACATATCAGGAAGGTAGAGAGAGACAAGTTAAATCATCGCCTCACTAACTGGACTGGAGAAATGTCGCTGTCATCACAGAGCAGATCCGGTAGGACCGAGACCCCCATTTTTGGAAAAGGGATAAAACGTGAAGCTTCAACAATGTTTAGAAAGGTGAGGAACTTTTCTGTTAATATATTTGGTCAAGTATTTTGTCGAAATGAGAGTCTAACCAGATACTGGGAGCTGGTGAACATCTGCCATCAGGCTCGTCCTTTGTTGTGGCAAGTTGAGCGGAGCTTAACTCGTAGATAAACCTTGCTTATCTCAACTTTCCTGAACTATCCCCATATCCCTTGATTCCCTTAATATTCAAAAGTTTTTTGCGTCTTCTTCCGTGAAGACAAACACAAGATATTTATTTAATTTATCCGCCATTTCCTTATTCCCCATTATAATTTCTCCTGTCTCAGCCTGTAAGGGACCCACATTTACTTTTGCTAATCTTTTCCTTTTTACATACCTATAGAATCTTTTACAGTCTGTTTTTATGTCTCTTGCTTGTTTACTCTCATTCTATTTTTCCTTTCTTTATCAATTTCTTGCTCCACCTTTGCTGAATTCTAAAATCCTCACAATCCTCAGGCTTACTACTCATTTTAGCAGCATTATAAACCTATTCCTTTGATCTAATACTATCTTTAACTTGTCTTGTTAGCCACGGTTGGACCACTTTTCCTGTGGGGTTTTTGTGCCTTAAAGGAATGTATATTTTTTGAAAATTATGTATTAATTCTTTAAATGCAAGCCATTGCTCCATTGTCATACCGTTTAATGTAGTTTCCCAAACTACAGTAGCCAACTCATACCTATGTACTTTGCTTTTTTTAGATTTAAGAACCTAGTTTCGAATTTAACGAAGTCAATTTCAAACTCAATATAAAATTCTATCATATTATGGTCACTCTTCCCTGAAGGCCACTTTACTACAAGGTTATTAATTAACCCTTTCTCGTTACACAATACTAGATCTAAAATAGCCTGTTCTCTAATTGGTTCCTCAACATACTGATCTAGAAAACTATCTTGCATACATTCCATGAAATCGTCCTCCACACTATTACTGCAAATTTGGTTTGCCCAGTCAATATGTAGATTAAAGTCACCCATGAATACTGTATTACCCTTGTTACATGCGCCTCTAATTTCCTTATTTATACTCTGCCCTACATTACAACTACTGTTTGGGGGCCTATAAACAACTCCCAACAATGTTTTCTGTCCCTTGCTGTTTCTTGGCTCCACCCAAACTGATTCTACTTCTTGATTTTCAGAGCCAAGATCTTTTCTCTCTACTGTCTTTATCCCATCCTTTATTATCAGAGCTACCCGGCCACCTATTCCATTTTGCCTTTCCCTTCTAAAAGTTATGTATCCTGGAATATTTGGTTCCCAACCTTGGCCACTTTGCAACCACATTTCTGCTATGGCTTTTAGATCAAACCTGTTAATTTCTATCTGTGTTATTAATTCATCTATTTTGTTGCCAATGCTTCGCACATTCAGATGTACAGCCTTTAGCTTTGACTTATTTCTCTTTTTCCCTGATGTCACCTTATGCCTTATTACCTTTGCTACTCTCTCTGTCCCTTCCTGACCCAATCTGTTTATTTTTACCCAAAACTCTGCTCTAAAGCCTTGACATTTCTCTTGCTGCTTTTAAATTTAACCTTTCCTGAATCCTCCCGCCACCCGCCCCCCTTCATCAGTTTATAGCTCTCTCTACTGCCCTAGTTATTCAATTCGCCAGGTCACTCGTCCCAGCCCTGTTTAAGTGGAGCCCATCCCAACGGAACAGCTCCCTCTTTCCCCAGTACTCGTACCAGTGCCCCATGAACCGAAACCCCTTCCTCCAACACCACACTTTGAGCCACGCATTTAAACCTCTAATCTGTTTGTCCACATGCCAACTTGCGCGTGGCTCAGGTAACAATCCAGAGATTATTACCTTTGAGGTTCTGCTTTTGGATCCTAATTTGGATCCTAGCTCCTCAAACTCTCTCAGCAGAACCTCATTGCTAGTTCTACCTATGTCATTGGTTCCTACGTGGACCATGACATCTGCATCCTTCCCCTCCCACTCCAAATTCTGTGTATAACGCATGCTATATGCAGGAAGATATCAATGGACTGGTCAGGTGTGCAGAAAAGGGGAAAATGGAATTCAATCAGAGAAGTGTGAGGTAATGCATTTGGGGAGGGCTGAAAAGGCAAGGGATCACACATTTTCTCACAGTATCAGAGACTGACAGATACAGAATGAATCCCACACTCACACACAGTACCAGAGACTGACTGATACAGAATGAATCCCACACTCACACACAGTACCAGAGACTGACAGATACAGAATGAATCCCACACTCACACTCAGTACCACAGACTGACAGATACAGAATGAATCCCACACTCACACACAGTACCAGAGACTGAGATACAGAATGAATCCCACACTCACACACAGTACCAGAGACTGATAGATACAGAATGAATCCCACACTCACGCACAGTACCAGAGACTGACTGATACAGAATGAATCCCACACTCACGCACAGTACCAGAGACTGACAGATACAGAATGAATCCCACACTCACACCTAGTACCAGAGACTGAGAAACAGAATTAATACTACACTCACACACAGTACCAGAGACTGAGATACAGAATGAATCCCACACTCACACACAGTACCAGAGACTGAAAATTACAGAATTAATCCAACACTGCTCGAGACTGTCAGATAGAGATTGAATCTTGCACTCATACAGTCGCACAGACGGACAGATACAGAATGAGTCTGTCACATGCGGTACCACAGACGAACAGATATAGACTCTCACACAGTGCCAGAGACTGACAGATAAGGAATGATTCTCACTCTCACGTACAAGACAACAGGCTGACTGATTTAGCACAACATTATAACCAGTGTTTGTTCTAACAAAATGCAATAATAGCTCGTCTCCGCTCCAAGTATTTCTGAATCCCTCCAGGCCAATATAATGTGAGCTATTATTGTCTGTTGTGTCCTCCTCAGATCTGTAAAAATCGCTGTACCAGAGATTGGTGACATCTGCTGGCTGGAAACAGAACTGCAACAGAGTGGCAGAAATTCACTTTATCTGACAGGGTTAAAGTGACATTGCAATGTGAGGAAATAGTGAAGGGGTTTGATGGGATAGACGTCGGGATGTTTCCAATTGTGTCGGTGTCAGAAGCAAGGTTCAGAAATATAAAATAGCCACGAATAAAGCCAGTAAAGAATTCATGAAAAACCTCTCCACGCAAAGTGGTTCCAATCAGGAACATGGAGCGGTTGAGGCGAATTTCATCGATGCATTTAAGGGGGAGCTGGATAAGTCTCTGAGGGAGACAGGAATTGAGGGATACACATACAGAGTTAGATGAAGTGGGGTGGCTGCAGGCTCGTATGGAGCAGTTGGGACAGTCTCAATGCAAGGGCTGCATTGTGTCTGGATGTAACCGCCCAGAACACTTGGGCCCAGAAATTCCTGTCGCAGGCTTCCCGCGGGCGCAAGCCCCCGACCTGCACATAAGAAGCGTGCCTACCGTTATGCTCCCGGATCGCGCAGAATTCCGTTCCTGTGTCTGCTCCATCTGCCGGTGTGCAGGGCACGCGTACCCCAGGGGCGCAGCTAGTTCGCAGCGTCCCTGGGATCACGTGGGCCATGGGGAGCCAATCGGAGCAGGGAATCTCCATTGGTAGATTTGACAGGAAGACTTGTCAAATCTATGAATAGAGATCGGCCCCAGAACCTAAGTAAAACTTCAAATATTTTTTTTTAAAAAACATCATATTTTTAAAATAGCTATAAATTGCATAAATTAACTACTTCTACCAAAAATTTACATTTTTGAAAAAAATAATTTAATTTTTTAACGGGGCTAAAAATAAACTTACCTTTCTTTAATGTATTTTAAAGTGATAAACCTGTGGGAAAAAGTTTCACTTTTACTTTCTCCACCTCTTACCTTGTTAAAAGCAGGCCTTGCACCTGCTTTTTCCAAGCGCAGCTACTAGGGATTTACCCGCACTGCATCAACTGAGAAAAAAACGGATGTTCGATGCCAATGCTCTGCCTCACCGGCGCACGCTGTTGACCAGCCAACCCCTTCCTTCAAGAGAACGGAAGTTTCGGTTTCCAGCGCGTGTGCAGTGCATGCGCAAACCCGGCACTTTGTTGGCCCTACGGGTGAGTACACAGCGCGTACTCACCCGTAGGGAACGGAATTTCAGGGCCTTGGTGTTCAGAAGCTGAGTGCTGCAGTGGAGTCAGACACTGACTGTTTGTATCACTGATATTCATTGCGGGTTTTCTCAATGATCATTAATTGAATGGGCAACACGGTGGCATAGTGGTTAGCACTGGTGCCTCACAGCGCCAGAGACCCGGGTTCGAATCTGACCTCGGGTGACTGTCTGTGTGGAGTTTGCACATTCTCCCCGTGTCTGCGTGGGTTTCCTCCGGGTGCTCCGGTTTCCTCCCACAGTCCAAAAATGTGTGGGTTAGGTTGATTTGGCTATGATAAATTGACCCTTAGTGTTAGGGGGGATTAAATATGTGGGGTTATGGGGATAGGATGGGATATGTTAGGGGGAATTAAATACGTGGGGTTACGGGGGTAGGGTGGGATATGTGTGTACTGTGGGGATTAAAGCAGGGACAGGGTACTGGATTTGGATGATCAGCCATGATCGTATTGAATGGCGGAGCAGGCTCGACGGGCCGAATGGCCTACTCCTGCTTCTATGTTTCTATGAGAGATTAAATTGCTCACTTTGGTATATTCTACCTCACCTGTTATAGATACTTTCTATAAGATTTACTTTTTCTTTCTACACGCAAGTACTTAGTCATAGGGGGAAAAATGTGGTTGCTTTGCGCCTCCCGTTAGCACCCTCGCAAAGCAACTAGCGCCCGGGCGCGGTGATATTTGCGCCGCTCGCGAAATTGACCAGACATTTTGTGGTGGCATTGAACACTACCACCACTATCTCCTGCGCCCGCAGATCATGTCGTCTGTCGAGCGTGCAATGCCCCAGTAGTGCCCCGGACCGGATATTGAGTGGCGCCCCCTGCGTTTCCGCCAGCCGCTAGCAACGCCAGGTCGAGGGGAATGTTTTGCAGTCGGGAAGGGTCTGGGGGAGCTCTATTTAAAGGCGGCCGCTTTCTGACTTTTTTTGTCGCCGACATTTTTGCACCACGCATTCTAAGAGAGAGAGTGAGACTTCTGGAGAGATTCAACGCTGTTTGAAGGAGTTTTGGGTACTGAGCAGCACTTTGAAGGTTCATTTTGAGTTGACCTTCCTTGCATCGATTTAGAAGAGATTATGGGGGCCTTTCTCTGAGCTCTTTCCCTGGGCCTCTCCATTGTTCTTTCCAGCAGACTGAGCTACACATTACATCCCAGTCAAGAAATCTCTCAGTATCAGACAGAGATACATTATCAACTCCATTAGTGCAGACCGATCGGCACATTTTTGTTTGTTTATGGGATTTTGGCGTCGCTGACAAGGCCAGCATGTATTTCCCATCTCCAGTTGTCCTTGAGAAGGTGGTGGTGAGCCGCCTCCTTGAACCGCTGCAGTCCGTGTGGTGAAGGTACTTCCACAATGCTTTTAGGTAGGGAGTTCCAGGATATTGACCCAGCGACGATGAAGGATCGGCGATATACATCTCAGTCTGTATGATGTGTGACGTGGAGGGGAACTTGGAGGAAGTGATGTTCCCATACGCCTGCTGCCCTTGTCCTTCTAGGTGGAAGAGGTCGTGAATTTTTGAGGTGCTACCGAAGAAGCCTTGGCGAGTTGCTGCAGTGCATCTTGTAGATGGTACACTCTGCAGCCACGGTACGCTGGTGGTGGAGGGAGTGAATGTTTAAGGTGGTGGATGGGGTGCCAATCAAGCGGGCTGCTTTGTCCTGGATGGTGTCGAGCTTCTTGAGTGTTATTGGAGCTGCACTTATCCAGGCAAGAGGAGAATATTCCATCACAATCGTTTACCTGTCCCTTGTAGATGGTGGAAAGGCTTTGGGGAGTCAGGAGGTGAGACACTCGCCGCAGAATACCAAGCCTCTGACTTGTTCTTGTTGCCACAGTATGTCTGTGGCTGGTCCAGTTAGGTTTCTGGTCAATGGTGACACCCAGGATGTTGATGGTGGGGAATTCGGCGATGGTAATGCCGTTGAATGTCAAGGGGCGGTGGTTAGACTCTCGCTTGTTGGAGATAGTCATTGCCTGGCACTTCTGTGGCGCGCAGGTTACTTGCCACTTATCAGCCCAATCCTGAACATCGTCCAGGTCCTGTTGCATGCGGGCATGGACTGCTTCATTATCTGAGGAGTTGTGAATGGCACTGAACACTGTGCAGTCATCAGCGATCATCCCAATTTCTGACCTTATGTTGGAGGGAAGGTCATTGATGAAGCAGCTGAAGATAGTTGGGCCTAGGACATTGCCCTGAGGAACTCCTGCAGCGATGTCCTGGGGCTGTGCTGATTGACATTCAACCACCACAACCATCTTCCTTTGTTCTAGGTATGATTCAGCCAGTGGAGAGTTTCCCCCCCGATTCGCATTGACTTCAGTTTTATTGGGGCTCCTTGATGCCAGACTCGGTCAAATGCTGCCTTGATATCAGGGGCAGTCACTCTCACCTCACCTCTGGAATTCAGCTCCCCTGTCCATGTTTGGACCAAGGCTGTAATGAGGTCGGGAGCCGAGTGGTCCTGGTGCAACTCAAACTGGGCATCAGTGAGCAGGTTATTGGTGAGTAAGTGCCACTTGATAGCACTGTTGATGACACCTTTAATCATTTTGCTGATGATTGAGAGTAGACTGATGGGGCGGTAATTGGCCAGACTGGATTTGACCGGCTTTTTGTGGTCAGGAAATTCCTGAGCAGTTTCCACATTGTCGGATACATGCCAGTGGTGTAGCTGTTCTGGAAAAGCTTGGCGAGAGGCGCGGATCGTTCTGGAGCATAAGTCTTCAGCACGATAGCCGGCATGTTGTCGGGGCCCATAGCCTTTGCAGTATCCAGTGCGCTCAGCCGTTTCTTGATATCACGTGGAGTGAATCGAATTGGCTGAAGACTGGTTTCTGTGATGGTGGGGACTGCAGGTGTAGGCCGATTTGGATCATCCACATGGCACTTCTGGCTGAAGATTGTTGCAAACGCTTCAGCCTTGTCTTTTGCACTCACGTGCGGGGAACCACCATCATTGAGTCTGGGATATTCATGGAACCGCCTCCTCCCGTTAGTTGTTTAATGGTCCACCACCATTCACGACTGGATATGGCAGGACTGCAGAGCTTTGATCTGATCCGTTGATCGTGGGATCGCTTAGTGCTGCCCATTGCATGCTGCTTCCGCTTTTTAGCATGCATGTAGTCCTGTGTTGCAGCTTTCCCAGGTTGGCTCCTCATTTTTAGGTACACCTGGTGCTGCTCCTGGAATGCTCTTCTTCACTCCTTATTGATCCAGGGTTGGTCCACTGGCTTGATGGTAATGGTAGAGTGAGGGATATGCCGGGCCATGAGGTTTCAGGTTGTGGTGGAATACAATTCTGCTGCTGTTGATGGCCCACATCGTCTCATGGATGCCCAGTTTTGAGCTGCTAGATCTGATCTGAATCTATTCCATTTATCACGGTGGTAGCGCCACACAACACAATGGAAGGTGTCCTCAGTGTGAAGATGGGACTTCGTCCCCACAATGACTGTGCAGTGGTCACTGCTACCAATTCTGTCATGGACAGATGCATTTGCGACAGGGAGATTGGTGAGGACGAGGTGAAGTAGGTTTTTCCGTCGTGTTGGTTCTCTCACCACCTTTCACAGGCCCAGACTGGCAGCTATGTCATTCAAGACTCGGCCAGCTCGGTCAGTAGTTGTTCTACCGAGCCACTTTGAAGTCCCCCACCCAGAGTACATTCTGGTCCATTGATACGCTCAGTACTTCTTGCGAGTGGTGTTCAACATGGAGGAGTACTGATTGATCAGCTGAGGGAAGGTGGTAGGTGATAATCAGCAGGAGGGTCCCTTGCCCATGCTTGATCTGAAACCATGAGACTTCATGAGGATCGGAGTCAATGTTGAGGACTCCCAGGGCAACTCCTTCCCGACTGTATAACACTGTGCCTCCACCCCTGGTGGGTCTGTCCTGCCGCTGGGACAGGACATATCTAGGGATGGTGATGGAGTACTTTGGGGCATTGGCTGAAAGGTATGATTCTGTGAGTATGACTTTGTCAGGCTGATGCTTGACTAGTCTGTGGGACAGCTCTCCCAATTTTGGCACAAGTGTTGTGGAGGAGGACTTTGCAGGGTAGACTGGGCTGGGTGTGCCATTGTCGTGACTGTAGCCGGTGCCGAGATCGATGCTGGGTGGTCCGCCCGGTTTTATTCTTCTTGTTTTTCTTGGTGCTTATTACAACTGAGTGGCTTGTTCGGCCATTGCAGAGGGCAGCTAAGAGTCAACCACATTGCTGTGGGTCTGGAGTCACATAAGGGCCAGACGCGGTAAGGATGGCAGATGGGTTTGTGTTATGTCTGTGTTCCAGTGAGGTGTGTGGGGGATATCAGTGTTCCTCTGAGTTGGTGCAGTATAGCGGAGTGTTACACTGATGGATTTGGTGTATATGCAGGTGGTACAGTGAGAGTGGGTGTGGGTCCTATCAGAGTGTTACAGTGAGGGGTTTGGGGTATATCAGCGTGTTACAATGAAGGGTGTGGGGTATATCAGAGTATACAGTAAGAGGTGTGTGGGGTATATCAGAGTGTTACAGTGAGGGGTGTGAGGTATATCAGTGTAACAGTGAGGTCTGTATCAGATTGTTACAGTGAGGGGTGTGTGGTGTATCACTCTCACAGTGAGGGGAGTGGGGTATATCAGTGTTACAGTGAGGGGTGTGGGGTATATCAGAGTGTTACAGTGAGGGGTGTGGGGTATATCAGTGTTACAGTGAGGGGTGTGGGGTATATCAGTGTTACAGTGAGGGGTGTGGGGTATATCAGTGTTACAGTGAGGGGTGTGGGGTATATCAGAGTGTTACAGTGACGGGAATGAGGTTTATCAGTGTTTTACAGTGATGGGTGTGTTGTATCAAAGTGTGTTACAATGAGGGATATGGGTTATCTCAGAGCGTTATGGTTAGGTGCCTAGGTTCCAAGGTAAAGGACATCACGGAGAGGGTGCAGAATATTCTGCAGCGAGAAGGGAGTGAGCGAGAAGTGGTGGAAAACGTAGGTACGAACGACATAGAGAGGGCAGGTATTGATTTCCTGCAGTCAGACTTTCAGGAGCTACGGAGGAAGTTAAAAAGAAGGACCTCAAAGGTGCTAATCTCTGGATTATTCCCAGTGCCAATCTCTGGATCACTCCCAGTGCCACGCGCCAGCGAGAGTAGAAATAGGAAGATAGGGAGGATCAATGCGTGGCTTGAGGCATGGAGCAGGAGGAAGGGCTTCAGATTCTTGGGGCATTGGGACAAGTTCTGGGGCAGGAGGCAGCTATTCAAAAGGGACGAGTTGCACCTCAACAGGACTGGGACCAATGTCCTTTCGGGGAGGTTCACTAATGTGGTTGGGGAGGGTTTAAACTAAATTGGCAGGGGGGTGGGCAACAGCATATAGAAGTAGAAAAGAGGAATAAGGTGAATAAAGGAGGGAGAGTGTTGGATAGTACTAGAGAAGGAAGTAGTGCCATATTACATAGGATCAGACTAAGAAGGATTACGAGGAATACAAAGACAGGTTTGGAATGCATGGACGTAAACACACAAAGTGTGGTGAATAAGGTTGGTGAGCTCCAAGCACAATTAGCTGTGTGGGAATATGATGTAGTGGCAATAAATGAAACGTGTCTTAAAATGGTGAGGAGTGGGCTCTTAATATTCACGGATACAAGTTGTTCAGATAAGATAGAGAAGGAAAAATGGGAGGTGTGGTGGCAGTACTGATTAGGGAAGACATTTGTAGAGTTGGAAAGAGAGGATGTCCTTGAGGGGGCAAGGACAGAATCCATTGGCGTTGAGAAGCAAAAAGGGTATGATCACGTTATTGGGGGTATTCTATAGACCTCCAAATAGTGAGAGGGAGGTAGAGGAGCAAATCTGCTGGGAAATCACAGAGATGTGCAAGAACGATAGAGTGGTGATATTGGGGGACTTTAATTACCCAAATATAGATTGGGATAATTTTAGGGTAAAGGGAAAGGAGAGGGAAGAATTTCTGAAATGTGTACAGGAGAACTTCCTTGACCCATATGTTCTCGGCCCAACTAGGAAGGAGGCATTGCTGGATCTGGTGCTGGGGAATGAGGTGGGCCAAGTGGACCAAGTGTCTGTGGGAGAACACTTGGGTACGAGTGATCATCGTATCATAAGGTTGAGATTAGTAATGGAGAAGAGCAAGGAACAATCTAAATTCGAACTTCTAAAATGGAAGAGGGTTAACTTCAATGGGATGAGAGGGGATCTAGTCAGGGTAAAATGGAACCAAAGATGGACAGGAAAAACTGTAACGGAACAATGGGTGATCTTTAAGGAGGGGATGTTGCAGGTACAAGCTAGGTACATTCCAACAAGAAGGCAAGTTAGGGAACCAAAGCCAGGGCTCCTTGGATGACGGGGGAGAGGGAAAATATGATTAAACAAAAAAATGGTGCATGATGCATGTGAGAACCAGGCCAAATACAATAAGTTGAGAGGGGAAGTGAAGAGGAAAATAAGACTGGCAAATAGAGAATATGAGAATCGAATAGCAGTTAACATAAAAGGGAAACCAAAAATCTTCTCTCGGCATGTATATAGTAAGCGGGTAGTCAGAGGCGGGGTTTGGCCGATAAGGGACAAAGAAGATGATGTATTCTTAGCGCCGCAGGACAAGGCTAGAATACTTAATGAGTACTTTGTATCGGTGTTTACTAAGGAAGAGGATGCTGACAAAATATCGGTAGAAGCGGACATGGTAGAGTTAATGGATGGGGTGAAAATTGATAGGCAGGACGTACTGGAAAGGCTGGATATGCTTAGAGTGGATAAGTCGCCTGGTCCGGATGGCTTGCATCCCAGGTTGCTAAGGGAAGTGAGGGTGGAGATAGCGGAAGGGCTTGCCATAATATTCCAATCTGCCTTCGATGCGGAGGAGACGCCAGAGGAATGTAAAGTGGCAAATGTGACACCATTGTTCAAGAAAGGGTGTAAGGACAGTCCTAGTAACTACAGGCCGGTCAGTTTAACATCAATGGTAGGTAAGGTTTTAGAAACAATAATCAGGGAAAGAAATAACGGGCACTTGAATAGGTTTTCGTTAATTAAGGAGAGCCAACACGGGTTTGTAAAAGGCAGGTCGTGTTTGACTAATCTAATAGAATTTTTTGATTCTGTAACAGAGTAGGTTGATGAAGGGAATGCAGTGGATGTTGTCAATATGGATTTTAAGAAAGCGTTTGACACAGAACTACATAAAAGGCTGGATAACAAAATTGAGGCTCATGAAATAGGAGGGTCAATGTCAGCTTGGATAAGAATGAGAAGTCGCACAACACCAGGTTATAGTCCAACAGTTTTATTTGAAATCACAAGCTTTCGGAGCTTACGTGGCCCCTTCCTCAGGTGAAGTAAAGAAATACAGACTCGCCAAAGCATATATAGATAGAGAACAATGCATGTGTTACTTACAAAAGCAGACGACTACATTTAAATCAACCTGACTGTTTATCTGCCGAGGTGTGACAAAAGGCAATCAGGTCAGCCAGGAAAGTACCACATCAAAGACATAGCAAGATACAACTGAGACAATGAGGTGGAGCCACAGGGGGTCCAATGTGTCAAAAGCCGCAGTATGGGAAACGATAAACTTTAAAATTTTTACTTTTTTACTGGGAATCACATCTGTTAACAAGCCAACGACGACTCGAGTCTGGATCACGTCATGTATCGTGACATAAACCCAAGATCCCGGTTGAGGCCGTCCTCATGAGTGCACAACTTGGCTATCAGTTTCTGCTCGATGATTTTGCGTTGTCGTGTGTTTCTAAGGCCGCCTTGGAGAACGCTTACCCGCAGATCCGAGGCTGAATGTCCTTGACTGCTGAAGTGTTCCTCGACTGGGAGGGAACACTCCTGCCTGGTGATTGTTGCGCGGTGTCCGTTTATACATTGTCTCAGTGTCTGCATGGTCTCGCCATTGTACCATGCCGCGGTGCATTCTTTCCTGCAACGTATGAGGTAGACAACGTTGGCCGAGTCACATGAGTATGTACCATGTACCTGGTGGGTAGTGTCCTCACGTGTGATGATGGTATCTGTGTTGATGATCTGGCGTGTCTTGTAGAGGTTGCCGTAGCAGGGTTGTGTGGTGTCGTGGTCGCTGTTATCCTGAAAGCTGGGTAATTTGCTGCGAACGATGGTACTTCTGAGGTTAGGCGGCTGTTTGAAGGCAAGTAGTGGAGGCGTGGGGATGGCCTTAGCGAGGTGTTCGTCGTCATCGATGACATGTTGGAGGCTGCGAAGAACATGGCATAGTTTCTCCACTCCGGGGAAGTACTGGACGACGTAGGGTACCCTGTTGGTTGCGTCCCGTGTTTGCCTTCTGAGGAGGTCTATGCGATTTTTCACTGTGGCCCGTCGGAACTGTCGATCGATGAGTCGAGCGTCATATCCCGTTCTTACGAGGGCGTTTTTCAGCGTCCGTAGGTGTCCATCGCGTTCCTCCTCGTCTGAGCAGATCCTGTGTATTCGCAGGGCTTGTCCATAGGGGATGGCTTTTTTAACGTGGTTAGGGTGGAAGCTGGAGAAGTGGAGCATCGTGAGGTTGTCCGTGGGCTTGCGGTAGAGTGAAGTGCTGAGGTGTCCGTCTTTGATGGAGATTCGTGTGTCCAGGAATGAAACCGATTCTGAGGAGTACTCCATGGTGAGTTTGATGGTGGGATGGAACTTGTTTATGTTATCGTGTAGTCTTTTCAGTGATCCTTCACCATGGGTCCAAAGGAAGAAAATGTCGTCGATGTATCTGGTGTACAGCGTTGGCTGGAGGTGCTGTGCAGCGAAGAAGTCTTGCTCGAACTAGTGCATGAAGATGTTGGCGTATTGGGGTGCGAATTTGGTCCCCATGGCTGTTCCGTGTGTTTGGGTAAAAAAATGGTTGTCGAAGGTGAAGACATTGTGGTAAAGGATGAAGCGGATGAGTTGTAGAATGGCGTCTGGAGATTGGCTGTTGTTGGATGTTGAGTACTGAGGCTGTCGCAGCGATGCCGTCATCGTGGGGGATACTGGTGTAGAGTGCCGATACGTCCATCGTGGCGAGGAGTGTTCCTGGTTCAACTGGTCCGTGGGTGCTGAGTTTCTGTAAGAAGTCTGTGGTGTCACGGCAGAAGCTGGGGGTTCCCTGTACGATGGGTTTCAGGGTGCCCTCGACGTATCCAGAGAGGTTCTCACACAGGGTTCCGTTGCCTGATACGATAGGACGTCCGGGTGTGTTGGCTTTGTGTATCTTTGGGAGGCAGTAGAAGTCTCCCACGCGGGGAGTACGTGGGATGAGAGCGCGTAGGATGCTTTGAAGGTCTGGATCGAAGGTCTTGATCAGTCTATTGAGTTGGCGGGTGTGTTCTTTGGTCGGATATGCGGGTAACTGTCTGTAGTGTTCCAGGTTGTCCAGTTGTCGGTATGCTTCTTTACAATAGTCCATTCTGTTCTGTATGACGATGGCTCCTCCTTTGTCCGCTGGTTTGATGACGATGTTGCGGTTGGTCTTGAGAGCGTGCATGGCGTTGCGTTGTGATAGTAATGCTGTGAGGTATAAAGTGTTATTGTGATGGTTGTGTAGTGTATCAGTGCTTTCCATTGAGAGGTGTGGGGTATATCAGTATTGCACTGAGGGTTGTGGGGTATATCAGTGTTACTGTGAGGGGTGTGGGGTATATCAGTATTACAGTGAGGGGTGTGAAGTATATCAGTGTGTAACAGTGAGGGGTGAGTGGTATATCAGTGTGTTACAGTGAGGGGTGTGGGGTATATCAGTGTGATACAGTGAGGGGTGTGGGGTATATCAGTATGTTACAGTGAGGGGTGAGTGGTATATCAGTGTGTTACAGTGAGGGGTGTGGGGTATATCAGTGTTACAGTGAGGGATGACTGGTATATCAGTGTGTTACAGTGAGGGGTGTGGGGTATATCAGTGTTACAGTGAGGGATGACTGGTATATCAGTGTGTTACAGTGGGGGGTGTGGTGTATATCAGTGTTACAGTGAGGGGTGAGTGGTATATCAGTGTGTTACAGTGAGGGGTGTGGGGTATATCAGTGTGATACAGTGAGTGGTGTGGGGTATATCAGTGTGTTACAGTGAGGGGTGTGGGGTATATCAGTGTGATACAGTGAGTGGTGTGGGGTATATCAGTGTGTTACAGTGAGGGGTGTGAAGTATATCAGTGTGATAGTGAGTGGTGTGGAGTATATCAGTGTGTTACAGTGAGGGGTGTGGGGTATATCAGTGTGTTACTGTGAGGGGTGTGGTGTATATCAGTGTTACAGTGATGGGTGAGTGGTATATCAGTGTGTTACAGTGAGGGGTGTGGGGTATATCAGTGTTACAGTGATGGGTGAGTGGTATATTAGTGTGTTACAGTGAGGGGTGTGGGGTATATCAGTGTGATAGTGAGGGGTGTGGGGTATATCAGTGTTACAGTGAGGGGTGTGGGGTATATCAGTGTTACAGTGAGGGGTGTGGGGTATATCAGTGTTACAGTGAGGGGTGTGGAGTATATCAGTGTTACAGTGAGGGGTGTGGGGTATATCAGTGTGATACAGTGAGGGGTCTGGGGTATATCAGTGTGTTACAGTGAGGGGTGTGGCATATATCAGTGTGCTACAGTGAGGAGTGTGGGGTATATCAGTGTGCTACAGCGAGGGGTGTGGGGTATATCAGTGTTACAGTGAGGGGTGTCGGGTATATCAGTGTTACTGTGAGGGGTGTGGGGTATATCAGTGTTACAGTGAGGGGTGAGTGGTATATCAGTGTTACAGTGAGGGGTGTGGTGTATATCGGAGTGTTAGTGAGGAGTGTGGGGTATATCTGTGTGCTGGTGAGGGGTATATCAGTGTGACAGTGATGGATGTGGGGTATATCAGAGTGGTATAGTGATTGGTGTGCTGTGTGTCAGATTGTTGTAATCATGGCTGTGGGCTATATCAGAGTGTTACACTGAGTCTGTGAGTTTTCACGATGGTATGTTGCCTCCTGGTGCCTGGGTCAAGGATGTATCTGAGTGGCCTTACTAGTTTTAGGGCACCCTTCCTCTTCAGCTAGAACCACCGGAATCGTGGGCGGGGCTTTGCGTGGGCGCGTAATCAGTTCAGTGGCGTTTACCGGGATCGAAGAGTATGGGGCTCCGCACCCCCTGGTGCTGGCATTCCACCTCATCCCCTGTCCGTTATCCTGCCACTGATTAATGAAAAATATGGATATGCCTTTGGGGCAAGGGTATTTTGACCCCCACATGCATACATAAATTCCCTCGTCCGGTTCCCACCATTTGTCCCAACAGACTTTCACTTGTCCGTTTGTCCCCGTAATTGTCCGATGGGTATTATTACCCAGTCGTTCCCACTCGACCGAAGAGTTCCTCATAGTTTTGCTCAGCTTTCGCAGCCACCACCATCGGCTCAATGGGACATTCCCACGACAAGTCAAACAAATCCGTTTGCCGACGGTGACGCTGATCCTGGGTGCGATGATCCTTACTTTGGGGCACATTAAAGAAGTCTCTTGGTAGGCAAACCCCGATGTGCTAGAATACTCCGTTGAGTTCGTTCCCAGCCATCCTGGCCACCTTCCCTTGTGGAAATAGGTGCTTGTCTCCTCTGCCTCCCGTCTTCCGGTCCCATCCACCGCGATGGGGGCCGTGTCCCCGGAGCATCCAAACACCACGACATCCTTGGTGCGGCCTCGATAGGCCAATCCACATCCGATTGCCGCGAGCAATACTAAAATTCGTTCCATCCTTCCTTGGTTCCTGTGATCAGATAGAATGAGGTAGCCAGCCTCGCAAGAGTCTCTGGCTTTTGTGAAGGGTGAGCGGGTCCCCTGACCTCGCCTCACGTAAACTTCAACGTTCGCTGAATAAACTTTAACTAAACCTATCTTTAAAGCTCCCATCATTTTATCACTTTCTGTTAAAATTAAAACTGCAAACTTAACCTTATTTAAAACTATGAACTTATTCTTAACCTTAAACTATAACTTAAACTTGAACTACTGAACTTAAACTTAAAACTTATTACTGTACAGCGCCGCCCGTTCTCAGGGCGGCCCCTTTAAATTCTGAGAAAACTGCTGCGAGCTCTTACCGACTTTGGGAGGGCTCTGACCTTTTCCTCTGATCTGCCGCAGCCTGTTTCTGTGCTGGCCCCTCCCTCTGATCTGCCGCCGCCTGTTGCTGCACTGACCCCTTCCTCTGATCTGCCGCAGCCTGTTGCTGCTGCGATGGGGCCGGGCTGTACCTGGGCTGCCTTAACCTTGAGTCTGCGCCTTGGGACAGACTGGGGCAATACCCATATCTTCTTGGGCTGGGGTTCTCTACCTGACCTACGGGGAGTTGTCAGGGGCGGGGATTCCGTGACTGACGGACCGGGTTCCGAGACTTCCATCGGGACGACCTGTGGTTCCACCACAGTCGCTGGCTCCGCCTCCGCTGACTCCGCCTCCCTAACCTCGGGGCTCGCAGTTTGTGGCTCCGCCCTGCTCGGCCCAGCAGGCGGCCCTTCACTCGCGATCTCTGCCTCCCCCGAGGGCGGGACGTTCAAAGCGGGCGGCTCTGTCTCTGGGGTCCTCACCGTCACTCCCTGTGCTCCCACAGCGGCTGGCTCCGCCTCCCCTAGCTCCTCCCTCCTGTCTTCGGGACCTGCAGCTTGTGTGTCCACCCTGTGTGGATCTCTATCTGCAGCCCGTATCCTCCCTATACCTAAAATGGGAACGTTCCTTAGGTTCCCCAAAAACCACTCGCCTTCATCACCATCCTCATCTGACTCCCATCCCCACAAAAATGCTTCATGATCTTCCAGGATGTCTCCTCCCCTGATGCAAGCTGCTTTACCTGCCTGTGTGCCTTGTGGTCCTACCTGGGGCTGTGCTTCCCCACTGGCGGGGTTTACCCCTGTGGTTTTCCCTTGCGCACCTGGCTTGTACAGTTTGCATTGGTTTACGTGGAACCACTTAGTGCGCCGAGGTACTTTTACGGCGTATACCATGGGACTCGCCTTATCTACAATGTTGTAGGGTCCCATATACAGTGGTTCCAGACTCCCTACTCTGGCGTAGTTTCTGACCATGACCTGGTCTCCTACTTCCCACTCCCGCGTTTTGCGGGGTTCGAGCAACAGGCGATTGCCCTGATGCTGCCTTCCCATGTGCCCAGCCGCCTGCTCATAAACCTGCTTCAGGCGCTCCAAGAGGGTCTGGGCGAACTTGTCCCTGCTTATCTCTTGGAGCTGACCCTCAGTGAGCACCGGCGCTAGCACATGGGTGGGGGTTCGCATGAGCCTCCCAGTCATCACCTCGTGCGGGGAGTACCCCGTACTTTTTGACTGACTGGCCCGGACCCCCATGAGGACTAAAGGCAGAACTTCCGCCCATTTTTGGGGCGAGTTCCTAGTCTCTTTCCTCAATTTCTCCTTCATGGTCCGGTTCATGCGTTCAACAATCCCGGATGACTGGGGATTGTGTGCTATGTGCCACTTCCCTTCAATGCCCAAAAGCATGAGGGTGTTCTGCATCACCTGGCCGGTGAAATGGCTCCCTTGGTCTGACTCCACAAAACGGGGAAGTCCCCACCGCGAGAACACTTCCCGGACCAAGATTTTTGCTGTACCCAGTGCCGTAGCTGTTCGACAGGGGAAGGCTTCCACCCACTTGGAAAACACATCCACCAAGACGAGGCAGTATTTATAGCCTCCCTGGGTGGTGGGCAGGGGTCCTATATAGTCGATCTGTATCGACTGCCATGGTCCCTCTACCCTTCTTACGTGTCCCATGGGCACCTTCCTTTTCTGGGGGTCTGGATTGTTTGCAGCGCACACAAGACAGTTTGCACAGAACTCGCGGACTTGTTCCCTGAGCCCTGGCCACCATCCCGCTTGCTCTACCCGTTGCCAGGTAACCTCGGGCCCGGGGTGCCCTGCCCCTGGTCCCTCGTGAGCCAACTGGAGGAATTCCCTCCTGTGCTGCTGCGGCACAACCCACTGCTCCTCGCGGAACAGCATGCCTTCCCTAACTGAGAGGGTTGCCGTACTGTACGGACCTTCTACCTGCCTCCCCTCAGCAATGGTTTTTAGGACTGCTTTTAGGGCGGGATCCTGGGCTTGGACGGCCTTAAGGTCTAGGGGCAATGCTACCCTGGTGTTCCCGGGATTCCCGTCCCTGCCTTGGATCGCTGCTATGGGTCTGGTCCCATAGGGGTCCCAGAAAATGCCGTTGCGGGCACCTTCCCTGGCTAGCGCATCCGCCTGCTGGTTGCCCTCCCCACGGGGCTCTGTGGAGGAGTGAGCTTTCACCTTATGGATGAAAATCTCTCCTTCCTCCCCTAATGCTGCTGCTAAGATCTTTTCCAGCAAGGGCTTCACCGTTAAAGGTCGCCCGTCCGCGGAGGTGTATCCACGGCGGGACCAAATGGCCAGGTATTCCGTACACGAATTGCAGGTGAACATACTGTCCGAGCAAATCGTGTATGGGGTTGGGAAAATGTCTGGGTGGGTAACAACGTACACCACGGCAGACAGCTCAGCCTGCTGTGCGCTCATGGTGCTAGGGAGCTTGATCGCCAGGGCAAGGTCTGCCGCAGGGTCATAAACTCCACACCCTGTGAGTCGCTCGCCAGCAGATACTGTGCTAGACCCATCAACATAAATCTCGCGCCCAGTGGGATGTATCCCGGCCCGTAAACCTATGTTGACGTCCCACACCCCTTCCACCGAACATCGGTGGGCTGTACCGGGGTATACCAAATTGGCCGCAAGCCTGGGCTCGCAAAGACCTTTTACTCTAAGATCCAACTGGGAGAGAAGAAGGGTCCAACGCGCAATACGCGCGCTGCTTACGGTCCCATCTTTAATCCTCCCATCCAGAAGCATCTTAGTTGGTGTGTGATGTGTGAGGAGAGTGATGGGAGAGAGCCCTGTGAAGATCGCTGATCTTTTCACAGCCCAATGCGTGGCTAAAAGGTGCCTTTCGCAATTGGAGAAACTTCTCTCCACATCCGTTAATACTCTGGATGAATAGACAACCGGTCTCAGCTTGCCGTGACGCTCTTGGAGCAGCACAGCGCTCAAGCTGTCTCCGCTGGCAGCTACCTCCAGGAAAAACTCCTTCCCCCCATCTATGGCCCCTAAGGCTGGCGCGGACTGCAGATCCCTTTTTAACTTCTCGAAGGCTGCTTGGCAGCCCTCGTCCCAGGACCACTCCACTCCCTTATGCAGGAGTCGGAGGAGCGGCGCTGCTGTGGCCGCATAGTCTTCGATAATATCCCTGCAGTAACCGGTCAGTCCCAAGAAGGACCTCACACCCATTATGTTGTTGGGAATCGGTAATTCTTGCACCGACTCCCTCCTAGCTTTGTCTATGGCTCTTTCCCCAGCGCGAATGGTCAGTCCCAGGAATTTTACTTCCTGCTGACCGATACGTGCTTTCTTAGGATTTATTTTAAAACCCTTTCTCGCTAGCAGCTCCAATAACTCGTCCAGCAGTGGTCCATGCTCCTCCCTTGAATCCGTAAATAGGAGCAAATCATCCACATACTGCACTATCTGATTGGGCTGACTAAACTCCCTTAAACTTCCTGCCATACACTGATGGAAAATACTGGGGCTATTGTGGAAACCCTGTAGCAGACAGTTCCATGTGTACTGTTGCCCTTTGAAAGTAAAGGCAAACTTGTACTGGTCCTCTCGCCGCAGCGGGATGGACCAAAAACCGTTCGAGATATCCAGCACCGTGAACATGGTCGCGGACGCTGGGATACTCCCTATTAGGTCAGCAACTGCTGCTACCGTGGGTGCGCAGGCGGGAATGTTACTGTTAAGGACTCTGTAGTCCACCGTGGCTCTCCACGAATTATCCGGCTGCCTAACCGGCCATAATGGGGAGTTCACGTGTGTGGCTATCGGCCTCAACACGCCCTGCTGCACCAAGGAGGACATTGCTGTCTCCATATCGGGTTCTGCTTCTTTGGGGAAGTTATACTGTTTTTGGGGCCGGGTCATGGGGTCCCCATCTACGCTGACCTCAAACCCGGTAACCCTCCCACAATCGTGCTTGTGGGTTGCAAACGCGTGCATATTATCTGACACGTACTTTTGCATGTCCGTTGGGACATCTGCGACCATAAGCCTGAGGTCGTAGCCTCCGGATGGCTGCACGGTACACAGGACCCCTGTTTCTTCCTCCCCCGGAATCACTACTACCTCGCCTTTTTCACCATTAGCCCCCCAGAGACAATGATTTCTGAGGTCCACGAGGATCCCGTGTCCTGATAGAAGATCGGACCCGAGAATACCTCTTCCACCCCCCTCCTGCCATTCCATCAATATACACTTCCACTTAAGGTGAAGTGCTCCCAAACGAATGGATAGCGGAAGGGAGAACGCGCCAGCCTGTTCTTTTCCTGTGAACCCCGCTAATGTGAATGGGACCCTGGTAGATAGTGGCGAGTCAAAAGGGCTATCCGTATGGATTATGGTGCAAGAAGCTCCCGTGTCCAACAAATAACTACCCCTCTGTTTCTCTACCTCCATCTCCACTAAAGGTCGCTTCCACGCATCATAGCTAAGCGGACACAGGTAGACGGGCTGCGCGGTTTCTAGTCATGGGGTACTATTAGACGGTCCTGCGGCACCTACGGGGCCGGTAGCAACCGCCACCTTTCCATGTGCACTCAATAAACTGCGCATGGCTCCTAACACTACTTCGAGGTCGTCGGGAGGGGTGGGTGCACCAGCTTCCCTAGCCGGGACAGGCGCCTGGGCGCGGGCTGCGGGATTTTTATCCTTGGAATCCTTCCAAGGGTTCCTGCAATGCTTGCGCCAGTGCCCTGTCTTCCCACACCCGTAACAAGCATTACTTGCCTGTGGGGCGCGATTACCCTCCTGATGCCACTCTCTTTGATACGGGGCTGCGGGTCGTACCTCATGTACTTTTCCCTTAAGGGGACGTGTTGCCATACCCCTTATATTGCGATATCCTAACGTGAGTCGATTCAAGACCGACTCTTCCGTAATGTTGGGGTCATTGGGATCAAACCATGCTTTTGCCTGCTCTCTGACGGCTGGTAAACTGTTGGCTATTATGCACCTAAGCCAATGAGCTAAACCGGCGCCTTCCACATCTTCGCGCTCTGGCGCACCTAGACAGCTGCGCTGATATACTGGCCACAGCCTGTCGGCAAAAACCTTCGGGGGTTCTCCCTCCATCTGCACTGTCTGTCCCACTCTAGCAAACGGACCTTCATCGTCCGCCCCCAACACTTCCAGGACCTCATTCTTTAATGCCTCATAAGTCTTGGTTCCCCTCTTGCTCTCGCCCGAGAGACACTGAAGGATTGTACTGCCTAACGAAAACAACAGCATTTTTGCTGTTTCCCCATCATCGCAGCCGTTAATGGCTGCGGTTTGCTCAACTTCTCTGAAATGTACGGAAGGGTCGTCTGCCTCGGTTAGCTTCCGTACGTGATTTATCATAACTCTCAACTGATGTGAACTGTGAGGCAACACAAGCTGGCCGAGGAGATCCCCTGGTTCCTCCCCACCGTTTCTGTTTGGGCCCCTTTTTATACCCGTTACTGGATACAACGGTCCCTTTTCTGCTTCTTTCTCAATGGGCTCTTTCGTTTCTTCCATTGCTTCCTCCCTAACCCAGGTTTCCGAATAGCTGGGTGGCGCGGAGGGCGCAGTGGCTGCTACTTCCTCTGCTTTACTTGGTGGGGATTTCTTAAACTCCTCACTTACTAGCGGCTGGTGTGCTGACGGACTGATAAGGCACACCATGCCGTGCGCTTTGTTCACGGCCTTTTTGAGGTGCTTTATCTCCCTTTGGCAGGCGCTATGATCGGCTCCCTGAAACTTATCTTCAAGGGCCAACTTATATGCCGCCCTAACCCCCGTTAAGCTCTCTTCCTGAGTTCTTATCTGGGCAGCTTGGCGGGCACATCTTTCCTTTAACCTGCTCTCATTTAACTTTGCCTCAGTGACCTGGCACTCGAGGTAATCTATCCTTGTTTTATGGTGACTGGAGATTTCCTGGCGTTCTTGGTGCAACGCACTTAAATTCCTAATGAGCATTTCCCCTCCAGAAACCTTCTCATCCATTTCTCCCTCTAAATGACTGATTCGAGCTGTTAGCGCTGTAATGGTCTGGTTTGAAATCTGGACCTGCCTTTTGTAACACATTAGCCAGACTGCTTTCTCAAGTGTCTTTTTATGTTCTTTACTATCTGTCCACCTTTCGGCTGCCTCTAGCGGGCTTTTATCCGCTAACAATTCACTTATCCATTTCTTAGTTAGATTAACCTTTCCAAACAGATAATCTGCTATCCTTTCCTGCATAACATTTCGTACAGTCATTCCAAAGTCTAACACACTACCCTCTCGCTGCCAGTGTCCTGCCGCGGTCGCCATTTTCTGTAAGGGATTTGACCGTGCGTGTCTCGCAGCCTGTGAGATTCACGCGGCTCTGTGCAGCCTGTATGTCAGTGCGGGTTTAGGCCTTGTTGCCTGTTCTGGTCTCCAGCCAGTCTGGGAGCACTAGACACACCTGTGAGTGGTTCGAATCACTCGCCCTTACGGTTCTAGACACTGGACTTAGATGCGAGAGCAGTAATGGAGATGGAACTCATGTAGACTCGGTTGAATGGTACGAAATGGAAAATCTTTATTGCATGATATTTAAGATTACGAAATACATGTCATAAGCACAGATTAATGACAGTACAATCTTACAAGCAGTTATATAGCTAATCCTAGGGAAACGAGGAACGAACGACACACCGTAAATAGGGGCACACATTACAAGTATCCTTAATACTTAAACCCTCCCCTATCAATATCTGTCCTAGCTAGATTCGTAGGATTTCGAGACTCATGCTCACCACTCGTGTTAACTCGGAGAAATTCCGAATAGCTGATCGGATGTTTTTCACCGCAGCACCCACGTGTCGATCAGGAGATCTCCTGGTCCCACTTGTTTACTTGCTTCTGCTCCGGCTAGCAGGCTGGAACGTCTGCTGTGATGAAGATCTGTGTTGGTTGGTTTAACAGGCACAGTCCGAATGGGTTTCACAGACCAGTCAATATTATCTTGGAGGATCTTCCAAGGTCTATTCTTGCAAGTTCAAAGAAGTCTCCCTAGCAAGGAAAACTTGGCTATTCGACCTACAGGCGCGGTCGGGATTTACTGACCGTGGCGATGAGTATGGTCTTCCTCTCTTCTCATCTCATCTCATCTCATCTCATCTCATCTAGGGCCTTTGGTTCCGATGCCAGTTACCAACATAGGTCTTCGTTACGCGACACGAGGTAGATCCGAACGGATCAGAAAGTTCACCAGTCTTTTTCAAAGAGGCACCAGGCAAGCAGGAACAAGACTACGAGTCAAAACACAGGAGCAGCCACGAGGTTACGAGTCGATCGGATAAGAGAATAAGAGAAAGATGGACGGTTGGAGCTTGTAATTATAGTACAAAATCTTCCGTTTCCCGCCCAACCTTAATGTCCTTTCTTTTGTTAGGGTTTGGCGCTCAAATGTCTTGTATGGGTGATCTCCGTTCTTAATGGGTTTCGGGGCTACTCGTAAATGTCTGAGTACCTGTTAATATTTCTCCCATTGTTAAATCGGTCGGTGTTCTCCCTGGAGGGGTTTTGGAGCTTCCAAGTGTTTTGTATAACTACCCGCTAACGGCTCTCTCATCGTAGAGTCGTTGGGATTTTACATATTAATGACTTTGGATGGGCCCTTGATTACTCGGTACAATAGCTTTCATTCGTACCTGGGAGACCGATTTCAGTATTTATGTGTATACTGTAAACCCATAATGTCTCGTGTATTATCTTCAATGTGCTGAATCTTAATCGATCTTGCACAAATGTTTATTGGAACGCCATCTTGTCTGCCTGTCGAAAAGTCTAGAATGTTCTGTCACGAGGTGCGGCGGCCATTTTACAAGCTGCTTGTGTCCACTTTGAGAAACCTGACAGCATTCTGCTGAAATAAAAGCTGTTTGAACGAAACTCTGTGTTTTCTCCTTATTAATAAAAATCGCGATATATTGCGAATTCTACAACAGATAGAGGTCGCGGTCTATATTGAAACCAACGACATAGGTAGAAAGAGGGATGATGTCCTGCAGGCAGATTTTAGGGAGCTGGGAAAGAGTTTAAAATCAAGACCAGAAAGGCAGTGATCCCTGAATTACTCCTGATGCCACAAGCTAGTAAGTATAGAAATAGGAGGATCGAGCAGATGAATGCGTGGCTGGAGAGATGGTGCAGGACGGAGGGCTTCAGATTCCTGGGACATTGGGATCGGTTCTGGGGGAGGTGGGACCTGTACAGGCCAGACGGGTTGCACCTCAACAGAGCCGGTACCAATGGCCTCGTGGGGGGTGTTTGCTAATGCTGTTGGGGAGGGTTTTCATTTGGCAGGGGCGTGGACACCAGGATGTAGAATTAAGAAGGAGAAATAAAGTGCACAAAGGATTGGGAGAGGCAGAGAGCACTAAAGTAAGAAATATTAAGGTTATTAGTTGGACAACACAGGATGGTCTAAGAAGGGTTTACAGTGTATGCATGTGAACGCACACATTCACTAACTCTCCCTCACATACACTCTTATACACACATTCACACATTAACTCACACTCACACAAACACATTTATTAACTCACACACATTCACTCTCACATTCACTCACTCACTCTCACACACATTCACTCACTCTTACACACATTCACTCACTCTCACACACATTCACACTCACTCACACTCACACTCACACTCACACTCACTCACACTCACACATTCAATCACTCACTCTCACACATTCACTCACTCAATCTCTCACACATTCACTCACTCTCACACATTCACTCACTCTCACACATTCACTCACTCGCACACATTCACTCACTCACTCGCACACATTCACTCACTCACTCTCTCACACATTCACTCACACATTCACTCACTCACTCACACTCTCACACATTCACTCACTCACTCTCACACACATTCACTCACTCACTCACTCACACATTCACTCACTCACACTCACACATTCACTCACTCACTCTCACACACATTCACTCACTCATTCTCACACACATTCACTCACTCACTCTCACACATTCACTCACTCACGCTCACACACATTCACTCACTATCACACACATTCACTCAATCTCACACACGGTGGCATAGTGGTTAGCACTGGTGCCTCACAGTGCCAGAGACCCGGGTTCGAATCTGACCTCGGGTGACTGTCTGTGTGGAGTTTGCACATTCTCCCCGTGTCTGCGTGGGTTTCCTCCGGGTGCTCCGGTTTCCTCCCACAGTCCAAAAATGTGTGGGTTAGGTTGATTTGGCTATGATAAATTGATCCTTAGTGTTAGGGGGGATTAAATATGTGGGGTTATGGGGATAGGATGGGATATGTTAGGGGGAATTAAATGCGTGGGGTTACGGGGGTAGGGTGGGATATGTGTACTGTGGGGATTAAAGCAGGGGCAGGGTACTGGATTTGGATGATCAGCCATGATCGTATTGAATGGCGGAGCAGGCTCGACGGGCCGAATGGCCTACTCCTGCTCCTAGATTCTATGTTTCTATACACTCACTCACAAATTCTCGCACATTCACATTCACACACATTCACACACATTCACTCACATTCACTCATTCACTCACTCATTCACAAATTCACTCACACTCACATTCATTCACAAATTCATTCACTCACACTCACATTCACTCACTCTCTCACACATTCACCCTCTCACGTATTCATTCACTCACTCACACTCATTCCCTCACTCATTCCCTCACTCATTCACTCACTCTCATTCACTCACTCATTCACACATTCACTCACTCATTCACTCATTCACACATTCACTCACTCACTCTCACTCACTCTCATTCACACACTCACACACATTCACTCACTCATTCACACATTCACTCACTCATTCACACATTCACTCACTCATTCACTCACTCATTCACACATTCACTCACTCACTCTCATTCACTCACTCACTCTCATTCACTCACTCACACACATTCACTCACTCATTCACACATTCACTCACTCATTCACTCACTCTCACACACATTCACTCACTCATTCACTCACTCTCATTCACTCACTCACACACATTCACACTCTCTCACATTCACTCACTGACTCTCACACATTCACTCACTCACTCTCACACATTCACTCACTCACTCACACATTCACTCATTCAATCAAACATTCACTCATTCATTCACACATTCACTCACTCTCTCACACACATACTCACTCACTCTCTCACACATACTCACTTACTCTCACACACATTCACTCACTCTCACACACATTCACTCACTCTCACACACATTCACTCACTCACACTCACACACATTCACTCACTCACACTCACACACATTCACTCACTCACACACACATTCACTCACTCACTCTCACACACATTCACTCACTCACTCTCACACACATTCACTCACTCAATCTCACACACATTCACTCACTCACTCTCCCACACATTCACTCACTCACTCTCACACACATTCACTCACTCACTCTCACACACATTCACTCACTCACTCTCACACACATTCAATCACTCACTCTCACACTCACTCACTCTCACACTCACTCACACTCACTCACTCTCACACTCACTCACTCTCACTCACTCTCACACATTCACTCACTCACTCTCACACATTCAC
This sequence comes from Squalus acanthias, assembly GCA_030390025.1. Lineage (NCBI taxonomy): Eukaryota > Metazoa > Chordata > Chondrichthyes > Squaliformes > Squalidae > Squalus > Squalus acanthias. The sequence goes on along the minus strand of JASTWF010000196.1, from coordinate 314,361 downwards.
TCACTCATTCACTCACTCTCTCACATTCACTCACTCACCCTCTCACACATTCACTCACTCACCCTCTCACGCATTCACTCTCTCACTGTCTCACGCATTCACTCACTCACTCTCACACATTCACTCACTCACTCTCACACATTCACTCACTCACTCACACACATTCACTCACTCTCACACACATTCACTCACTCTCACACACATTCACTGACTCTCACACACATTCACTCACTCACTCATTCACACATTCACTCACTCATTCATTCACTCTCACTCACATTCACTCACTCTCATTCACTCACTCACTCTCATTCACTCACACTCACACATTCACTCACTCACTCAATCTCACTCACTCACTCACTCTCTCTCACACTCACTCACTCTCACACATTCACCCACTCTCTCACACATTCACCCACTCTCACACATTCACTCACTCTCTCACACATTCACCCACTCTCTCACACATTCACTCACTCACACATTCACTCACTCACTCAATCTCACTCACTCACACACTCACTCACTCTCACACATTCACTCACTCTCTTACACATTCACTCACTCTCTCACACATTCACTCATTCTCTCACACATTCACCCACTCTCTCACACATTCACCCACTCTCTCACACATTCACTCACACACTCTCACACATTCACTCACTCTCTCACACATTCACTCACTCTCTCACACATTCACTCACTCTCTCACTCACTCTCTCACACATTCCCTCACTCTCTCACACATTCACTCACTCTCTCACACAATCACTCACTCTCTCACACATTCACTCACTCTCTCACACATTCACTCACTCTCTCACACATTCACTCACTCTCTCACACACTCTCTCACTCTCTCACACACTCTCTCACACATTCACTCACTCTCTCACACATTCACTCACTCTCTCACACATTCACTCACTCTCTCACACACTCTCTCACTCTCTCACACACTCTGTCACACATTCACTCACTCTCTCACACATTCACTCACTCTCTCACACATTCACTCACTCTCTCACACATTCACTCACTCTCTCACACATTCACTCACTCTCTCACACATTCACTCGCTCTCTCACACATTCACTCGCTCTCTCACACATTCACTCATTCTCACACATTCACTCACTCTCACATATTCACACATTCACTCACTCTCTCACACATTCACTCACTCTCTCACACATTCCCCCTCTCTCTCACACATTCACTCACTCACAGAAGAACAAAACAACATAAGAAATAGGAGCAGGAGTAGACCATTTGGCCCTTCGAGCCTGCTCCGCCATTCAATGATATCATGGCTGATCTTCTGCCTCGACTCCATTCACCGGCCCCATCGCCATATCCCTTGATGCCCTTACTATTCAGAAATCAATCGACGTCTTTTTTGAATATACCCAATGACTGAGCCTCCACAGCCCTCTGGGGTAGAGAATTCCAAAGATTCGCCACCCTCTGTGTGAAGAAATTTCTTCTCATCTCGGTCCTGAATGGCCTACCCTTTATTTTGAGGCTGTGGCCCCTGGTTCTAGTCACCCCAGCCAAGGGAAGCAATCTCCCAGCATCCATCCTATCAAGCCCTGTAATAATTTTGTATGCTTCAATGAGATCCCCTCTCATTCTTCTAATTTCAAGAGAATACAGGCCTAGTTTATTCAATCTCTTCTCATACGATAGTCCCGCCATCCCTGGAATCAATCTCGTGAACCTTCGTAGCGCTCCCTCTATGGCAAGTATATCCTTCCTTGTGTAAGGAGACTACTCTCACATTCACTATCTCACTCACTCACTCTCACACATCCATTTTGAAGGGGTGCATTCAGGGAGGATCAGCTGTTGATGATTCACTTCCTGACTGTGGTGGCCCTCTTGGTTGAGGTCACTTCCAGTCTGTGGAGGTCATGTTGGATGAGGTCACTTATTGTCTGTGGTGGCCATGTTGAAGGAGGTCACTTCCTGTCTGTGGTGGCCATGTTGGATGAGTTCAAAACCCAACAGGAAGAAGAGAAGCCGAGGTCACAGAAACCTGGGTCCCCAAGAGGAAATGAAAGCCCGAGAGGGAGAGCAAGAGCGGGCAATCCTATCCTCCTCAGATACGGGGGTGGTGCTGAAGGACTCGATAGTTTGCGGAACAGTCTGGTGTTTCTCCGGCCGCTGACGTGACCCCAGGATGGTATGTTGCCTCCCTGGTGCCAGGGACAAGGATTTCACTGAGCGGCTGCAGGACATTCTGAGGGGGGAGCGTGAACATACTGAAGTCGTGGTCCATATCGGTATCATTGACATAGGTAGAAAGAGGGATGTGATCCTGCAGGCAGATTATAGGGAAAGAGATTAAAAAGCAGGACCTGAAAGGTACTAATCTCCGGATTAATCCCGGTGCATCGAGCTCGTGAGGGTAGAAATAGGAGGATAGAGCAGATGAATGTGTGGCTGGAGAGATGGTGCAGGAGGGAGGGCTTCAGGTTCTTGGGCCATTGGGACCGGTTCTTCGGAAGGAGGGGCCTGTACAGGCCGGATGGGTTTGCACCCCAACAGATTCGGAACCAATGGCCTCGCGGGGAAGGCGAGAGTGGAGGCGTGTTTGTTAGTGCTGTTCGGGAGGGCATAAACTTATTTGGCAGGGCAACGGGTACCAGGATGTAACATAAGAAAGGGGAAATAAAGTGCTCAAAGGATTGTGAAAGGCAGAGAGCATTAAATCAAGTAACAGTAAGGTATTAGCGGAGGTTGAACGACGAGAGAATACAAGAAGTTATAAGAGGAGGAGCTGGAGTCCGAGCTGCAGACATTGCGAGACATCAGGGAGGGATAAAGTTACCTGGACCTTTTCCTCCAGGAGGCAGCCACACCCCTTAGATTAAATACTTTAGAATTGAGAAGTGGTCTGGGACAGGAGGGTGTGAGTGCGAGTGAGGCAGGTCCGGGGATCTGGACGTAGTATTGCAGGAGCCACAGTCCCTGCACTTGTCCAATAGATTCAAGGTTCTTGCAACCCTTGTGGACATGTGCGGGGACTGTGGGGAGGACAAACAAACTGACCACGGGACCGTGGTACAGGAAGCCGTTCAAGTGGAGGGAGTAAAAAGGAAGGTGTTTGTAGTAGGCGACAGTATAGTTAGGATTAATCCCGGTGCCACTGTTCTCTGCAGCCAGGATCTGTTGCCTACCCGGTGCCCACGTAAAGGACATCTCCTCCGGGCTGGAGAAGAACTTGAAGTGGGAGGGGGAGGATCCAGTTGCCGTGGTCCACGTAGGTGCGAATGACATAGGAAGGACAAAGAAAGAGATTCTGCTGAGAGTTTGAGCAGCTAGGGACTAAATTAAAAAGCAGAACGACAAAGGCCATAATCTCTGGGTTATTACCGAAGCCACGAGCAAATTGGCATAGGGTCAATCGGATCAGGGAGATGAATGCGTGGCTCAAAGATTGGTGTGGGAGAAGTGGGGTTTGATTCGTGGGGCACTGGCACCAGTACTGGGGAAATAGAGAGCTGTTACGTTGGGACGGACTGCAGCTGAACCATGCTGGGACCAGAGCTCTAGCGAATCGAATAACGAGGGAGGTAGATAGGGCTTTAAACTAAATAAGGGAGGGAGGGTCCCGGTGGAGAGAAATCTAGAATGCTAAAGAGAGCATGCAAGGAAGCAGTGCAGGAAAGTGATTGGGGTAAGGATAACCAGAGTGTGTCAGGAAGGGACAGAGCGCACAAACAAAGGAGTGCACCAACAAATGGTATTAAGAACAATAGGCCCATAGTACAAAAAAATGTTACGATGTCTAAAACTGTTAAAAAGACAGATCTAAAGGCACTGTATCTGAATGCATGAAGCATTCATAATAAGGTAGACGAATTAACAGTGCAGATAGATGCAAACGGATACGATATAATTGCGATTGCGGAGACATGGCTGCAGTGTGACCAAGGCTGGGAGCTAAATATCCAAGTATATTCGATATTTAGGAAGGACAGGCAAAAAGGAAAAGGAGGTGCGGTGGTGTTGTTATTAAAGGATGACATCGGAGCAATACTGAGAAAGGATATTGGCTCAGAAAATCAAGATGTAGAATCAGTCTGGGTGGAGCCAAGAAGCACCAAGGGGCAGAAAACATGTGTGAGCTGCCTATAGGCCTCCAAACAGTAGTGGTAATGTAGGGGATGGCATCCAGCAGGAAATTAGAGATTCGTGCAACAAGGGTACTTCAGTAATCGTGGGTGACTTTAATCTACATATAGACTGGCCCAACCAAATTAACAATAATACTGTGGAGGATGAATTCCTGGAGTGTGTACGAGATGTTTTTTTAGACCAGTACGTTGAGGAGCCAACTCGGAAACAGGCTATCCTAGATTGGGTATTGTGCAATGGGAAGGGGGTAATTAATAATCTTTTGTGCGGGGTCCTTCAGGGAAGAGTGACCATAACATGATAGAATTCTTCATTAAAATGGAAAGTGAAGAAGTCAATCTGAAACTAGGGTCCTAAATCAAAACAAAGGAGGCAACGAAGGTATGAGGAGTGAGTTGGCTATGATAGATCGGGGAGCTTCATTAAAAGACATGACGGTCGATAGGCAATGGCTAACATTTAAGGAACGAATGCATGAATTGCAACAGTTATATATTCCTTTCTGGCGCAAAAGGAAAAGCAGCCCAACCATGGCTAACAAAAGAAATTAAGGACAGTATTAGATCCAAAGATGGGTCATATAAAGTTTCCAGTAAAAGTAGCAAGCCTGAGGATTGGGAGCAGTTTAGAGTTCAGCAAAAAAGGACCAAGAGATTGATTAAGAGGGGAAAAAGAATATGAGAGTAAACTTGCAAGGAACATAAAAGCGGATTGCAAAATCTTCTACAAGTGTGTAAAAAGAAAAAGATTAGTTAAGATAATTGTAGGTCCCTTACAATCAGAAATGGGAGAATTTATAATGGGGAACGAGGAAATGGCTGAGCAATTAAACAAATACTTTGGTTCTGTCTTCACGGAAGAGGACACAAATAACTTCCCAGAGATGTTAAGGAACCAAGGGTATAGTGAGAAGGAGGAATTGAAAGAAATTAGTATTAGTATAAAAATAGTGCTGGAGAAATAAATGGGACTGAAAGCTGATAAATCCCCAGGGCCTGATAATCTGCATCCCAGAGTACTAAAAGAGGTAGCCATGGAAATAGTGGATGCATTGGTTGTCGTCTTCCAAAATTCTATAGATTATGGAACAGTTCCTGCAGATTAGAGTGTGACAAATGTAACCCCACTATTTAAAAAAGGAAGGAGAGAGAAAACAGGGAACTACAGACCAGTTAGCCTAACATCAGTAGTAGGGAAAATGCTGGAGTCTATTATAAAGGATGTGATAACAGGAGATTTACAAAATATCAACGGGATTAGACAAAGTCATCATGGATTTATGAAAGGGAAATCGTGTTTGACAAACATACTGGAGTTTTTGAGGATGCAACTGGTAGAATAGATAAGGGAGAACCAGTGGATGTGGTGTATTTGGATTTTCAGAAAGCCTGTGATTAAAGTCCCACATAAGAGGTTACTGTGCAAAAATAAAACACATGGGCTTGATGGTAATATACTGACATGGATTGTAGATTGGTTTATAGACAGGAAACAGAGTAAGAATAAATGGGTCTTTTTCGGGGTGGCAGGCGGTGACGAGTGGAGTACCGCAGGGATCAGTGCTTGGGCCCCAGCTATTCACAATATATATCAATGATTTGGATGAGGGAACCAAATGTAATATTTCCAAGTTTGCTGACGACAGGAAACGAGGTGGGGTTGTGAGGAGAATGCAAAGAGGCTTCAAGGCGATTTAGACAAGTTGAGTGAGTGGGAAAATACATGGCAGACGCAGTACAACGTGGATAAATGTGAATTTATCAACTTTGGTAGGAAAAACAGAAAGGCAGAGTATCATTTAAATAGTGATAGATTGGGAAATATTGATGTACCGAGGGACCTGGGTTTCTTTGTACACCAGTCACTGAAAGCAAAGATGCAGGTGCAGCAAGCAGTTAGGAAGGCAAATGGTATGTTGGCCTTCATTGCAAGAGGATTTTAGTACAGGAACAAGGATGTCTTACTACAGTTATACAGGGCCTTGGTGAGACCACACCTGGAGTACTGTGTGCAGTTTTGGTCTCCTTACCTAATAAATGATATGCTTGCCATAGAGGGAGCGCAGCGCATGTTCACCAGACTGATTCCTGGGATGGCAGGACTGTCGTATGAGGAGAGATTGGGTCGACAAGGCCTGTATTCCCTACAGTTTAGAAGAATGAGAGGGGATCTCATTGAAACGTATAAAATTTTGACAGGGCTAGACAAACTGGGTGCAGGGAAGATGTTTCCCCTGGCTGGGGGTCTAGAATGAGGGGTCACAGTCTCAGGGTACGGGGTAGGACATTTAGGACTGAGATGAGGACAAATGTCTAAACTCAGAGGGTGGTGAACCTGTGGAATTCTCTACCACAGAAGTCTGTGGAGGCCAAGTCACTGAATATATTTAAGAAGGAGACAGATAGATTTCTAGACACGAAAGGCGTCAAGGGGTATGGGGAGAGAGTCGGAATATGGTATTGAGATAGAGGATCAGCCATGATCATATTGAATGCCGGAGCAGGCTCGAAGGGGTGGCGGACCTGGGTTGAGCAACAGCGGCGAGGCGGCGGCCATAAAAGGCGGCAGCGACCTGGTAGGCGACCAATCTGAGCCCCGATAGCGGGAGAGAGAGAAGTAAAAAATAATCAAAGTGTGACGTCACCAGAAAGCAGGTAAGTGATTGGTTGGTGAGTATTTCTCTTTTTCTCCTTTTTCCAAACTTAAATTTTGTGGTTTAAAGTTTCTAGGGTCTCTGTGGTGTAGCGGGGAAAGTTGGTAAACAAGGGCCCTATATCAATTAATACAGTATAATTGGTGGGATTGATTTGATTTAATTTAAGTTCAATTAATTAAAGCGGAGAGCGGCAAACCTCGGGAGATTTCAAAGCTGAGCGAGAGCGGCTGGAGAGCGCCAAACCTCGGAAGATTTCAAAGCTGAGCGAGAGCGGGTGGAGAGCGCCAAACCTCGGGAGCTTTCAAAGGTGCGCGAGAGCGGCTGGAGAGCGCCAAACCTCGGGAGATTTCAAAAGTGCGCGAGAGCAGGTGGAGAGCGCCAAACCTCGGGAGATTTCAAAGGTGTGCGAGAGCAGGTGGAGAGCGCTAAACCTCGGGAGATTTCAAAGGTGTGCGAGAGTGGATGGAGAGCCCAAACCTCGGGAGATCTCAAAGGTGAGCTGGGGCGACAACGGACCGGTGAGTGTAAAGAAGTAAAACGTAATCGAAGTGTGACATCACCAGAAAGCAGGTAAGTGATTGGTTGGTGAGTATTTCTCTCTTCTTTTTTCCATACTTAAATTCTGTGGTTTATAGTTCCTAGAGTCTCTGGGGTGTAGCGGGGACTGCTGTTAAGCAAGGGCCCTTGAGTATATCATTTAATTGAAGTGAAATTGGTGTGATTCATTTAGTTTAATATTAATTAATTAAAGGGTAAGTCATGGCAGGAGAGCTCCGCCCCGTGATATGCTCCTCCTGCTATATGTGGGAAATCAGGGACGGTTCCTGTGTCCTGACGACCATGTGTGGGAAATGTATCCAGCTGCAGCTACTGACGGACCGCATTGCGGCGCTGGAGCTGCGGATGGATGCATATTGGAGCATTCGCGACGCTGAGAACGTCGTGGATAAAACGTTTAGGGAGTTGGTGACACCGCAGGTAAAGGGTGTACAGGCAGGAAGTGAATGGGTGACCACCAGGCAGAGTAAGAGGTGCAGGCAGGTAGTACAGGGGTCCCCTGTGGCCATCCCCCTCTCAAACAGATATACCACTTTGGATGCTGTTGCGGGGGATGACTTATCAGGGGAAGGCAGCAGCAGCCAAGTTCCTGGCACCATGGGTGGCTCTGCTGCACAGGCTGGGAGGAAAAAGTGTGGAAGAGCTATAGTGATAGGGGATTCAACTGTAAGGGTAATAGATAGGCGTTTCTGCGGCCGCAAACGAGATTCCAGGATGGTGTGTTGCCTCCCTAACTCGGAGCGGCTACAGAACATTTTGGAGGGGTAGGGCGAGCAGCCAGTTGTCGTGGTGCACATAGGCATCAACGATATAGTTAAAAAATGGGATGAGGTCCAAAAAGCAGAATCTAGGGAGTTAGGAGGTAAATTAAATAGGACCTCAAAGGTAGTAATCTCAGGATTGCTACCAGTGCCACGTGCTAGTCCGAGTAGAAATAGGAGGATATTTCAAATGAATACGTGGCTAGAGGAATGGTGCAAGGGGGAGGGATTCAAATTCCTTGGACATTGGAAATGGTTCTGGGGGAGGTGGGACCAGTACAAACGGGACGGTCTGCACCTGGGCAGGGTCGGGACCGATGTCCTAGGGGGAGTGTTTGCTAGTCCTGTTGGGAAGGGTTTAAACTAAAGTGGCAGGGGGTTGGGAACCTGAGCAAGGAGACAGAGGAACGGGAAACAAGGATAAAAGCTAATTACAGGAAGGAGAAAAACAAAAGTAGAAGGCAAAGAATACAACGGTTTAAATCAAACATGGTCACAGTAAATAATAATTCATATAGGTCTGAGAGCGTTAAAAAAAACAAGCCTGAAGGCTTTGTGTCTTAATGCAAGGAGCATTCGGAACAAGGTGGATGAATTAGCTGCGCAAATAGAGGTAAATGAATACGATTTGATTGGGATTACAGAAATATGGCTCCAGGGTGGCCAAGGCTGGGAACTCAACATCCAGGGTTATTCAATATTTAGGAACGATAGGCAAAAAAGAATGGGACGTGGGGTAGCATTGCTGGTTAAAGAGGGGATTAACACAATTGAAGGGAAGGATATTAGCTCTGATGATGCGGAATCTGTATGGGTAGAACTGAGAAATAACAAGGGGCAGAAAACGTTAGTGGGAGTGGTATATAGACCTCCAAACAGTAATACGGAGGTTGGGGACGGCATTAAAAGGGAAATTAGAGAAGCATGCAGTAAGGGCACAGCAGTCATCATCGATGACTTTAATTTACATATAGATTGGGCTAACCAAATTAGTAAAAATACTGTGGAGGAGAAATTCCTAGAACGTTTACGGGATGGTTTTCTGGAACAATATGTCGAGGAACCAAACAGAGATCAGGCCATCTTAGACTGGGTATTATGTAACGAGAAAGGATTAATTAGCAATCTTGTTGTACGAGGCCCCTTGGGTCAGTGTGATCATAATATGATAGAATTCTTCATTCGGATGTAGAGTGAAGTAGTTGAATCAGAGACTAGGGTCCTGAATTTAAATAAAGGAAACTACGATGGGATGAGGCGCGAATTGTGTAGGATTGATTGGGGAATGTCACTCAAGGGGTTGACAGTGGATAGGCAATGGCAAACATTCAAAGACTGCATGGATGAACTACAGAATTTGTTCATCCCAGTGTGGCATAAGAATAAAACAAAAAGGGTGACTCAACCATGGCTAACAACAGGATAGCATAAGATTCAAGGAGAGGGCATATAAATTGGCCAGAAAAAGCAGTAACCCTGATGATTGGGAGCCGTTTAGGATTCAACAAAGGAGGACAAAGGGATTAATTAAGAAGGGGAAAATAGAATATGAAAGTAAGCTTGCTGGGAACATAAAAACTTACTGTAAGAGCTTTTATAGATATGTGAAGAGAAAAAGATTAGTGAAATCAAGTGTAGGTCCCTTGCAGTCAGAAGCGGGGGAAGTTATAATGGGGAACAAAGGAATGGCAGACCAATTAAATGCATATTTTGGTTCTGTCTTCACAAAGGAGGACACAAATAACCTCCCAGAGATGTTGGAGAACATACGGTCTGATGAAAGGGAGGAACTGAAAGAAATCAGCATTTGCAGGGAAATGGTGTTGGGGAAATTGACAGGATTGAAACCGATAAATCCCCAGGGCCTGGTAATCTACATCCTAGGGTACTTCAGGAAGTGGCCCTAGATATAGTAGATGCATTGCTGATCATCTTCCAACATTCGATGGAATCTGGAACAGTACCCATGGATTGGAGGGTAGCTAATGTTACCCCACTATTCAGAAAGGGTGGTAGAGAGAATGCGGGGAATTACAGACCGGTAAGCCTGACATCGGTATTGGGGAAAATGCTAGAGTCCATTATAAAGGATGTAATAGCTGAGCAGTTGAAAAACAGTGACAGGTTTGGACAAAGTCAACATAGATTTACAAAAGGTAAATCGTGCTTGACTAATCTACTGGAATTTTTTGAGGATGTAAGTGGGAAAATAGATAAGGGAGAACCTGTAGATGTGGTGTATTTGGACTTTCAAAAGGCTTTCGATAAGGTCCCGCATAAGAGATTAGCGTGTAAAGTTAAGGCACCTGGGATTGGGGGCAAGGTATTGACTTGGATAGAGAACTGTTTGGCGGACAGAAAGCAGAGAGTAGGAATTAATGGGTCTTTTTCCGAGTGGCAAGCAGTGACTAGTGGGGTACCGCAGGGATCGGTCCTTGGACCCCAGCTATTCACAATATACATTAATGATCGAGATAAGGGAATTAAATGTAATATCTCCAAGTTTGCAGATGACACAAAGCTGGGTGGGAGTGTGTGCTGCGAGGAGGATACCGAGAAACTCCAGGATGATTTGGACTGGTTGGGTTAGTGGGCAGAATCATGGCAGATGCAATATAACGTGGATAAATGCGAGGTTATCCACTTTGGTGTCAAAAACAGAAAGGCAGACTATTATCTGAATGGCAATAGATTGGGAGAAGGGGAAGTGCAACGAGACCTGGGTGTCCTTGTGCACCAGTCGCTGAAGGTAAGCATGCAGGTGCAGCAGGCGGAGAAGAAGGCAAATGGTATATTGGCATTCATAGCGAAAGGGCTTGAGTACCGGAACAAGGATGTCTTGCTGCAGTTGTACAGGGCCTTGGTGAGACCACACCTTGAGTACTGTGTGCAGTTTTGGTCGCCTTATCTGAGGAAGGATGTTCTTGCCATGGAAGGAGTTCAGCGAAGATTCACAAGGCTGATACCTGGGATGGCAAGAATGACATATGGGGAGAGATTGGGTCGATTGGGCTTATACTCGCTGGTGTGTAGAAGAATGAGAGGGGATCTCATCGAAACATATAAAATTCTGACAGGTCTGGACAAACTAGATGCAGGAAGAATGTTCCCGATGGTCGGAGAGCCCAGAACCAGGGGTCATAATCTATGGATAACGGGTAAGCCATTTAGGACAGAAATGAGGAAGAATTTCTTCACCCAGAGAGTGGTGAACCTGTGGAATTCTCTACCACAGAAGGTAGTTGAGGCCAAGTCATTAAATATATTCAAGAAAAGTGTTAGATATATTTCTTAAATCTAAAGGTATCAAGGGATATGGGGAGAAGGCAGGTACAGGGTACTGAGTTTGGATGATCAGCCATGATCTCATCCAATGGCGGAGCAGGCTCGAGGGGCCGAATGGCCTACTCCTGCTCCTATCTTCTATGTTTCTATGAATGGCCTACTCCTGTTCCTATCTTCTATGTTTCTATGAATGGCCTACTCCTGTTCCTATTTTTCTATGTTTCTAAAGTGTGTGTATGTCAATGCATGAAACGTGGTAAACAAAGTAAGTGAGCTGCAGGCAGAAACAGCCACATGGGAATATGATGTTGTGTCAATAACTGAGACCTGGCTCAAAAAAGGGCAGGATTGGCTATTAAATATTCCTCGTGATAAGCTGTTCTCGAAAGATAGCGAAGGAAAGATAGGAGGTGGTGTGGCATTATTGCTTAAGGCAATTACAGTGCTGGAGAGAGAGGATGTCCTGGAGGGGTCAAGGACAGAATCTGTATGGCTAAAGTTAGGAAATAATAGAGGTGCCATTACACTCCTCGTTGTAATCTATCAACTGCCCAATAATGGGAAAGATATGGAGGATCAAATTTGCAGAGAAATTACAGAGGTGCAAGAACTATAGTGCAGTGATGATGGGGGATTTCAACTATCCTAATATAGACTGAGATAGTAATACTATAAAGTGCAGAGAGGTGGAAGAATTTCTGAAGTATGTTCTGAACATTCTTGGTCAGTGTTTTTCTGGCCCGACAAGGGAGGAGGCAATGCCGGATTTGGTTCTAAGGAATGAGGTGGGTCAAGTGGAGCAAGTGTCAGTAGGTGAACATTTAGGGAACAGTGATCATGGTATCATAAGGTTTAGAATAACTTTGGGAAAAAAAAGACAGGGAGCAATCTAGAGTAAGAATGTTTCACTCGGGGAAGGCCAATTTCAATGGGATGAGAACGGATCTGGCCAGGGTAAACTGGAATCAAAGATTGGCAGGCAAAACTGTAGTGGAAGAAGAGGCTGCCTTTAGAGACAAAATAATTCGGGTACAGTCGAGGTACATTCCCACTGGGGGAAAGGCAGGGCAACTAAAGCCAGAGCTCCCTGGATGACGAAAGAGATAGCCAATATGATGATGCACAAAATGGGCGCGTATGACAGATGTCAAGTTGCAAATACATCTGAGAATCCGGCTATATACAGAAAGGCCCGAGGAGAAGTGAAAAAGAAAATAAGAGGGACAAAGAGAGGGTATGAGAACAGAATGGCAGCCAACATAAAAGGGAATCCAAAAGACTTCTATAGTCATATAAATAGCAAAAGCAGAGTAAGAGGAGGGGTGGGGACGATTGGGGACCAAAAAGGAGACCTATAGATGGAGGCAGAGGGTATGGCTGAAGTACTAAATGAGTACTTTGCATCTGTCTTCAACAAGGAAGAAGATGCTGCCATAGCCGTAGTGAGGGAGGAGGCAGTGGAGACAGTTGATAGGATAAAAATTGATAAAGGAGAGGTATTAGATAGGCTGGCTGTACATAAAGTAGATAAGTCACCAGGACCGGATGGGATGCATCCTAGGTTCATCCTAGGATGCTGAGGGAATCGAGGGCAGAAATCGCGATGGTACTGGCCATAAAATTCCAATCCTACATAGATACGGGGGTAGTGCCAGAGGACTGGATAATTGCAAATGTTACACCATTGTTAAAAAAAGAGTGCAAAGATAAACCCAGCAACGACAGGCCAGTCAGTTTAACCTCCGTAGTGAAAAAGCTTTTAGAAACTGTAATCAGAGACAAAGTAAACAGTCACTTGGATAAGTGTGGATTAATTAAGGAAAACCAGCACGGATTTGTTAAAGGCAAATCGTGTTTAACCAACTCGATCGTGTTTTTTGATGAGGTGACAGAGAGGGTTGATGAGGGTAATGCGGTTGACGTAGTGTACGTGGATTTCCAAAAGGCGTTCGACAAAGTGCCACATAATGGGCTCGCCAGCAAAGTTGAAGCCCATGGAATAAAAGGGACAGTGGCAGCATGGATACGAAATTGGCTAAGTGACAGGAAACGGAGAGTAGTGGTGAACGGTTGTTTTTTGGACTGGAGGAAGGTATACAGTGGTGTTCCCCATGGGTCGGTTCTAGGTCCACTGCTTTTGTTATATATTAAAGACTTGGACGTGGGTGTACAGGGCACAATTTCAAAATTTGCAAATGACGCAAAACTTGAAATTTATAAAATATTGTGGAGGATAATGATAGACTTCAAGAAGACATAGACAGGCTGGTGAAATGGGCGGACACGTGTCAGGTGAAATTTAACGCAGACAAGTAAGAAATTATACGTTTTGGTAGGAAGAATGAGGAGAGGACATATAAACTAAAGGGTACAATCCTAAAGGGGGTGCACGAACAGAGAGACCTGGGGGTATATGTGCACAAATCGTTGAAGGTGACTGGGCACATTGAGAAAGTAGTTAAAAAGGCTTACGGGATCCTGGGCTTCATAAATAGAGGTATAGAGTACAACAGTTTGGTAATTATGATGAACTTTTATAAAACACTGGTTCTGCCCCAACCGGAGTATTGTGTCCAATTCTTGGCACCGCACTTTTGGAAGGATGTGAAGGCCTTAGAGATGGTGCAGAAAAAAATTGCGAGAACGATTCCAGCGATGAGGTACTTCAGTTACGTTGATGGACAGGAGAAGCTGGGATTATTCTCCTTGGAGCAGAGGAGATTTGATACAGGTGTTCAAAATCATGAGGGGTCTAGACAGAATAGATGGAGAGAAACTGTTGCCTTTCGCCGAAGTGTCGAGAACCAGAGGACACAGACTTAAGGTAATTGGCAAAAGAACCAAAGTCGATGTAAGAAAAAACGTTTTTACACAGAGAGTGGTTCGGATCTGGAATGCACTGCCTGAAAGGAGAGTGGAGGCAGACACAATCTTATCTTTCAAAAGGGAGTTGAATAAGTATCTGAAAAAAAAAACTTGCAGGGCTACGGGGAGAGGGCAGGGGAGTGGGACATGCTGAGAGTCGGGTGGGCTCGACAGGCCTAATGGTCTTCTTTATTGCTGTAACCATTCTATGATTCTATAAGGAGATATTAGGGGAGGTGACCAAAAGCTCGGTCAAAGAGATAGGTTTTAAGGGGCGTCTTAAAGGAGGAGAGAGAGGCGGAGAGGTTTAGGGAGGGAATTCCAGAGCTTCGGGCCTAGGCAGCTGAAGGCAGAACCACCAATGGTGGAGCGATTAAAACCGGGGATGCTCAAGAGGCCAGAATTCGAGGAGCGCAGAGCTCTCGGAGGGATGTGAGGCTGGAAGAGATTACAGAGATAGGAAGGGGCGAGGCCAGGAAGTGATTTGAAATCACTGCAGCAATACACAAGCGCACATTCACAATGACATGAACTTTAGTAATATCGATTAAGAGGGAGGTACTTTCATCATTAGTAGAAAGTTGTGTGGTTTTTTTTATGCTCCGAAACTAAGACTTGAAAACATCACAATTTGCTTCCTTACCAGTTTCTGGTAAGGGAAAATCTAAACACTGGGAGGCCGAGGATGTCTACGACAGTGACGAGGATCCCTTCTTCGATTGGACAGGAGCTATCAAAAAGAAGAGGGTCAACAGAATGAACAAAGCTGGGAAAGTGGAGGAGAAAGCGGAGACTTGCGACTCGCTGGTAAAAGTCTAAAGTTTTTATTGAATGATGTGCACAGCCCCAGAAAGAACATAATTCTTCAGAGAAGAGGCAGATAAGGGCTCAGTGAAGAGCAGGTGCTTCGTGTTTGGGGAGGGGGGGAAGGGAATCATGGGGAGCGTTGTTCCCAGCTCATGTTGCACAACTTGTGGTACCTGGTTCATTGTGGCAATAATGGAGACCCCGCCCAGGAGAGAATACATCAGATAGATAGAAATAAAGACCTCCACTGATCTTAGTTCATTCATCCAGAAAGAGCCGACAATTCCTCCCCCCAAGCCACAGCATCTACGTTTCTCCAATAATTCTGGGATGTTTGCCTCCACGACCCAACTCATTCCATTCCAATCAATTGAATTGATTACTCTTCATGTAAAGAACTTACTGATGTCAGTTCGAAATATACCTTTCAATAGTTTCAATCTATTCCCCTGAAGTGTGAAGTGATTCATTTTGACAGGAAGAACGAGGAAAGGCAATATAAACTAAGGGTACAATTTTAAAGGGAATGCAGGAATAGAGGGCCCTGTCGGTGCGTGTTGAGAACAAGCACTCCCAAGTTGAGTAGAATGTTAAAAAACTTATGGAATCTTTGGCTTTATAAATAGAGGGATAGAGTACAAAAGGAAAGAAGTTATGCTGAACCTTTATAAAACACTGGTTAGGCTCCAGATGGAGTATTGTGGGCAATTCTGGGCACCGCACTTCAGGCAGGATGTCAAACTCGATGGGCCGAATGGCCTCCTTCTGTGCCGTTATGACTCTACGACTTTATGAAAGCTAGCATGGATTTGTTAATGGCAAATCATGTTTGACTAATTTAGTTGAGTTCTTTGATGTAGTAACGAAAAGGGTGGATGAGGCTAGTGACGTCGATGTTGTGTATATGGACTTTCAAAAGGTGTTTGATAAAGTACCACACAATAGACTTGTTAGCAAAAGCCGATGGTGTTAAAGGGGCAGCAGCTGTGTGGATACAAAATGGGCTAATGACAGGATGCAGAGAGTCGCGGTGAACGCTTGTTTTTCAGACTGGAGGGAAGTGTGCAGTGGTGTCCCCCAGGGGTCGGTGTCGGGACCACTGCTCTTTATGATATATATTAATGAGCTAGACATAGCTATACAGGCATCATTTCAGAGTTTACAGATGACACGAAATTCGGAAAGGTAATAAATAGTGAGGAGAGTAGTAACAGGCTTCAGGAGGACAAAGAGAGACTGGTGAAATGGGCAGACACAGGCCAGATGAAATTTGATAGGAGAAAATGCTTCTAGTGGCAGAAGGGTCGGTGACCATAGGACACAGATTTAAGGTAATTGGCAAAAGAGGCGACGTGAGGAACACATTATTTACGCAGCGAGTTGTTGTGATCTGGAATACACTGCCTGAAAGTGTGGTGGAAGCAGATTCAACAGTAACTTTCAAAAGCAAATTGGATAAATACTCGAAGCTGAAAAAGTTGCAAGGCTATGGGGAAAGAGCAGTGGAGTGGGACTAATTGGATAGCTCTTTAAAAGTGCCGGCACAGAGAGAATGGGCCGAATGGGCTCGTCCTGGGCTGTATCATTCCATGATTCTATGAGGGGAGCGGGGTCGGAAATGTTTCTGATTTTACATTCTGTGTTCATGCCCAGTGATACTGCACACCAGGAGCAGAGCCTGGTCAATGTGACCCTGTGACACCTCGAGTGGGAGGGGCACCGGCTGCTTTGTGACATCACTCCTAGCTGCTGTGTGAATGGCTCCTGGTTCCTGTGTGATGTCACCTGGAGATAGGTTTCAGCCCCCGGTTACGGCCCATCAGTGTGATGTCAGTATGGGAGGAGCTGAAGTGACAGCTGACAGAGGCAATGAGTCCAGTCCCAATAAACAGGACAAGGGGCAGAAAAGAACAATTTAATATTAAGGTAAGTAATACATTACACACATTAATTAAAAACATATTCAAATTAAATATAATCACAGTCACAAAAACAGCCCCTCTGTATTCCACCTACAGATTCTGGGATTAATATGAATCATTTTTCTATTGACAGTCTCTGGGAGTGAGCAATATCTCAGGAAGGTGGAGAGAGAGAAGTCGAATAATCGCCTCACTCACTGGGACTAGAGAAATGTCGCTGGGTTCACAGAGCAGATCCGGTGGGACCCAGACCCCCAGTGTCGGAGACGGGATAAAACGGGTTGTTTCAACAATGATTGGAAAGGTGAGGAACTTCAGCTAGAATCTCATCAATCCAGGATTTTGCCGAGGTAAGAGTCTAACCAGAGACTTGGAGCTGTTCAACATCTGGCTCTGACGTAGATGGGGCAAGTTGAGCAGAGCAGACCTTAACTCCTAGTTAAACCTTGCCCGTACCTCACCCGGGAGTGTTTGACACATGCAGAGGGATCTTTATTCTGTATTCACCCCTTTCTGTACCTGAGCTGGTTGTGCTTCATTGGGTAGTGTCACGGGAGCTGTACGCTGCATTGAACACATGCTGCATCTGAGTTGGATGTGCTTGGTGAACCAAATTAGAGGGTGATTGACTCTATATCTAACCCGTGCTCTACCTTCCCTGGAGTGTTTGATGGGAAAGTGCCGCGTGAGCTTGACACTTTAATTAACCGTTACTTAACCTGCACTGGGAGTGTTTGATGGGACAGTGTAGAGGGAGCTTTACTCTGTATCTAACCCATGTTGTAACTGCCCTGGGAGTGTTTTATGGGGCAGTGCAGAGGGAAGTCTTAATCTACATGTAACCTGTGCTGTACCCGGCCTGGGAGTGCTTGCTATGAATGTATAAAGGGAGCTTTACTCTGTACTCACCCGTGCTGTACTTGCCGAAGGAGTGATTAATGGGACATTGTAGACGGAGCTTTTCTCTGTATCTAACCCGTGCTGTACCTGCTGTGGGAGTGTTTGATGGGATAGTGTAGAGGGAGCTTTGTCTGTATCTAAACTGTGCTGTACCTGCCCTTGAATGTGTAGTAGCAGTTCCTCTCACTTTATACTCCTGCTCTGTAACTGTATTTATTCCCTGGCCAATTTGAAACGATAACCAATACACAGGGAAATAAATATGCAGTTAATTGCTAATTTGGACATGGTAACCAATGCACAGCGGATGAGCAGAAATTTCCTGCAACTAAATATTGTGAAGACTGATTCCATTGTCTTCGGTTCCCGCCACAAACTCCATTCCCTAATCAGCGACTCTATTCCTGTCCCAAGTGATTGTCGGAGGCTGAACCAGACTGTTGATAGGAGCATGGGAACAAGGGTAGGCAATTTAGACCCTCGAGCCTGTTCCGCCATTTATTGAGGGCTTGGATGATCTGCGAACTAACACCATATACCCAGCTTTGCCCTATATTCTTTCCTACCTTTTGTTAACAACAATCTAAAAATCTCAGTTTGAAAATTAACAATTGTTCTTGCATCAATTGCCGTTTGTGGAAGAGAGTTTCAAAATTCTACCACCCTTTGTGTGTAGAAGTGTTTCCTAATTTCACTCCTGAAAGATCTGACTCTAATTTTTATCTATGGGCCCTAATCATAGACTCCCAACCAGCGGAAATAGATTATCTCCATCTCCCCTATCATTTCCCCCTAGTATCGTGAACTGAACCCAGGGGAACTCCACTGCATACCTCCCTCCTGTCCCCAGGGGAGCTCCACTGTATACCTCCCAACAGCAACAGGGCAACACGTTGGCATAGTGGTTAGCACTGTTGCCTCACAGCTCCAGGGACCCGGGTTCGAATCCGGCCTCGGGTGACTGTCTGTGTGGAGTTTGCACATTCTCCCCGTGTCGGCGTGGGTTTCCTCCGGGTACTCTGGTTTCCTCCCACAGTCCAAAGATGTGCGGGTTAGGTTGATTTGGCTATGATAAAGTGATCCTTGGTGTTAGGGGGGATTAAATACGTGGGGTTACGGAGATAGAGTGGGATATGTGTCGGTGGAGGCTCGATGGGCCGAAATGGCCTCTATCTGCACTGTGGGGATTCTGTGAGCCCTCAGTTCTGAACCCTGGGGAAATCCACTGTATACCTCCCTCCAGCCCCCAGTACTGAACCCTGGGGAACTCTACTGTATAGCTCCCTCCAGCCCGCAGTACTGAACCCTGGGGAACTCCACTGTATACCTTTCCCCAGCCCGCAGTACTGAACCCTGGGGAACTCCATTGTATACCTTTCCCCAGCCCCCAGTACTGAACCCTGGGGAACAGCTCTGTATACCTTTCCCCAGCCCGCAGTACTGAACCCTGGGGAACTCCATTGTATACCTTTCCCCAGCCCCCAGTACTGAACCCTGGGGAACTCCACTGTATACCTTTCCCCAGCCCGCAGTACTGAACCCTGGGGAACTCCATTGTATACCTTTCCCCAGCCCCCAGTACTGAACCCTGGGGAACAGCTCTGTATACCTTTCCCCAGCCCGCAGTACTGAATCCTGGGGAACAGCTCTGAAAACCTCCCTCCAGCCCGACGCCAGCCATTCACCACAATTCCTTGTTTTCTGTACCTGAGCCAATTTTGTATCCATGCTGCTACTGCCCCTTTTATCCCACAGGCTTGAATTATATTAACAAGCCTAATATGTGTAACTTTCTCAAGCGGCTTTTAAAAGTCCGTATGCACAACATAAACTGCACAGACCTCATCCACCCTCTCTGTTACCTCATCAAAAATCTCAATCAGGTTAGTCAAACACGATTTGCCCTTAACAAATCTGTGCTGGCTCTCAATTATAACTAATACACAGTGAAATAAAGCTCCAAAGATTGGTAAATTGGGCTTGAAAGAAACATATAAATAAATAGGAGCAAGAGAATGCCATTCGAGCCGGCTCCACCATTCAATATGATCATGGCTCATCCTCTCTCTCAATGCCATATTCCCGCTCTCTCCCCATATCCTTGATGACCAGTACACAGGGGAATATACTTACCGTTAATTGTTAACTTGAACAGTTACAGTTAATTGTTAAATTGGGTATGATAACCAATACACAGGGTAAAACAGTTACAGTTAATTGTTATATTGGGTATGATAACCAATACACAGGGTAAAATTGTTGCAGTTAATTGGTAAATTGGGCGTGATAACTACTACACAGTGGAATAAAGTTAGTTAACTGTCGAATTGAATATAAAAAGCACGCACGCTAATAAAATTAGTTAATCGTTAAATGTGGTTTGTAACGAGTGCGCAGGGTACAAAGCTACATTTGTTAAATTTGGAAAAAAATAACTATTACTCAGAGAAATAAAGGTAGTTAATTGATCAATTGACTAATTATTAAACTGCCTCATAAAATTAGTTAATTGTTAAATTGGTTGTGTTAACGTGTGCATGGAGTCCAAAATTACAGTTAATTGTTAAAATGGAAATGATAAAGAATTCACAAGGGAATAAATTAACAATTATTTGTGAAATCGGGCTTGATAATCAATACAAAGGATAATACTGTTGAATTTATTGTTATATTGGGCTTGGTCAAAATACACAGGGGAATAAATTTAAAGTTACTTGTTCTCTTGGCCTTGATAACCAATAAACAGGGGAGTAAAGTTTACTGTTAATTTTTAAATTGGATATAAGCAATACTCAACAACAACAACTTGTATTTATATCGGGCCTTTAACGTAGTAAAATGTCCAAAGACGCTTCACAGTACTGTTATCAAACAACATTTGACATCGAGCCACATAAGGAGATATTAGGGCAGATAATCAAAAGCTTGGTCATAGAGGTAGGTTTTCAGGAGCGTCTTGAAGGAGGAGAGAGAGGTTTGGGAAGAAATGCCATAGCTTCGGCCCAAGCAGCTGAAGGTACGGCCACCAATGGTGCAGCGATTAAAATCAGCGATACATTGGGAGGGACATTGAGAGGGTCATTAAGAGGGTCATTGCGTGATAGAGAGGGCAGAGGTAGAGAGCGAGACAGTCAGAGACAAAGAGAGAGGAAGACAAACAAAGAGATTGGGCAGACAGAGATAGAAACAGAGAGAAATACAGCAGACGGGGGAGAGCAGCAGACAGAGAGAGACAGACAAAGATGCAGAGAGCGGCAGAGAGATACAGAGAAAGAGAAAGACGGGTAGATAGTGAGAGTTAGAGCATTGGAACATGAGAAATAGGAGCAGGAGTAGGCCATTTGGCCCATCGAGCCAGCTCTGCCATTCAATAAGATCATAGCTGATCTTCTACCTCAACTCCACTTTCCTGAACTTCCCTAAATCACTTGATTCCCTTAATATCCAAAAATCTATCGAGCTCTGTCTTGAATGTACTCAATGACTGAGCGTCCACAGCCGTCTTGGGTAGATAATTCCAAAGATTCACCATCCTCTGAGTGAAGAAATTTCTCCTCATCTCAGACCTAACTGGCCGATCCCTTACTCTGAGACTGTGACCTCTGGTTCTAGACTCTCAGGCCAGGGGAAACATCCTCCCTGCATCTACCCTGTCGAGCCTTGTAAGAATGTTGTATGTTTCAATGAGATCACCTCTCATTCTTCTAAACTCGAGAGAATATAGGCCTCGTCTACTCAATCTGTCCTCATAGGACAATCCCCCCATCCCAGGAACCAGTCTGGTGAACATTCGTTGCACTCCCTCTTTGGCAAGTATATCCTTCCTTATGTAAGGAGACAAACATTGTACACAGTACTCCTGGTGTGGTCTTACCAGGGCCCTATATAATTGCAGTACGACATCTTTACTCTTATACTCAAATCCTCTTAATAAAGGCCAACATACCATTTGCTTTCCCAATTGCTTGCTGTAACTGCATGTTAACTTTCAGTGATTCATGTACAAGGACACCCAGGTCCCTCTGAACACCAACATTTCCCAATCTCTTACCGTTTATAAATAATCTGCTTTTCTATTTTTCCTAACTTCACATTTCTCCACATTATATTCCATTTGCCATGTTCTTGCCCACTCACTTAGCTTGTCTGTATCTCCTTGAAGCCTCCTTGCATCCTCCTCACAACTTACATTCCCACCAGCTTTGTATCATCAGCAAACTTGGATATATTACATTTGGTCCCCTCATCCAAATCATTGATATAGACTGTGAATAGCTGAGCTACAAGCACTGATCCTTGCAGTGCCCCACTAGTTACAGCCTGCCAATCCGAAAATGTCCCGTTTATTGCTACTCTCTGTTTTCTGTCCGTTAACCAATCCACAAACCATGCTAATATTACCCCCAATCACATGAGGTCTAATTTTGTTTAATAACCTCTTGTGTGGCACCTTATCGAATGCCTTCTGAAAATCAAAATCCACCACATCTACAGGCTCCCCCAACTCTAACAGATTCGTCAAACACAATATCCCTTCATAAATCTGTGTTGACTCTGCCCAATCCTATTATAATTTACTAAGTGCCCTGTTACCACATCCTTAATAATATATTCTAGTATTTTCCCTACTACTGATGTCAGGATAACTGGTCTGTAGTTCCCGGTTTTCTCTCTCCCTCCTTTCTTAAATACTGTGGTTACATTTGCTACATTCCAATCCGCGGGAACCGTTTTAGAATCTATGGAATTTATGGAATTTCACCTGTCATCTATTTTGTTTTTCTTTTTTATTCATTCATGGGATGTGGCCATCGCTGGCACGGCCAGCATTTATTGCCCATCCCTAGTTGCCCTTGAGAAGGAGGTGGTGAGCCGACTTCTTGAACCGCTGCAGTCCGTGAGGTGAAGGTGCTCCCACTGTGCTGTTACGGAGGGAGTTCCAAGATTGTGACCCAGCGACAATGAAGGAAAGCCGATATACTTCCAAGTCAGGATGGTGCGTGACTCTAAGGGGAACTTACAGGTGAAGGTGTTCCCATGCTCCTGCTACCCTTGTCCTTCTAGGTGGAAGAGGCCGCGGGTTTGGGTGGTGCTGCCGAAGAAGCCTTGGCGAGTTGCTGCAGTGCATCTTGTAGATGGTAAACATTGCAGTCACGGTACGCCAGTAGTGGAGGGAGTGAATATTTAAGATGGTGGATGGGGTAGCAATCAAGTGGGCTGTTTTGTCCTGGATGATGTCGAGCATCTTGAGTGTGTTGGAGCTGCACTCCTCCAGGCAAGTGAGAGTATTCCATCACACTCCTGACTTGTGCCTTGTAGATTGTGGAAAGGCTTTTGGGAGTCAGGCGGTGACACACTCGCCACAGAATACCCAGCCTTGACCTGCTCTTTTAGCCACTGTATCTATGTGGTTGGTCCAGTTAAGGTTCTGGTCAATAGTAATCCCCAGGATATTGATGGTGGCGATGGTATTCCCATTTAATGTCAAGTGGATGTGACTCTTGTTGGAGAAAGTCATTGCTTCGCACTTGTGTGGATGATTGTAACTTGCCACTTATCAGCCCAAGCCTGAATGTCATCCAGGTCTTACTACATGCGTACATGAACTGCTTCATTATCTGAGGAGTTGCGAATGGACCTGAACACTGAGCAATCATCAGCGAACATCCCCACTTATGACCATATGATGGAGGGAGTTTATAGATGAAGTAGCTGAAGATGGTTGGGCCGAGGTCACTGGACTGAGGAACTCATGCAGCGATGTACTGGGGCTGTGATGATTGACCTCCAAAAACCACAACCATCTTCCTTTGTGCTAGGTATGACTCGAGCCAGTGGATAGTTATCCCCGTGCTTCCCATTGACTTCAATTTTACTAGGGCTCCTTGAAGCCACACTCTGTCAAATGCTGCCTTGATGTCAAGGGCAGTCACTCTCACCTCACCTCTGGAATTCAGCTCCTTTGTTCATGTTTGGACCAAGGCTGTAATGAGTTCTGGAGACAAGTGGTCCTGGCGGAACTCAAACTGAGCATCGGTGAGCAGGTTATTGGTGAGTAAGTGCCAGTTAATAGCACTGTCGATGACACCTTTCATCACTTTGCTCATTTCAGCAGCCTGTCTCTATCCTCCTGAAGCCGACTACTATCCCGCTCAGTGTTTACTACATTTGCGAGTTTCGTGTCATCTGCAAACGTTCAAATTATGCCCTTTATTTTTATATATATATATATATATATATATATCAGAAGAGCTGTTGTCCGAATAGCGACCCCTGGGGGGCACAACTGTACACTTCCCTCCAGTCTGAATAACAACCGTTCACCACGAATATTTGCTTTCTGTCCCTTAGCCAATGTCAGATCCCCACTGCCACTATCCCTTTGGTCCTACCAAGTCTATTCAATGGCACTTTATCAAATGCATTTTTAAAATCCACTTACACAACATCAACCGCACTACCCTCATCAACCCTCTGCGTTACTTCATCACAGAACTCAATCAAGTTTGTCAGACACACTTTGCTGTTAACATATCTGTGCTGGTTGTCATTTATTAATCCATGATTTGTTCAAAGCCAGATAGTTTTCTCCGGGAATATGGCCTCTAGAAGTTTCCCCACCACTGAGGGTTAGGCTGACTGGCCTGCAGTTACAGGGTTTATCCCTCTCACCTTTTTTCAACAGGGTGTAACATTTGCAACCCTCCAGTGCTCTGGCACCACTCCCATATCCAAGGAGGATTGAAAGATTCTGGCCAGAGCGTGCGCGATTTCCACCATTCCTTCCCTCACCAACCCTCATACATCCCATCCGGACCGGGGAAATGTTCTGCTTCACTGTGGTATAAAAAGTGTTGGATTGAAAGGGGTTAACTGAAGCTGTTTGTTCAGTGACTGTAATTATTGTCAGTCTCCACGGGTTAACTGAAGATGTTTGTTTAGTGACTGTAATTAATGTCAGTCTCCATGGACTCTAATTGTATCAGTGCAGGGTTTCCCTCTTCTATTAATAAGGGACTCCTTTCAATGTGTTATCCCATAGTGTCAGTGAGAGCATCACCTCCGGCACTGACAGGGATCAGCGCGCTGCTCCACAGAGAGGGAGTCGGAATCTGAGAACAGTAGATTGGAATGTTACAACAATGGGTCGGAATCTGAGAACAGTAGATTGGAATGTTACAACAATGGATCGGAATCTGAGAACAGTAGATTGGAATGCTACAACAATGGGCAGGAGTTTCAGCTCGCTGTTTGACTTTCTTCCATTTTATTATGATTATCTATCGTTAGACAGACGGATGGAGTTGGCACTTCAGCTTATTCAACACTTGTACTATCCCCTCCTTGCTGCTGTTGGTGTTCCTGGTAAGTCTCTATATCCAGAAATTGGATCTGTAAACCACGTTTCACTGTATTACTCTTTGTCATTTAAATCTTGGGAAGAGCAAAGCCATTGTCTTCGGTCCTCGTCACGAACTCCATTCTCAATCTACCGATTCAATCCCCCTCCCTGGTCAATGTCTGAGGCTGTGCCAGGCTGTTTGCAACCTCTGCGATCTCTCTGTCCCTGAGCTGATTTCCGAACTCATATCCTCTGAATCACCAGTCCTGCCTACTAACATCTCCAAAATTTCACCGATCTCCGCCCCACCTCAGCCCTTCCGCTGCATAACCCCTCATCCGTGCCTTTGTTAAATTCAGACTCGACTATTCCAATGCTCCCCTGTCCGGCCTCCCAGTTAGAAGCCTGCATAAACGAGAGCTCATTCAAAACTCTGCTGCCCATATCCTAACTCGCATCATATCCCGTTCATCCATCTCCCCTGTGCTCACTGAACAACATTTGCTCCCGATCTGGCATCAACTCTATTTTAATATTCTCATCCTTAAGATCAAATTCCACCATGGCCTCACCACTACAATGAGTTCCAATCCCTGCTCTTTTCCCATAGTCCTGCAAATTGTTCCCCTTCAAGTGTTTAAACAATTCCTATTTTAAAGTTAATTTATTTACCTCTGTAACTCTCCCAGTCTTTCTATCACTATTATTATTTGTCTCTTTCTTTCTCCTTCTTTCTCTTGCTCAAAGAATCATAGAATGGCACAGCACAGGAGGAGAGCATTCGGCCCATCGTGTCCACTTGTATCCTCTGGAGTTCAGAAGAATGAGGGGGAATCTTATACAGACGTTTAAAATCCTGACTGGTTTAGACAAATTAGATGCGGGCAGAATGTTTCCAATGTTAGGGAAAACTAAAACCAGGGGTCACAGTCTAAGAATAAAGGGGAAGCCATTTAAGACTGAGATGAGGAGGAACTTCTTCACCCAGAGAGTAGTGAATCTGTGGAATTCTCTACCACAGAAGGTTGTTGAGGCCAGTTCGCTAAATATATTCAAAAGGGAGTTAGATATAATACTCACAACTAGGGGGATCAAGGGGTATGGCAAGAAAGCAGGAATGGGGTACTGAGGTAGCATGTTCAGCCATGAACGCATTGAATGGCGGTGCAGGCTCGAAGCACCGAATGGTCTACTCCTGCACCTATTTTCTATGTTTCTATGTTTCTATGCCGTCTCTTTGAAAGAGCTATCTAAATAGTCCTGCTCTTTAGCCAGAGCCCTGTAAATCTACCCCTTCAACTAATTATCCCATTCCCTTTCGAAAATTACTATTGAATCTGCTTCAACCACATTCTGAGTCAGTGCATTCCAGATCAAAACAACACACTGCGTAAAGATAAATTCTCCTCATCTCTCCTCTGGTTCTTTTGCCAATTACCTTAAATCTGTGCCCCCTGGTACCCACCATTCTGCCACTGGAAACTGACTTACTCTATCAAAACCCAGCATGATTTCCAAAATCTTTATTGAATCTCCCCTTATGGAAAAGGACAAAGATAGACCAGGTGTAAAAGTTCTCATTTGGGGAAAGGCCAATGTTACTAAGCTGAGATGTGATTTTACAAAAGTGGATTGGAAACAGCTTCTTGAAGGGAAATCAGAGTCAGGAGACAGCCAAAGAGGAGATAGTCATGCTTCAGAGCAAATATGTTCCGAAAAATAATAAAGGAAGGTTTTCCCAAACCTAGAGCCCCTTGGATGTCAAGGAACATACAGGGTAGGATAAGGCAAAAAAGGGAAGCTTTTGACAGATACTGAGAGCACAACACGACAGAAAGCCGAGAGGAGTATAGAAAGTGCAGAGGTGAATTAAAAAAAAGGAAATTAGAGCACAGCGAGGGCATCAAAAATATTGGCAACTAAAATCAAGCAAAACAAAGATATTTTATAAATACATAAAGAGCAAGAGGATAACTAAGGAAAGATTGGGCCTATTAAAGACCAAAAATGTAACCAGATGTGGAGCCGGAAGACGTGGGTATGGATGTAAATAAATACTTTGTGTCTTTCTTCACAGCAGAGAGGGATGATGCAGAAATTGTATTTAAGGAGGAGGAGTGTGAAATATTAGATGAGATAAACTTAGTGAGAGGAAACATTAAGGAATTCGGCATCTTTGAAAGTAGCTAAATCGCGAGGGCTGGATGAAATGTATCCCAGGCTTTTAAGAGAGGCAAAGGAGGAAATAACGGAGGCTCAGACCATCATTTTCCAATCCTCTCTGGCTGCTGACATGGTCAAGAGGACTGGAGGACAGCTAACGTTGTACCGGTGTTTAAAAAGGGAGAAAGGGATAGACCGAATAATTGCAGGCCAGTCAGCCTATCCTCAGTGTTAAAAAAATAATTGGAAAAAGTCTGATTACCAATATAAATCGACATTTAGAAAGTGCCGGATTAATCAAGGACAGACAGCATGGATTTTTTAAGGGAAGGCCGTGCATGAGTAACTTGATTGAATTTTATGAGAACGTAATGAGGAGGGTCGATGAGGGTAGTGCATTTGATGTAGTTCACATAGATGTTAGCAAAGCCTTCAACACGATCCCAAATGACAGGTTGGTCAAAAAAGTAAAAGCCCATGGCATCCAAGGGCAAGTTGGATCCAAAATTGGCTCAGTGTTAGGAAGCAAAGGGTAATGGTCGACTGATGTTTTTGTGACTGGAAGGCTGTGTTCAGTGGGCTTCCGCAGACCACAGTACTCGCACCCTTTTTGCGGTATATATCAATGATTTAGACTTCCGTGTTGGAGCCACGATTAAAAAGTTTGCAGATGATACAAAATTAGCCGTGTGGTTGATAATGAAGAAGAAAGCTGTAGACTGCAGGAAGATATCAATGGACTGGTCTGGTGGGCAGAAAATTGGCAAATGGAATTCAATCCGGAGATGTGAGAGATAATGCATTTGGGGAGGGCTAACAAGGCAAGGGGTACACAATAAATGGTAGGGGAGAATGAGAAATGTAGAGCAACAGAGGGACATTGGTGTCCATGTCCACAGATCCCTGAAGATATCAGGACAATTAGATAAGTTGGTTCAGAAGGCATACAGGATACTTTGATTTATTAGCCGACGTATAGATTATAAGAACAGGGAGGTTATGCTAGAACGGTATAAAACACTAGTTTAACCACAGCTACAGTACTGTGTACAGTCTGGTCATCATATTGCAGGAAAGATGTAGTTGCACTAGAGAGGGTACAGAGGAGATTTATGATTTTGTTGCCAGGACTGGGGAACTTTAGATATGAGGAAATATTGGACAGGCTGGGGTTCTTTTCTTTGGAACAGAGCAGGTTGAGGGGAGATTTAATTGAGGTCTACACAATTATGAAGGGCCTGGATAGAGTGGATAGGAAGGACCTATTTCCCTTCGCAGAGAGGTTAATAATCAGGGTGCATAGATTTAAAATAATTGGTAGAAGCATTAGAGGGGAGATAAGGCGAACTTTTCACCCAGAGGGCGGTGGGGCTCTGAAACTCACTGCCGGAAAGGGTGGTTTAGGCAGAACCCTCATCACATTTAAAAAGTACTTGGATGTGCACTTCAAGTGCCTCAACCTACAGGACTACGGACCAAGAGCTGGAAAGTGGGATTGGGGTGGATAGCTCTTTTGCGACCAGCACAGACTCGATGGGCCGAAATAAATTCCTTCTGTGCCATAAATTTCTAGGATTGTATAACTCTATGGGGTAAAAATTCAGTTGGTTGCGCCTCCCGTTAGCGCCTTAAATGGGCGCTAATGGGGCGTTAAGGCGCTAACGCCCTGGCGCAGCGCTGTTTGCGCCGCTCGAGAACTTAACTTGAGATTGTGCGGCGGCGCTAAAACTTACCGCTGCGACCACCTGCGCGCGCAGATTGTGACGTCATTCCGTGGTGCAACGCCCTTGGGGCGCCCCGGAGCGGAAATTGAGTGGCGCCCCCTGCCTTACCGCCTGGCGCTTCCAACGACCGGAAGACTGGAACGTTATCAATCGGTGTGGGGCTGGGGGGGGGGCGCTATTTAAAGGGGGCCTCTTCCTGTCTTTTTCTGTGGTCGACATTTATGCACCACTCGTTCTGAGAGAGAGAGAGAGATTCGGAGAGAGAGAGAGAGAGACTTCTACATTGACTCAACGCTTTGTGAGGTAGTTTTGCCAATTCATCCTAACTTTGCTGCTACTTTCGTTGCTGTACC
The DNA here is from genome assembly GCA_030390025.1 of Squalus acanthias. Lineage (NCBI taxonomy): Eukaryota > Metazoa > Chordata > Chondrichthyes > Squaliformes > Squalidae > Squalus > Squalus acanthias. The sequence continues at coordinate 284,876 of JASTWF010000196.1, read as the reverse complement.
TCATTACTTTTCTGGCAAAGAGAATATGGGGGCTGCAATGATTGGGGGCGTCGTCCTGCTCCAGCTCAATCGGAGGAGAGTGAGACGCAGACAGAGAGTGGCAATGATGGCCAGACGGAGGAGGGCCATCAGGCGCATGTACAGGAGAGCTTACCCTCCCAGGGTATATCGTGAACAGCTCTCCTACATCCACATGTCCGAGGAGCTGTGTTTGCGAAGGCTGCGATTCAGCAAGGAGGTGGTCACTGAGCTCTGCCACCTGCTGCAGCCAGATCTGCAGCCTCAGCTGAGGTCCAGGACGTCTCTGTCGGTGGCAGTGAAGGTCACAGTGGCTTTGAACTTCTACGCCACTGGCTCATTCCAAGCTGCTGTTGGGGACCTCGCCAATATCTCCCAGTTTGCGGTGCATCGCTGCATCCGGCAGGTCACCAATGCCCTCTTCACAAGGAGACGAGACTTCATCTCCTTCCCTATGACCCCAGACAAGCAGCATGACCGTGCTATGGGCTTTGCGAGGGTAGCGGGCTTCCCCATGGTGCAGGGCGCCATTGACTGCACGCATGTGGCTTTGCGTGCTCCGCGAGAGAATGCAGAGGAGTTCCGGAACAGAAAGGGGTTCCATTCCTTGAATGTGCAGTTGGTCTGTGACCACAGACAGGTGATTCTCGCTGTCAATGCCCACTATCCGGGCAGCTGCAACGATGCTTTCATCCTGCGCCAGAGTACTGTGGCAGAAATTTTCGAGGCACCGCATCAGCCAGTTGGTTGACTTCTGGGGGACAAGGGGTATGCATTGAGCACCTGGCTGATGACACCGCTCCATGCGCCAAACACCCCTGCTGAGCTGCGGTACCAGGAAAGCCAACAAGCAACGAGGAACATTATTGAGCGCACAATCGGCGTGCTCAAACAACGATTCCGCTGTCTGGACCATTCCGGAGGAGCCCTGCAGTACTCGCCTGAGCAAGTTTCCAAATTCGTAGTGGTGTGCTGCATGTTGCACAACATGGCAATCCTCAGGACGCAGCCAATGCCACCAGGCCTTGCAGCACCACAAGAGGAGGAGGAGGAAGAGGAGGAACAGGCCGAGGACGATGATCAGCAGCAGCACCAAGGCAGGAGTGCGGCCCACAATGGTCAAACTGCAAGGGCCGTCCGTCAACGACTAATAGCAAGCCGCTTCTAGGGCCCCTGCCAGTGCTACAAACACGAATCAACCCAGCACGCAACCCCTAAGCCGGCCAAGGCACCAATAATTCCAACCACCAGCCATGTATATTTTGAATACAGAAACTTATTTATTGTACAAACTCTGTGTGTGTCAATTCCTCATGACAAACTCATAGAAATAAACACAAAAAAACAGTCAATAACATAACTGGTTCTCACAACCTGGAGATAATGTCCAAAACACTAAACAAAAGTTGGGCCATGAACCTCGGCCTTTAATAAAAAAATGACCAGCATTTTGGCACACCTCCTACTTTTAGCCCTTCGAGGGTGATCTCCTTCCCTTGCGCACTTCCCCCCTTCTAACCCTACTGCTCCTCCGTAATGGGACCTCAGTGGCTGCAGCAAGGCTGGTGGAAGGCTGCTGCTTGTCAGACCCTGACACTGCAGATGCCCCTGAAGGACGGCCTCGACCATTTCTGGGCCTGGAGGGCCCGGCTGCAGACTGCACCAACTCTGCATGGGCGGCAGCAGTCTGTCCTACAGGCGGTGGCAAGTGCAGTGGAGAAGTGACAGTGTTGGCAGCAGGAATGCTGACATCGTGAGAGAGGACAGCAACTCCCTGCTCGCCCGACACACTGGCACTCCCACGGGGCAGCACTTCAGCATCCAGAGCAATTTGCCGGAGAACAGATTGCTGGCCTGCTGCGGCGCGGTGACAGCCCCGGGGACATGTGCACGAACCATCGAGGATGGCAGCAGTCAGTGCTCGCGTGGCCTCAATCTGAGTCTGCATGAGAGCAGTCTCAGATGGGTTCCTGGCAGCCAGTGATTGAATTGCAGCAGTAAGCTTTAGTGTGGCATCCGCCTGTGCTACAGCGAAGTGCTCCACACTCCTTGCCAGTGCCTCAATGCATTCGGGCACCCTTCCCACTGCATCCATGAGCTCAGTGTGCATGCCCACCGCCTGGCTGTTCATTTCTGCAATCAGCCGCTCCTCCTCTGCGTCCATTGCATTAGGAGTGTCTGGCATACTCTCCCTCTGGGAAGAAGGCTCCCGTTCTTCCCTCCCCACCCCATGGCGTGGCTGCAGCCCGCTGGGTCCTGGAACTTAACCATCATCAGCCCCTTCCCCCCTGCTCCCTTCCGGGGAAGGCGTGTTCCCAGTGTGGCCATGGGCTTCCTCGGGAGAGGGTGGCACTGATGCTCCGGCTTCCTCTTCCTCCTCAGCTGCAGCATCACTCCCAGTGGCAGCTTCAGGGCCCATCTCCTCAGCTGGTGAATCACCATCTGAAAGCAGGGAGGTACAAGAGTGGCTTTAGCGTGAGGACAGGGTGGCAGTAAGGGAGGAATAAGTGCAGCGAGTTAGCAAGTTGGATTGAAAGTGTCAAAGGCTGGTATTGTGAGGGACAAGTGGAAGGACAGAGGACAAAAAGGTGATGACCTTACCATTGCTGTCCACAACGGGGTCGGCGTCTCCAGTGGCGACGGGACCGATCACCCGGCTTGCCACAATCCTGTGGACGCGCTCCTCCAGATCGCTGAGGGGTTGCAGCTGAAGCCGCCCTCCACCCGTCCGTTGCTGCTGTCTCCGATTATGAGCCAGCTTAGCCTGCAAGAAAAAGGACAGCATCTGAGTCAATATACAGCCATGGTCTTGCCTGATGTGCCTCCCATAGGTGAATAGCCCTTACAATATGCAGCCATGGTCTTGCCTGATGTGCCTCCCATAGGTGAATAGCCCTTACAATATGCAGCCATGGTCTTGCCTGATGTGCCTCCCATAGGTGAATAGCCCTTACTGTATGCAGCCATGGTCTTGCCTGATGTGCCTCCCATAGGTGAATAGCCCTTACTGTATGCAAAGTGTGGAATGTGTGTGTGTGTTTGATGAAAGGGCCATAGGTGTTGCATGAGTGTTGTGCATTGGGGTTTTAAGACCCTCTGGCCATAGAGTGAGGTTGAGATGGAGGGATGGAGAGGTATTGAGAAAAAGCCACTCACCCTGACGACCCGAGTGAGGTCGTTGAACTTTTTGCGGCACTGGACATGGGTCCTGGGCACCATGCTCCTGGAGGAGATGCTCTGAGCCACCTCCCTCCACACTCTTCTGAACTCGCGTGGCAAAGGCCTCCTGCCACTCTCCGGGAACAGCATGCATCGTCTGCGCTCCACTGCGTCAACCAGAGCATCCAAGGCCCGCTCGGTGAAGCGATGAGCGCATTCTCTCACCCTCTCCATGCTTGGCAGCAAAATGGATTACAGGTCTCTCCAGGCTGAGATTCAAGGCTGCAATGAGCAGGGTGTGGCTGGGGAGCAAGTGGCCCCCCCCCGCTTTAAGAAGTGTCCGGCGCCAGTGTGTCTGTGTTCCCTCGTTAACTGGCAGCAGCTGCGCTGCGCTCGTGCGCTGAGGTAGCGCCTCACTCCTAGGCCTTTGCGCCTTAAGAGAGGTGTGCAGCGCCTAATTTAGCGCTCCACTCACCTCCCGGGGCGGTAAAAGTGAAGTTTCCTGTCAGTGCCGATAATTAGCGCCAGGCGCTAATATTTGCGCGCGGACGATATTTGCGCCCCAAATGGGGCGCGACCTAATTTCTACCCCTATGTTTCTTAAGCTTCTCTGCTCTAACAAGAACATATACTACATCCACTGGTTCCCCTTTATCTATCCTGTTAGTTACATCCTCCAAAAACTCTAATAAAATTGTCAAACACGATTTTCCTTTCATAAAACCATGTTGACTCTGCCTAATCATGTAATGATTTTCTAAGTGACTTGATGCCACTTCTTTAACAATGGATTCCAGCATTTTCCCGATGATTGATGTCAGGCTATCTGGCCTGTAGTTCCCTGTGTTTTCTCTCCCTCCTTTGCGACCTTCCAATCCGCTGGAACCATTCTAGAATCTAGGGAATTTTGAAAGATCAAAACCAACGCATTCACTAACTCTTCAGCCACCTCTTTTAGAACCCTAGAATGTAGGCCGGCAGGTCCAGGGGATTTGTCGACTCTCAGTCCCATTAATTTCTCTTGTACATTGTCTCTGCTTATAACAATTACATTTAGTTCCTCACCCTCATTAGACCTTTGGTTCCCATCATTTTTGATATGCATTTTGTGTCTTCTACTTTGAAGACAGATACAAAATATTTGTTTAACATTTCTACAATTGCCTTATTCCCCATAATTTCTACTTTCTCAGCCTCCAAGATACCAATGTTTAATTTTGCTACTCTTTTCCTTTTTACATACTTGTACAGACTCTTAATATCTGGTTTTATATTTCTTGCTATTTTTCTCTCTTTATATTTTCTCCCTTTTTATTAATGATGGTACTTCCGAGCCACTTTTGGTGATGGACATTGACGATTCCCCCTCCCGACCAAGAGTATAATTTGTGCCCTTTCTGCTCTCGGTGCTCCCATCAACTGGTGTTCAACATTAAGATGTGCTAATTCATCAGCTGAGGGAGGGCGATATTTGGTAATCTGCAGGAGGTTACCTTGCCCATGTCTGACTGCAAGCCAGGAGAATTCATTATGTCCTTAGACAAAGTTGAGGACTCGCAGGAACTCACACACGCGACTGTATACCCCTGTGCCCCCACCTCTTTTGGGCCTGTGCTGCCAGTGAAATAGGACACAGCCTGGGATGGAGATGGAGGATTTGGGAATGTTGACAGATAGTAATGTTTCTGTGAGTATGACTATGCGATAATTCAATGTTTCCAGAGCGTTTCATGGAGTATTAGGTGCTTGCAGGGTATTTATCTCATTGGTTAATAGTTTTAATGTTTTCCTTTGATTCCTTGATATCTCTGTTCCTTTTAAATTTACTTCACCTCGGTCAAACACCATGACATGTTTGTCTGGGGAAGATCACTCGTTATAAGTATGTTGTTCTTATTCTTGTTCTAGTTTCAGGCAATAGAGAAGTGAACTGGGGATGAAATTCCTGGACTGAGGCGGGAGCCATGTAATCTAGGAGGCCCTGGGAATGAAATTCCTGGACTGAACTGGGAGCAGTGTAATCTAGGCAGCCCTGGGAATGAAATTCCTGGACTGAGGCAGGAACAGTGTAATCTAGGTGTCCCTCGGAGTGAAATTCCTGAATTGAGGTGGGAGCAGTTTAATCTCGGCAGCCGTGGGAATGAAATTCCTGGATTGAGGTAGGAGCAGTGTAATCCAGGCAGTCCTGGAGTGAAATTCCTGGACTGAGGCAGGAACAGTGTAATCTAGGTTACCCTGGGTGTGAAATTCCTGCATTGAGTTGGGAGCAGTGTAATCTAGCCAGCCCTGGGAATGAAATTCCTGGATTGAGCTGAGAGCAATGTAAACTAGGCGGCCCTGGGAATTAAATTCCTTGATTGAGTCGGGACCAATGTCATGTAGGCGAGTCCCATCGTCCATCACTGGGATCATGTCTCAGATCCTGCCGTTTAGGATCATTTGTTTAATGTTTTTTATATTCTGATGGACTGCTATGGAATAAATCAGAGAACAAGAGTGGAGAAATCCATTTTTTCAGTGATCTACACAGAGTGATCCTAAAAGGAGTTGTTATAAACAGAGTGCTAAGGTTGTGAATTTGGAGAGATAAGCAATTAGGGGCAGAGGGAGAAGGAGGAGAGTGCGAGATGAGCGGCCGGAGATTAAGGTAGGACAGATAACCCGGAGCGGGGAGGGGAGCAAGGTGCGAGGTAAGTGACGTCAGCACAAGGGAATGCCCTGAAAAGAAAATAAATGGTTAGTAGATTTTGATTAATTTAAGACTGTAGTTTAATTCTGTTAAGTTAGTTAATAGTCAGTTAAATAGAGGCATGGCAGGGCACCGCAGTCCCGTGGAATGCACATCTTGTGCCATGTAGGAACTCCAGGACACTTCCCACGGTTTTCGGAGCTTGAGCAGCAGCTGGCGTCACTGCGGTGCATCCGTTAGGCAGAGAGCTCCGTGGATACCATGTGAGGAGGTGGTCTCCCCGCAGCATAAGACTGTTCAGGCAGAGAGGGAATGAATGAACGTCAGACAGACAATGAGGACCAGGCAGGTAGTGCAGGAGTCCCCTGAGTGCATCTCACTCTCTAACCGGTATTCATTGGCTCCTCTGGAGAGCACAGCCAGAGCCAAGTCCACGGCACCACGGGTGGCTCAACTGTAGCGGCGGGACGGGGAGCGGGGGGAGGAGGAAGATTGGGAAAGCAATAGTGGTAGGGGATTAGATAGTGAGGAAACAGACTGTTTTTTCTCCAGCCGCAGACGTGACTCCAGGATGGTATGTTGCCTCCCTGGTGCCACGGTCAAGTATGTCACTGAGTGGCTGCAGGACATTCTGAGGGGGCAGGGTGAACAGCCAGAGGTCGTGGTCCATATTGGTATTATCTACATAGATAGAAAGAGGGATGTGATCCTGCTGGCAGACTATAGGGAATTGGGAGCGAGATTAAAAAGCAGGACCTCGAAGGTTGTAATCTCTGGATTACTCCCGGTGCCACGAGCTAGTCAGTATAGAAATAGAACGATAGAGCAGATGAATGCTTGGCTGGAGAGACGGTGCAGAAGCGGGTGCTTTAGATTCCTGGGACATTGGGACCTGTTCTGGGGAAGCTGTGACCTGTACAGGCCGGAGAGGTTGCATATCAACAGAGCGGGAACCAATGTTCTCGCAATTGGTGGGAGGGGTGGTGGCGTTGCCAGTATCATAGAATCATAGACGATAGGAGCAGGAGTAGGCCATTCGGCCCCTCGAGCCTGCTCCGCCATTCAATGCGATCATGGCTAATCATCCAATTTTAGTACCCTGTCCCTGCTTTCTCCCCATATTCCTTGACCCCTTTAGCTTTAAGAAATATATCCAAATCCTTCTTGAATCTGTTTAATGAATTGGTCTCTACTGCCTGCTGTGGCAGAGAATTCCACAGTTTCAGCACTCTCTGGGTGAAGAAATTTCTCCTCATTGCTGTCCTAAATGGCTTGCCCCTTATCCTAAGGCTGTGACCCCTGGTTCTCGACTCCCCGACAATCGGTAACATCCTTCCTCCATTTAGTTTGTCCTGTCCTGTCAGAATTTTATAAGTTTCAATGAGATCCCCTCTCATTCTTCTAAACTCCAGCGAGTATAAGCCCAATGGACCCAATCTCTCCTCATATGTCATTCCTGCCATCCCAGGTACCAGGCTTGTGAATCTTAGCTGAACTGTTTCCATGGCAAGAACAGCCTTCCTCAGATAATGCGACCAAATCTGCACACAGTACTCAAGGTGTGATCTCACTAAGGCCCTGTGCAACTGCAGCAAGACATCCTTGTTCCTGTACTCAAACCCTCTCGCTATGAAGGCCAAAATACCATTTGCCTTCTTAACCGCCTGCTGTAGCTGCATGCATACCTTGAGCGACTGGTGCACAAGGACACCCAGGTCTCATTGCACTTCCCCTTCTCCCAATCTATTGCTATTCAGATAACAATCTGCCTTTCTGTTTTTGACACCAAAGTGGATAACCTCGCATTTATCCACGTTATATTGCATCTGCCACGCTCCTGACCAATCAACCAACCTGTCCAAATCATCCTGGAGTTTCTCGGCATGCTCCTCGCAGCACCCATGCCCACCCAGTTTTGTGTCGTCTGAAAACTTGGCGATATTACATCTAGTTCCCTTGTCTCGGTCATTAATATATATTATGAATAGCTGGGGTCCAAGGACCGATCCCTGCGGTACCCCACTAGTCACTGCCTGCCACTCGGAAAAAGACCCGTTTATTCCAACTCTTTGCTTTCTGTCTGCCAACCAGTTCTCTATCCAAGTCAATACTTTGCCCCAATCCCATGTGCCTTAACTTTACACGCTAATCTCTTATGCGGGACCCTATCAAAAGCCTTTTGAAAGTCCAAATACACCACATCCACAGGTTCTCCCTTATCTATTTTACTGTTTCATCCTCAAAAAATTCCAGTGGATTAGTCAAGCATGATTTACCTTTTGTAAATCCATGTTGACTTTGACCGATCCTGTAACTGTTTTCTAAGTGCTCAACTATTACATCTTTTATAATGGACTCTAGCATTTTCCCCACTACCGATGTCAGGCTTACCGATCTGTAATTCCCCGTTTTCTCTCTACGACCCTAGTGCTGTTGGAGAGGGTTTAAACTAGTCTTCCAGGGGGATGGACACCAGGATGTGGCATTAGAAAGGAGAAACAAGCTGTAGAAAGGATGGGGCGAGATGGATAGCAGTTGAGTATGAAAATGTACGGTATTGGGTGGGGTCAGACTAAGAGAGAATACAAGAAGGTCGAAGATAGAAACAGAAAATGCTGGAAACACTCAGCAGGCCAGGCAGCATCCGTAGAGAGAGAAACAGAGTTAACGTTTCAGGTCCGTGACCCTTCGTCAGAAGTGGAAAAAGTTAGAGATGTAACAGATTGTAACCAGGTGCAGGGCAGGGAAAGGGGGGAGGGGAGCAAACAAAAAAGGTGATGGTCTGTGATAGGGTGGAAGGCAGGAGTTTTTGGTAACAGAGAGTGTTGTGATGGCCTTAGAAAGGGTGCAGCAAGTATTTGCAAGAGTGGTTCCAGAGATTAAGTGCTCTTGCAGAGAGCCGGCACGGGCCGAATGGCCTCCTTCTGTGATGTAACCATTCTACGTTTGTATCTTTGATTCCTTCCTTTTTTTGTCACTTTCTCGTCTTTTGTTCTCAGCTTTAGATCAGTACAGGAGGAGAAACTTCGTTCTCTGTGTTTGTCTTCCATATTTTTGGAATCTACAGGAATCAAGGGATATGAAGATGGGGAAGGGGCGGTGGGGAATCTGCATTTGAGCTTGAAGATCAACCATGATCTTATTAAATGGCGGAGCTGTCTCGAAGTGCCTTATTTCCTACTCCTCTCCTAATTCTTATATTCTTATGTTTATGGGCGGGAGAAATATTGCGCATTCTCTCACTTTTAATTTAAAACTGTGTACAATAAGGTGAGCTAGATTGTGTTGCAGTAAAGTGTTGTGGTGACAGTGGTTCAATGAGTCTGTTTGTTCAATGACTGTAATCAATGCCAGTTACAGTGAGGCCTAATGATGTCACTCGGGGATTTCCCCCTACTCTAAATAAGGAGATCCCTTCACTGTGTCACCTCACACAGTCAGCGCGCTGCCCCCAGCACAAATACCACCAGACACTCACAGAAGGGAAGGAATGGATTGGGGCGTAGTGTTTAGGATATTAGGAATATGTTGTGATATACAAAGTAATTACTATCCCCTCCTCGCTGCTGTTGGTGTTCCAATAAGGATCTATGTCCAGTTGTAAATTCTATAAACCATGTTGCACTGTAATATTGTTCCTGCTATTTACCGTGGGATATTCAGTTATTAATGGTATTCGTTGTTTGAAGTTGTTGCATCTTTGTTAAAGCATGGGTTGTTGTATAAACACACTGGAACATCCTCGCTGCTGTTGGTGTTCCTGGTAAGTCTCACTATCCAGCTATTAATTCTGTAAATCATGTTTAACTGCATTACTGTTCTTGTCATTTACTCCCCCAACCCCTCACCCTGGCTGCAGTTGGTGTTCCTGGTAAGTGTCTGTATCAAGCCATTAATTCTGTAGACCATGGGGCAAAAATTGGGTATCGTCCATACTGGGGCGCTAATATCGGCCGGGTGCAAAGTTTAGCACCCGGTGCTAATTATAGCCTCCGACTGCAAAATTTGCCTCTATCGCCCCTGGAGGTGATTTGAGCGCTAAATCAGGCGCTACACACCTCTCTTAAGGCACAAACATTGGGGAGCGAGGCGCTGGCTCAGAACACTACCGAAGCTCAGGCGATGTCAGTGATCATGGAAGCCAGACAGACTAGCCCCATCCAGTTCTTAAAGTGGAGGGCCCATCTTGCTGGCCAGCCACACCCTGCTCATTGAAGCCTTGAACCTGGGCATCGACAGACCTGTGTTTAAAGTGTCTCTTAGAAGCAGTAATGGAGGGGCCAAGAGAAAGAGCTGGGCACTTCAGTGACGAGGCATTGGTGGCTCTGGTTGGACGGCGACGGGCAGTGCTGTTTCCTGAGAGTGACAGGAGGTCATTGCCCCGGGAGTTTGGAAGTGTGTGGAGGGAGGTGGCTCAGCACATCTCGAGAAGCCTGGTGCCGAGGATCCACACCCAATGTCAGAAGAAGTTCAATGACCTCGCTCGGGTGTTCAGGGTGAGTACCTGCTTTTCAATAGCTCTACATCCCTCCATCTCAACTTAACTCTGTGCCCAGAGGGTTTACAAACCCAAATGCCCAACACTCATTCAAGACCTATCGACATCTCATAAAACACACATTCACATCCCACACCTTGCACACATTAACGACTATTCAACTGAGGGAGGCACATCTGCCAAACACATGGCTGCACACAATAACGACTATTCAACTATGGTAGGCACATCTGCCAGTCACATGCCTGCACACTAACACTCTCGCTGTCCTTTTACTTGCAGGCCAAACTCTCTCATAACAGACGGGAGCAGCAACGTACGGGAGGAGAACCGGAGGACCTACACGCCCTGACTGAGCTGGAGGACAGAGTGCACAGGGTCGTTGCCAGCCAGGTAATAGGAGTCTTGGCCGCTGGAGAGATTGGTCCCCTTGGGAAAGCAATGGCATGGTCATCAGCTTTATCTGCACTCTCACACCACTTCATCCTCACAACACCAGCCTCTTATACTTTCAATCCAACTAACTGTCTCCAGTCCTTGCTCCCTTCCTGGCCCGCTGCCCTCAAGCAAAAGCCACTCTTGTAACTCCCTGCTTTCAGATAGTGAACCACCAGCTGACTAGCCTGTCCCTCAGCCCACCAGTGGCAGCGATGCACAGACGAGGAGGAGGAGGAAGCCGGAGCCTCACCGCCTTCGTCTCCCGAGGGCGACACATCTGACACTGGGGCCACGCCTCCCCTGGAGGGGAGCAGGGTGTTAGGGTCTGATGAGGGTGATGCATGTTGGTACCAACGACGTAGCTAAAAAAAGGGAAGAGGTCCTACAAGTAGAATTTAGGGAGTTAGGAGCCAAGCTAAAAAGTAGGACCTCGAAGGTAGTAATCTCTGGATTACTACCAGTGCCACGTGCTAGTAAGAGTACAGAGAACAGGATAGTTAGGCTAAATACGTGGCTTGAGCAGTGGTGTAAGAGGGAGGGTTTTAAATTTTTGAGGCATTGGGACCAGTTTTGTGGTAGGTGTGACCTATACAAAAGGGACGGTCTACACCTGTGCAAAGATGGAACTGAGGTTCTCGGGGTAAATTTTGATAAAGCAGTTCGGGAGCATTTAAACTAGTATGGCAGGGGGCTAGAAACCCATGTAGTGAAATAGAGGAAAGTGAAAGGCAGACAGAAATAAATGGTAAAAAGGAGAGGAACAAAAAACAAAGGGCCAAACTAATTCATAAAAAATGTGAGCATAAAAAAAGCCTGAGGGTTTTATACCTTAATGCGAGAAGCATCAGGAACAAGGTAGATGAATTAGCTGTGGAAATAGAGGTTAATAATTATGATCTAATTGGGATTACGGAAACATGGTTGCAGGGTGAGCAGGGCTGGGAGCTTAACATACAGGGGTATTCAGTATTTAGGAAGGATCGACAAAAAAGAAAGGGAGGAGGGGTAGCATTGCTGGTAAAAGAGGGGATAAATGCAATTGAAAGGAAGGATATTAACTCAGTTAATACAGAATCTATATGGGTGGAGCTAAGAAATAGCGAGGGGCGAAAAACATTAATAGGAGTGGTATATAGGCCTCCAAATAGTAAAATAGAGGTTGGGGAGGGCATCACGAGGGAAATTAGAGAAGCGTGCAATAAGAGCACAGCTGTCATCATAGGTGACTTTAACTTACATATAGATTGGACTAGCCTAATCAGTAAAAATAATGAGGAGGAGGAATTCCTTGAGTGTTTAAGGGATGGTTATCTGGATCAATATGTCGAGGAACCAACTCGGGAACAGGCTATATTGGACTGGGTACTGTGCAATGAGAAGGGACTAATTAGTAATCTTGTTGTACGGGGACCCTTGGGTCAGAGCGATCATAACATGATCGATTTCTCACTCGAAATGGAGAGCGAAGAAATTGACTCAGAGACTCAGGTCCTGAATTTAAACAAGGGGAATTATGATGCCATTAGACGGGAACTGAGTAGGTCTGATTGGACAACGTTCCTGGGAGGACTGGAGGTAGATAAACAATGGCAAGCATTTAAAGATAGAATGACAAAATTGCAAAAATTGTTTATACCAATCTGGCATAAAAGGAAATCTAAAAAGGTGACTCAACCGTGGATAACAGGGGAAATTAGAGACAGCATAAAATCCAAAGATAGGGCGTATAAAATAGCCAAAAAACGCGCCAGAGCGGAAGATTGGGAACAGTTTAAGATAGAGCAAAGGAGGGCAAAGGGCTTAATCAAGAAGGGCAAAATAGCTTACGAAAGCAAGCTGGCGGAAAATATAAAAACTAACTCCAAAAGCTTTTATAAGTATATCAAGAGGAAAAGACTGGTGAAAACCAAAGTTGGTCCATTGCAGTCAGATACGGGGGAATATATAATGGGAAATAAGGAAATGGCAGACCAACTAAATGCATACTTTGGGTCAGTCTTTACGAAGGAAGACACAAAAAACCTCCCTGGGATATCGGGAAAAATAGGGACATTGGCAAAGGAGGAACTGACGCAAATCAATATCTCTAAGGATATGGTGTTAAGGAAGCTAAAGGGATTGAAGGCGGACAAATCCCCAGGGCCTGATAACATGCATCCTAGGGTACTGAAGGAGGTGGCCCTAGAGATAGCGGATGCACTAAGCATGATTTTTCAGAATTCATTAGACTCGGGAACAGTGCCCATGGATTGGAGGGTAGCTAACGTTACCCCACTATTCAAAAAGGGGGGTAGGGAAAAAGCAGGTAATTACAGACCTGTAAGCCTTACATCAGTTGTGGGCAAAATGCTGGAGTCCATCATTAAGGATGAAATAGCCGAGCACTTAGCAAATGGGGACAGGATAGGACAGAGTCAACATGGATTTACAAAGGGTAAATCGTGCTTGACTAATCTATTGGAATTTTTTGAGGGAGTAACTGGTAAAATAGATGGGGGAGAGCCAGTAGATGTGGTGTACCTGGACTTCCAAAAGGCCTTCGATAAGGTCCCACATAAAAGATTAGCATGGAAAATTGAAGCTCATGGGATAAAGGGGAAAGTATTGACGTGGATAGAGAACTGGCTGTCAGATAGAAAACAGAGAGTTGGAATAAACGGCTCATTTTCTGAATGGCAGGCAGTAACAAGTGGGGTACCACAGGGATCTGTCCTGGGTCCCCAGCTGTTCACAATTTATATTAATGACCTGGATCAGGGAGTCGAATGCAGCATTTCCAAATTTGCAGACGACACTAAACTAGGAGGGGGGGTGGGCTCAGAGGAGGAGACCAGGAAGCTCCAGAGCGATTTGGACAGACTGGGTGATTGGGCGGATAAATGGCAGATGCACTATAATGTGGACAAGTGCGAAGTTATCCACCTTGGGTGCAGGAACGGGAGGGCAAATTATTATTTAAATGGCAATAAATTGGGAGAGGGGGAAGTACAGAGAGACCTGGGTGTTCTTGTACACCAGTCACTGAAGGCGAGCATGCAGGTGCAACAGGCGGTCAAGAAGGCAAACGGTATGCTGGCCTTCATAGCAAAAGGGTTGGAATACAGGAACAGGGATACCTTGCTGCAGCTGTACAGGGCACTGGTGAGACCACACCTCGAGTACTGTGTACAGTTTTGGTCGCCTCATCTGAGGAAAGATGTTCTTGCCATGGAGGGGGTGCAGCGGCGATTCACCAGGCTGATACCAGGAATGGCGGGATTGACCTATGAGGAGAGACTATGTAGTTTAGGGATGTACACACTGGAGTTTAGAAGATTGAGAGGGGACCTCATAGAAGTGTATAAAATTCTGACAGGTCTAGACAGATTAGATGCAGAAGGAATGTTTCCCTTGGCGGGTGAGAACAGAACTAGAGGACATAATTTAAGGATAAGGGCTAAACCATTTAGGACAGAAATGAGGGGGAATTTCTTCACTCAGAGAGTGGTGAACCTGTGGAACTCATTGCCACAGAGGGCAGTGTACGCCAGCTCATTAAATATATTTAAGAGGGAATTAGATATATTTCTACAGGCAAAAGGGGTTAAGGGTTACGGAGAGAAGGCGGGGACGGGATACTGAATTGAAGGATCAGCCATGATCTCATTAAATGGCGGAGCAGGCTCGAAGGGCCGGATGGCCTACTCCTGCTCCTATCTTCTATGTATCTATGTATGCTCCTTGACCCAATGTGCTGCAGCAACGCCATAGGGGGAGGGAAGCTCGGGAGCCATCTCCCCAGTGGGTGAATAGGCACGCGAGTTCTGCTGCACAGGACTCGGATAAGGACCTCGACATCGTGGCCATGAAGACCCAGGTCTTGAGCATGCACCCTGAGCTGATGGGTGCAATGGCAAGGGTGCCCGACAGCATGGGTGGACTTGATGGTAGCATAGAGGAGTCTGCCGCTAGCAGCTGTCATCTGTGCGCAAACCCTTGAACCCATTTATGCCTCGTTGCAGTAGATGATTGAATTGCAGGGAGACCGTGGTGAAGCTAAGCCCATGCCGCGTGTAATGTGTGAGGCGGCAGGATCCACTGCTGCACAGGCCGACGCAATGCAATGGCTTAGTGCTGCAATTGATTTGTTGGTTGGTGCCATCCAGTCTAAGACTGCCCTGATGCAGTCTCAGATTGATGTCACGCAAGCACTGACTGCTGCCATGCTCGCTGGGAGGCTCGCATCCCCCAGGAATCACACAGTACTGCAGCAGGCCAGCCATCTGTGCTCGAGCAGATTGCTCTGGATGCTAAGGTTTTGCCCTGGGGGAGTGGCAGTGTGTCGGTCGATCAGGAAGGTGCTGCTTTCTCTCTGGATTACTGCATTCCTGCTCCCACCATTGCCACTTCCCCATTGCACTTGGCACGGCCTGCAACACAGCCAGTCCAGACTGCTGCCGCCCATGCAGAGTTGGTGCAGTCTGCAGCCGGGCCCTCCAGTCCCAGAGCTAGTCGAGGGCGACCTTCAAGGCAATCTTTGGATCCAGCATTCAGCAGCCTTCCATCAGCTTCGCTGCAGCCACTGGGGCCACATTGGAGGAGCAGTAGGGTGGAAAGGAGGGATGTGCACCGGGAACTCAGGTCACCCTCGAAGGCCCAACAATGCAATCTGTAAATAAATTGAGGGAATATTTGTGGGAAGGTTCGAGGTTATTTTTATTATATTTGTTCACTGTTTTGCCGTTTATCTCCATGTTGTGAGAACGAGTTTTGTTAGTTCGTGAATTGTTGAGTTGATTTCTAATTGTTTGTCCCGCCTAAATGACACAGGTTTTGTAATATAAATATTTTTTAAATTCTAACTTTACATCTTTGGTCATTTGACTCATTGCACCTTTGCCCGGCAATAGGGGGAGCGGGATGCTTTCAATGATGTGCTTGGGCTTACTGAGACATGGCTCATGGTTGATTATGGAGACATGGCTCCAGGGTGATTAACGCTGGGAATTCAACATCCAGGGGTTTTCAATATTTAGGAAGGTCAGACAAAAAGGAAAAGGAGGTGATGTAGCATTGCTGGTTAGTGAGAAGATTAACACAATAGTAAGGAAGGATATTAGCTCTGATGATGTGGAATCTGCATGGGTAGAACTGAGGAATACCAAGGGGCAGAAAACTTTAGTGGGAGTTTTATACAGACCCCCAAACAGTAATGCTGAGTTTGGGGATGGCATTAAACGGGAAATTAGAGACGCGTGCAATAAGGTCACAGCAGTTAACATGGGTGACTTTAATTTACATATAGATTGGGCTAACCAAATTAGTAACAATACTGTGGAGGAGGAATTCCTAGAGGGTATATTGGATGGTTTCCTGGATCAATAAATCGGGGAACCAACTAGAGATCAGGCCATCTTAGACTAGGTATTATGTAATGAGAAAGGATTAATTAGAAACCTTGTTGTGCGAGGCCCCTTGGGGAGGAGTGATCATAATCTGATAGAATTATTCATTGAGATGGAGAGTGAAGCAGTTGACTCAGAGACTAGGGTCCTGAATTTAAATAAAGGAAACTAAAATGGTATGAGGCGCGAGTTGGCTAGGATGGATTGGGGAGCGTTACTTGAAAGGTTGACGGTGGATAGGCAATGGCAAACATTTAAAGATCGCATGGATGAAGTACAGAATTTGTTCATCCCTGTTTGGCATAAAAATAAAACAAAACAGGTGACTCAACCGTGGCTAACAAGGGAAATTAGGGATAGCATAAGATCCAAAGAGAGGACATATATATTGGCCAGAAAAAGCAGCAAACCTGAGGCATGGGAGCAGTTTAAGATTCAGAAAAGGAGGACAAAGGCATTAATTAAGAGGTGGAAAATAGAAAATGAGAGTAAGCTGGCATGGAACATAAAAACTGATTGTAAAAGCTTCTATAGATATGTGAAGAGAAAAAGATTGATGAAGTCAGGCATAGGTCCCTTGCAGTCAGAATCAGGGGAATTTATAATGGGGAACAAACAAATGGCAAACCAATTAAATACATACTTCTGTTGTGTCTTCACAAAGGAGGACACAAATAACCTCCCAGTGATGTCGGGGAACATAGGGGTCTAATGAGAGGGAGGAATTGAATGAAATCAGTATTTGTAGCGAAATAGTGTTAGAGAAATTGACGGAATTGAAGGCCGATAAATCCCCAGGGCCTGATAATCAACATCCTAGGGTACTTAAGGAAGTTGCCCCAGAAATAGTAGATGCATTGCCAGTCATCTTCCAAAATTCTATAGACTCTGGAACAGTTCCCATGGATTGGAGGGTAGCTAATGTAACCCCACTATTTAAAAAAGGTGGTAGAGAAAAAACAGGGAATTATAGACCGGTAAGCCTGACATCGGTAGTGGGCAACATGCTAGAGTCCATTAAAAAAGATGTAATAGCAGAGCACTTGGAAAACAGTGACAGGATCGGTCAAAGTCAACATGGATTTACAAAAGGTAAATCATGCCTGGCTAAACTACTGGAATTTTTTGAGGATGTAACTGGTAGCATAGATAAGGGAGAACCAGTGGATGTGGTGTATTTGGACTTTCAGAAGTCTTTCGATAAGTTCCCGCATAAGAGATTAGCGTACAAAGTTAAAGCACATGGAATTTGGGGCAAGGTACTGATTTGGATAGAGAACTGGTTGGCAGACAGGAAGCAAAGAGTTGGAATAAACGGGTCTTTTTCCGAGTGGCAGGCAGTGACTAGTGGGGTACAGCAGAGATCGGTGCTAGGACCCCAGCTATTGACAATATATATTAAAGATCTAGACGAGGGAAATAGATGTAATATCTCTAAGTTTGCAGACGACACAAAGCTGGGTGGGGGGGGTGTGCTGTGAGGAGGATGCAGAGAAACTCCAGTATGATTTGGAAAGGTTGGGTGATTGGGCAGATGCATGGCAGATGCAGTATAATGTGGATAGATGCGAGGTTATCCACTTTGGTGGCAAAAACAGGAAGTCAGATTATTATCTGAACGGCAATAGATTGGGAACAGGGGAAGTGCAACGAGAGCTGGGAGTCCTTGTGCACCAGATGCTGAAGGTAAGCATGCAGGTGCAGCAGGCGGTTAAGAAGGCAAATGGTATTTTGGCCTTCATAGCGAGAGGATTCGAGTACAGGAGCAAGGATGTCTTGCTGCAGTTGAACAAGGCCTTGGTGAGACCACACCTCGAGTATTCTGTACAGTTTTCGTCGCCTCATCTGAGGGAGGGTGTTCTTGCCATGGAGGGAGTGCAGCGAAGATTTACCAGACTGATACCTGGGATTGCAGGAATGACGTATGAAGAGAGATTCGGTCGATTAGGCTTATATTCGCTAGAGTTTAGAAGAATGAGAGGGGATCTCATTGAAACTTATACAATTCTAACAGGACTAGACAGACTAGATGCAGGAAGGATGTTCCCGATGGCGGGGGAGTCCAGAACCAGGGGTCACAGACTAAGAATAAGGGGCAAGCCATTTAGGACTGAGATGAGGAGGATTTTCTTCACCCAGAGAGTGGTGAACCTGTGGAATTCTCTACCACAGAAGGCAGTTGAGGCCAATTCATTCAATATATTCAAGAAGTAGATAGATATATTTCTTCAGGCTAAAGGGATCAAGGGATATGGGGAGAAAGCAGGGCCAGGGTACTGAATTTGGATGATCAGCCATGATCTCATTAAATGGAGGAGCACGCTCGAGGCGCGGAATGGCCTAATCCTGCTCCTATCTTCTGTGCTATGCTTCTATGCTTCTTCATCCCAGAAGCCATCTTCTCAGTAAGGGGTTAGAATCGGTGTCTTATGAGCCATTCACGGACGGCGCTTGCAGTGGCAACATTGTGCGCCTCCCTCCCACGTTGCTGCTGCAGATTCTCCTCTTCATCATCCTTATCCTCCTCCTCTCCCTCTTCCTCCCCCTGCTCCTCAAGTGGTGCACCAATCCCTGGTGTCAATGGCTGGGTCCTCATGATTGCAATGTTAGGAAGCATACAGCACACACAAATGAAGAGGGAGACTCGCTCGAGAGAGTACTGCAGGGCTCCCCCTGAGTGGTCCAGACACCGGAACCGTTGTTTCAAGACACCCGTCGGCTGCTCAATGAGGTTCCTGGTGGCACTCTGGCTCTCAATGTATTGGAGCTCAGCAGGAGTGTTGGGGTTACAGAGCGGTATCATCAGCCAGGTGCAGATTGGATAACTTTTGTCCCCGAGGAACCATCCAGTAGGTTGATGCGGTGTTGGAAGATGTTGATGACACCGGTCTGGCGCAGGATAAAAGTATCGTGGCTGCTGCCAGAATATAGGGCAGTGACGGCGAGTATGAGCTGTCTGTGGTCACAGACCTACTTCACATTCAAAGAATGGAAGCCCTTGTGGTTTCGGAACACCTCTGCATTCTCACGAGTTGCCCGCAATGCCACATGCGTGTAGTAAATGGTGCCATGAACTATGGGGAAGCCCGCTATCCTCGCAAAACCACATGTGCGTTCACCCTGTTTGTCGCAGGTGATTGGGAGAGATGTACTGGCGTGTCCTCTTCTACGAAGCATTTGTCACCTCCCGGATGCAACAATGAACAGGGAACCAGGAGATATTCACTGTGTCCCCAGTAGAAGCCTGAAAGGAACCGCTGACTTAGAAATTCAGAGCCACTGTCACCTCCACTGTCACCGAAAGAGATGATCTGGTCCTGAGCTGAGGCTGCAGATCTGGTTGCAGGTGGCGGCAGAGGTCTGTGACCACCTCCTTGCTGAAGCCCAGCCATTGGAAACACTGCTCCTCAGACAAATGGCTATAGGAAGAGGATCGGTTCCTGAATACCCTGGGAGGGTAAGGTCTCCTGTGCAGAGGCCTGATGGCCCTCCTCCTTCTGGCCACGTTTGCCACTCTCACTCTGCGCCTCTGCTGCCTCTGATGGTGAAGCTGGACGACGAGGCCTGAGTTAGTGCAGCCCCCATCGAAGCTTCTAAATATCGTCAGAAGGAAAGTGACATAAAAATGAATCTCCAAAGTGGTGCTCAGGACCCAAATCTCGTTCGGTCAGCTTCGAATCTCTCCAGACGTCTCTCTCCCTCTCAACATGCGTGTACCAAAAATTTTGCCGACATGAAAATGCAGGAAGCGGCCGCCTTTAATTAGTGCTCCCCCAGCCCCTCCCGTCTTGAAAACGTTCCCCTCTACCTGTCGTTCCTAGTGGCAGACACTAAGGCAGGGGATGCGACTCAATATCCGGTCCGGGTCGCTGAAGGGGCGTTGCACGCTCGACTGACGTCATGATTTGCAGGCGCAGGAGATCGTGGCGGTAGTGTTTAGTACCAGCGCAAAATAACTGGTCAATTTCCCGAGCGGCGCTAAATTAGCCGCGCTCAAGCACTAAATATCTCGGGGGACAAATTCAGTATCGCCCCATTTGCGGCTCAATTATCGGCCGGGCGCAAAAATTAGCGCCTGGCGCTAATTATCGACTCTGACTGCAAACTTGGCTTTTATCGCCCCTGGAATTGATTGGAGCGCTAAATCAGGCGTTTCACAGCTGTTATAAGGCGGAAAGGCCGCGGAGCGAGGCGTTACCTCAGAGCACTGGCGAAGCTCATTAGATGTCAGTTAGCAATGGAACACAGACACAATGGCGCCGGCCAGTTCTTAAAGGGGAAGGTTGATCTTGCTCTCCATCCACATCCTGCTCATTGCAGCCTTGAATCTCGGCCTGGAGAGACCTGCACATCAAATCTGCTGGAAAGAACAATGGAGAAATACAGGGAAAGAGCTCAGAGTGCAGGCCCCACAGTTTCTTCTAAATCGATACAAGGAAGGGCAAATCAAAATGAACATGCAAAGTGCTGCTCAGTACCCAAAACTCCTTCACACAGCGTTGAATCTCTCTAGAAGTCTCTCTCTCTCTCAGAATACGTGGTGCAAAAATGTCACCAAGAAAAACGCAGGAAGAGGTCGCTTTTAAATAGCACTCCCCCAGTCCCTTCCTGACTGCAAAACGCTCCCCTCAACCTATCGTTGCTAGCAGCAGGCAGTAAGGCAGAGGGCGCCACTCAATATCGCATCCGGGGCGCTACCGGGCCGTTGCGCACTCGACTTATGTCAATATCTGCCGGCGCATGAGTTTGTGGCGGTAGTGTTTAGCGCCGCCGCAGAATGTCTAGTTAATTTTGTGAGCGGAGCAAACATCGCCGCGCATGGGCGCTAGATGCTTTGTTCCCCATTGGTGACCTCTTAAGGTGCTAAGTGGAGGGGCTAACCAACCGACTTTCCCCCCACATGTTTAATTGTGTTTCCCACTTTGTCGTTCCCCATCCCATCCGCGCTGCTGTCAGCTATTGATTGTGAACATGATATCGTGTTACCAAGATTCACATATTCTATATTCAACTCAGGCAATTTTTTTATTGAAGGTGACTCTTTATTTAACGAATTTCAGTCTGCTACCTACACTGAACATTGGTAACAGATCAGAAGAATGCTGTCTTGGTTTAGGAGACTTTTCACCTGATGGCGAAAGATCATCGACCTGAAACGTTAACTCTGTTTCTCTCTCTCTCTCCACCAATGCTGCCTGACCCGCTGAGGATTTCCACCATTTTCTGTTTTCATTTTAGATTTCCAGTATCCACAGTATTTTGTGTTTGTTTTCAGCTAATGCTCGGTATGCTTACTTACAGAGTCATTGGAACAAATCCTGGCAGATCACATCCACATCTTTAAATACCTGAAATATCGGCTAATCATTCAGTTCCAGTCAGTGTCTCCTTTCCAACCCTCTCCAGTTCTGCATTAGTGGCACTGCTTCTGATGGTTAAAGTAGGATTACAAGGATAATTTATATTCTCACAAAACGTTCATTCAGACAGATTTCAATACATTTATTTCCAATCAATGTTTTAAATTTGCAATTGGATCCCATGGCCGTCGGTCACAGTTCAGTGGAACTGTCAATGAGACCCAGAGTGATTCTCTATTGCCTCCTGCTGTACTTCAGGATAAACAATCCCAGCTGATTGTAACTGAAGTACTGAGGATAAGAAAATCCTTTGATATCTTCTCGTCTAGTATTTTCTGCACAAGTTGGAAACAACAGCTGAAAAAGTACAAGGATAAATCTCTTCCATTTGTGTTCAGATACTTTACAACAGCAACCGGTGGCACTGTGCCTGTGGGATAAATCATCTGATTTCGATGCTGATAAATGCATTTAGTGGTACATTACCTGGTCAACCATCACTAATTCAGAGTCCATTATTTGCAATGTTACTTGGCAAATCTTCCTTTCAATGAGCTACAATTTGTGTATTTCAAAAAAAATGCAGAAAACACAATCTTCAAAACATATCTGACAGCCCAGTTATCGTTATAAATGCAGTGCACTTGTATTTATTTTCTCAGCATTGTCATATTACATCCGTACATTTTACTTACAATTGCCTGTAATTATTGCATGCCAAGGTTGCAGTTACTTATTTTGCTATTGCATTCATTTTCAGTTCTAAATAGAATGGATATTCTAACCAGGAGTAGGAATCCAAGCGGGATTTCCCGCTCACTAACACAGGGGCACAAAGCGAATTGCACCGCTCCAAATGCTGACTGATCCCGGGACACGAAGGCTTCCTGAGAGGTTCTGGTCCTTTGTGTCCCTGGTAGCTCGGGCAGTGCATTTGTCTGCTGGGCAAAATATAGATCGATCATTTAATCTCTCCTTGATCAAACATCTGTTACTTTCATGTTGTTTTTATTCCAATTTCATTTACTGATTCCACAATATATTCTCGATTATTCTTACAATAAACCCTGTATTCAGCTCCACAGGCAATAGGATTAGATTATATCATTGAATGTCGCTCGTGAGTTGCAGATTTCAACCTGAATTCCATCAAAATGCTGCCTTTGCTCCCAGCCTGATGTATAATTTCCCTGTTTATTTCCCTTCCTCACTTCGTGACGATTGTGATCCTGTCTCGGGGAAAGTGCGGCCTCTCCAAATGTGTGACTCGCTACCTGGTGGCCATGGCAGCGGCAGATCTACTGGTCGTTATCCTCGACCTGATATTGAGGCAAATTCCGATTATTTATTCGGAACAGTTTCATTTCCTGTGGTCCATCCGCGTGTGTAATATCCACGCCGTCCTGCTGTTCGCAGCCACAGACTGTTCTGTCTGGTTCACCGTTACTTTCATCTTTGATCGATTTGTAGCCATTTGTTGCCAGAAGCTGAAAACGAAATATTGCACCGAGAAAACGGCGGCTGTGGTTCTGGCAACAGTGACTGTTGTGAGCGGTTTAAAGAACATCAACTGGTATTTTATGTTCACAGATCGGTATGCGCATGGGAACCTCCCCTGGTTTTGTCATGTCACAATGGATGTTCAGTTGTCACTGGTCTGGGGACCAATCGAGTTCCTTCATTATATTCTCACCCCGGGGATCGCATTTGTGGTAATTCTGCTGCTCAATGTTGTCACCGTCAGACACATTTTAGTGGCCAACAGAGCACGCAGGAGACTCCGGGGCCCCAGCAGTGGGAAGAGTCCCAGAGACCCAGAGATGGAGAGCCGCAGGAAATCCATCATTTTACTGCTTGTTATCTCCGGCAATTTCATCCTTTTATGGGCAGTGTTGATGGTGTTTTCTATATGGTGGCGGATGAGGAATTTGGGGGATTATTCTGTAGATCTACCTTTTTATGTAATGGAAGTGGGATTCATGCTGCAGCTGCTGAGTTGCTGCACAAACACTGGGATTTACGCCGTAACCCAGACTAAGTTCAGAGAGCAGTTGAAGAATGTGGGGAAATATCCCTTTACTCTGATTGTAAAATACATTAAAAGATGAGAAGAAGCGGAGACTTTGCAGCCCGAGACTTCCCTGTGCCTGATATTGTGGTGAGCAGCTCTCGCCAGTTCCGGGCCGGCGGCCCGGTTATCTGGGACATTCACACGTTCACTCACACATTGTCTGCACTGTGCTCACTGGGCCTGATATTGTGGCGCCCAGCACAAAGATGGCGGATCTGGCGCCCCGCACAAACATGGCGGCTCTGGCGCCCCGTACAATGATGGCAGCTGTGGGGGACCGGCACAAAGATGGCGACTCTGGGGATCCGCACAATGATGGTGGCCCTCACTTGCGGCCGTTCCCTGGCGGCGGGAGGCGATCATCCGGAGGGCGGCAGCAGTTGGACTCCCATTTACCATGCGAGTGAGCGACGAGCAGGAGCAGCCCAGCCCGGCCCGTCCCACAGAAGCAGGAGCAGCCCAGCCCGGGGAGGAGGAGGCCCGGAACCAGGACTCTATAAATCATTATAACACTTTATAATACTTTAAAATCTTACACCACTTTGCATATCTTTATATCCCTTTTTAAATCATTATGGCCATTAATAAAACATTATGATGCTTTTTAAATCATTATGACAATAAATAAATCATTTTTATAATTCATTATTTGGATGTAGGCATCGCTGACAAGGCCAGCATTTATTGCCCATCCCTATTTTCCCTGGAGAGGGTGGTTGTGAGCCGCCTGAGATAAGCGAGTGTCTTGCTGGGCCATTTCAGAGGCCAGTTAAGAATCAATAACATTGCAGTGTGTCTGGAGTCATATTTTAGGTATGGACGGCAGATTTCCTTCCCTAAACGCCATTAGTGAACCAGATGGGTTTTTACGACAACCTGGTACTTTCTTGGTCTAGTCTACTCAATCTCTCCTCAGAGGACAATCCCCCATCCCAGGAAACAGTCTGGTGAACATTCGCTGCACTCCCTCTATGGCAAGTATATCCTTCCTTAGGTAAGGCGACCAAAACTGTACACAATACTCCAGCTGTGGTCTCACCAGGGCCCTATATAATTGCCATAAGACGTCTTTACTTTTATAATCAAATGCTCTTGTATTAAAGGCCAACATATCATTTGCTTTCCTAATTGCTTGCTGTACCTGCAGGTTAACGTTCAGTTATTTTTGCAGAAGGAAAGCCAGGTCCCTCTGAACACCAACATTTCCCAATCTCACACCATTTCAAAAATACTCTGCTTTTCTAATTTTCCTACCAAAGTGGATAACTTCACATTTCTCCACCTTATATTCCATCCACATATTACGTCCACGTAAGTTATAAGAATATTAATCCGAATGCAACCAGACAATCAACAAATATAAAGTGCTGTAGTTCTTTAATTCGCAGTATTAAAAAGAACTGAACAAAATGGGTATCCGTATTTTCAACTTCAATCACTTACATTAATAAACGTTGTTTACTCATATGTTGACGTGAAGATTTATAATTTACCAATTTCGCTTCGAATGTTTTTCTCTCAAACATTCACCACAATATTATTCCGTGCTCTTATCACGAAAAGTGTTGAATTATTTTAGTTACTTCGCAATTAAAAGCGGGAAAGAAACTTCATTGTACTCACAATTTTTAATCTCCTATATCAAACATTCAAACCAAATCGAATTTTACGTTGTCAATTTAATCAAAGTATGTTCTGTTTCTTTCTCAATAAAGAGAGGGGTTTCTTCTAAAGTGTAATCTGCAATTTTTATATATCATTACATAACTAATGTTTCTATTAACACTCCACTAAATGTTTAAGAGGAAATCTATATTACATTCTTTTTATAATTTATTTTTATTCGTTTTGTGCGATCAGGGCTTCGCTGGCAATGCCAGCATTTATTGCCCATCCCTAGTTGCCCTTGAGACGGTGGTGGTGAGCCGACTTCTTGAACCGCTGCAGTCCGTGTGGTGAAGGTACTCCCACTGTGCTGTTAGGGAGGGAGTTCCAGGATTTTGACCCAGCGACGATGAAGGATCGGCGATATGCTTCTGAGTCAGGATGGTGTGTGACTTGGAGGGGAACTTGAAGGTGGTGGTGTCCCCATGCGCCTGTTGTCCTTCTAGGTGGAAGAGGTTGCAGTTTTGGGAGGTGCTTACGAAGAAGCCTTGGCGGGTTGCTGCAGTGCATCATGTAGATGGTGCACACTGCAGCCACGGTAAACCGGTGGTGGAGGGGGTGATTGTTAAAGGTGGTGGATGGTCTGCCAATCAAACGGGCTGCTTTGTCCTGGATGGGATCGAGCCTCTTGAGTGTTGTTGGAGCTGCACTCATACAGGCAAGTGAAAAGTATTCCATCACACTCCTTACTTGTGCGTTTTAGATGGTGGAAAGTCTTTGAGGAGTCAGGAAGTGAGACACTCGTCGCAGAATTACTGGCCTCTGACCTGCTCTTGTTGCCACATTATTTATGTGGCTGGTCCAGTTAAGTTTCTGGTTAATGGTGACCCCCAGGATGTTGATAGTGGGGGATCCGGCGTTGGTAATGCCATTGAATGTCAAGTGGAGGTGGTTAGACTCCCTCGTGTTGGAGATAGTCATTGCCTGGCACTTCTGTGGCGCGAATATTACCTGCCACTTATCAGCCCAAGCCTGAACATCGTCCAGGTCTTGTTGCAGGCGGGCATAGACTGCTTCATTATCTGTGGAGTTGTGAATGGCGTTGAACACCGTGCAGTCGTCAGCGAACATCCTCATTTCTGACCTTATGTTGCAGGGAAGGTCATTGATGAAGCAGCTGAAGGTGGTTGGGCCTAGGACAATGCCCTGAAGAAATCCTGCAGCGATGTCCTGGGGCTGTGAGGATTGACCTTCAACCACCACAACCATCTTCCTTTGTGCTGGGTTTGACTCCAGCCAATGGAGAGTTTTCCCACTGAATCCCAATGACTTCAGTTTTACTAGGGCACCTTGATGCCAGACTCCATCAAATGCTGCCTTGATGTCAAGGGCAGTCACTCTCACCTCACCTCTGGAATTCAGCTCCTTTGTCCATGTTTGGACCAAGGCTGCAATGAGGTCGGGAGCCGAGTGGTCTTGGCGGAACCCAAACTTGGCATCAGTGAGCAGGTTATTGTTGAGTAGGTGCCGCTTGATAGCACTGTCGATGACACCATCCATCACTTTGCTGAGGATTGAGAGTAGACTGATGGGGCAGTAATTGGCCGGGTTCGATTTGTCCTGCTTTTTGTGGACAGGACATACCTGGGCAGTTTTCAACATTACCCCCGAATGCTGATGTAAAGTATCCCCTTCAATGCTGTCCTCAAACATACAACAAAAAACATAAAATAAAGTCTAATTCCATACGGAGCTCAAATCAGAAAGTGAATAAAGTGGTTAAACTTCCTAAGAAGGCGGTGAGGTTATCTCTCCCCAGCTTTGGCGATGAGTTGGGATCAGTTTAAAGATTTATTTTCCTCCTTTTCTGCTGCCGTTCCCTCTGTCTCTCAGACTCTGAGGTACAAACGGGGGCACAAACATTTCCCCTCTCTCGCAACATGATTTAAATAATCCGGATAAACTATTTCAAAAAGGGGACGAGCCCTGGCAAAATTGAACTGGAACTTACCACGAAACATTCAACATCACTTTCCCGTATCCTTTTCCAGCTTTAAACAATTTGCAGAATTAAAAAAAAACCTCAAAGTTTTGTTTCAACGCGGGGCTAAAAAATGTTTGTTTTCACGTCCTTCCAGCGGCCATTGTACCATTGTATACGCGCTGCGCCTCCACCTGTGGTGTTCCAAAGTGCGGCCGCCGCTCAGTCCCCGGGAACGGACTACAGGGAAAAAGTACTGAAGGAATCGCGAGACAACACTCGCCGGCTTCCAAGGCTCCACATCTCAGCAAATATTGCTCCAATTCTGATCGTCTCTGTGAGGTCACAAACGGCTCTGTGAGGATTCGCGGGTCATTGCGTATTGGACCCCACCGCCCACCGCAGCTCACTGCACTGCCTGTGAATTTCAGTGCGCGGGACCTTACAGATCGCCGCGCACCCACGAACCTTACAGGGAACATTGCACAGCTAATCAGGCAGCATCTGTGGAGAGACAAACAGAGTTAATGTTTCAGGTCGATGACCTTTCATCAGAACTGGCAAATGTTCCAGATGTAACAGATTTTAAGCAAGTACAGAGGCAGGGAAAGGTGGGATCGGAGGAAAGAACAAAATGGAATGTCTGTGCTGTACCTGCCCTGAGTGTGTTTGGTGGGATTGGGTAGCGGGAGCTTTACTCATGCTGTACTTGCCTTGGGAGAATTTGATGGCACAGTGTCGAGGGAGATTCACCCTATGCCTAACAGGTGCTGCAAAATGAGAGATTACACAATGGTGAGGTGCAGAGGGATCTGGGTGTCCTTGTACATGAATCACCAGAAGTTAGCATGCAGGTACAGCAAGTAATTAGGAAGGCAAATGAAGTGTTGGCCTTTATTGCAAAGGGAATGGAGTATAAAAGTAGTGAAGCCCGGTTACAACTGTACAGGGCCTTGGTGAGACCAGACCTGGAGTACTGCGTACAGTTTTGGTCTCCTTATTTCAGGAAGGATATACTTACATGGGAGGCAGTTGAGAGAAGGTTCATGAGGTTGATTCCGGAGATGAAGGTGTTGTCTTAAGAAGAAAGTTTGAAGCAGGTTGGGCCTAAACTCATTGGAGTTTAGAAGAAAGAGAGCAGAGCATATTGAAACATATAAGATTCTGAAGGGGCTTGACAGGGTAGATGCAGAGAGGATGTTTCCCCTCATGGGGGAATTCAGAACTATGGGGCATAGTTTCAGAATAAGGGGCCACCCATTTATATCGGAAATTAGGAGGAATTTCTTCTCTCAGAGGGTCGTGAATCTTTGGAATTCTATTCCGCAGAGAACTGTGGAGGCTGGTTCATTGAATAGATTTAAGGTGGAGATAGACAGATTTTTGAAAGGTAAGGCAGTCAAGGGTTATGGGGAGCGGGCAGGGACGTGGAGTTGAGTTGAGGCCAAGATCAGATCAGCCATGATCTTATTGAATGTCGGAGATGGCTCGAGGGGCCAAATGACCTAATCCTGCTGCTACATCTTGTGTTCTTATGTTCTTATGCACCTGCCATGGAAATGTTTGATGAGACAGTGTAGAATTAACTTTTACCTGTACCTAACGCATGCTGTACCTGCTCTTGGAGTATTTGATGGGTAATGTAAAAGGTACATTAATCTATTTCATTACATCGAATTTACATCAGAGAAACATGCCATTCGGCCCAACTGGTTCATGCCGGTGATTATGCTCTAGACGAGCCTCCTCCCACCCTACTTAATCTCACATCCTTCTATTCCTCTTACCCTCATGTACTTATACAGCTTTTCCTAAAATTCATCTATGTTATTTACCTCAACTATTCCATGTGGTAGCGAGTTCCACAGTAGAACTAAAGGTACGAAGAACCCGCAGCTCGTACCAGATTTCAGAAGAGCAAACCTCCCCAAAATGGCAGATGATTTGGAACGGGTAAATTGGCTAATGAGACCGATGTAGAATACGAAAATACGTACTTACGAACATACGAATCAGGAGCAGGAGTAGGCCACTCGGGACATCCAGCCTGCTCCGCCATTCAATAAGATCATGGCTGATCTGATTACTTCACATTCCCGCCTACCCCCGATAACCTTACACTCCCTTGCTTTTCAAGAATCTATCTACATCTGCCTTAAAATTATTCAAAGACTTTGCTTCTACCGTCCTCTGAGGAAGAGAGTTCCAAAGATTCAGTACCCACTGTGAGAAAAAAATTCTCCTTATCTCTGTCTTAAATGGGCAACCCCTTATCTTTAAACAGTGACCCCTATATAATAGTCACTTGCAATGCCATAGCACATTACAATGGAATATCGCTGCATTATAATAGTGCTTTAAAGTGGAATCTGCCTTTGCAATGGAATCTGACTTTGCAGTATAATATTGATTTGCAATGCAATAGCACATTGCAATGGAATATCACTTTGCAATATAATAGTCATTTGCAATGCAATAGCACTTTGCAGTGGAATGTAGCTTTGCAATATAATCGTCATTTGCAATGCAATAGAACATTGCAATGGAATATCACTTTGAAATATAATAGTCATTTGAAATGCAATAGCACATTGTAATGGAATATCACTTTGCAATATAATCGCCATTTGCAATGCAAAAGCACATTGCAATAGAATTTCGCTTTGCAATATAATAGTCATTTACAATGCATTAGTACGTTGTCATGGAATATCACTTTGCAATATTATAGTCATTTGAAATACAATAGCATTTTGCAATGTAATATCACTTTGCAATATAATAGTCATGTCAATGCAATAGCACATGATAATGGAATATCGCTTTTCAATATAATCTTCATTTGCAATGCAATAACACATTGCAACGGAATGTAACTATGCAATATTAGTGTCATTTGCAATGCAAAAGCACATCGCAATGGAAAATCAAATTGCAATATAATCAGAATTTGCAATGCAATTGAACATTTCAATGCAATATCACTTTGCAATATAATAGTAATTTGTAATGCAATAGAACATGGCAATGGAATATCACTTTGCAAAATAATAGTCATATGCAACGCAATAGCACATTGCAATGGAATATCACTTTGCAATATAATAGTTATGTGCAATGCAATAGCAGATTGCAATGGACAATCACTTGGCTATATAATAGTCATTTGCAATGCAATAACCCATTGCAATAGAATATCACTTTGCAATGTAATAGTCTTTTGCAATGCAATAGCAAATTGCAATGGAATATCACTTTACAATATAATAGTCATTTGCAATGCAATAGCATATTGCAATGTAATATCGCTGTGCAGTATAATCGTCATTTGCAATTCAATAGCACATTGCAATGGAATACCTGATGGCCTGCATCCCACGGTCTTAAAATAAGTGGCTGCAGAGATAGTGGATGCTTTGGTTGTAATCTACCAAAATTACCTGGATTCTGGAACGGGAGCAGTGGATTGGAAAACTGCAAATGTAATGCCACTATTCAAGAGAGGAGGGGGGCAGAAAGCAGAAAGCTATAGGCCAGTTAGCCTAACATAGGTCTTTGGGAAAATGCTGGAATCCATTATTAAGGGGGTAATAGCAGGACATTTAGAAAATCATAAGACAATCAAGCAGAGTCAACCTGGTTTTATGAAAGTGAAATCGTGTTTGACAAATTTGCTGGAGTTCTTTGAGGATGTAACAAACAGGGTGGATAAAGAGGAACCCGTGGATGTAGTGTATTTGGATTTCTAGAAGGCATTTGATAAGGTGCCACATAAAAGGTTACTGCACAAGATAAGAGCGCATGTGGATGTGGGTAATATTTTTGCATGGATAGGGGATTGGCTAACTAACAGAAAACAGAGAGTCATGAACAATGGGTCATTTTCCGGATGGCATTCAGTAACTAGTGGGGTGCCACAGGGATCAGTGCAGGAGCCTCAACTATTTACAATCTTTATCAATTACTTGGATGAAGGGACCGAGTGTACTGTAGCCAAATTTGCTGATGATACAAAGATAGTTGGGTTGGCAAGTTCTGAGGAGGACACAAAGAGTCTGCAAAGGGATATAGATACGTTAAGTGAGTGGGCAAAAACATTGGCAGATGGAGTATAATGTGGTAAAATGTGAGGTTATCCACTTTGGAAGGAAGAATGAAAACGCAAATTATTATTTAAATGAAGTGAGACTACAAAATGCTGTGGTACAAAGGTATTTGGGGGTCCTAGTACATGAAGCACGTAAAGTTAGCATGCAGGTACAGCAAGTAATTAAGAAGGCTAATGGAATGCTGGCCTTTATTGCAAGGGGTATGGATTATATAAGTAGGGAAGTTTTGATGCAAATTTACAGGGCGCTGGTGATACTGCACCTGGAGTACTGCTTACAGTTGTGGTCTCCATATTTAAGGAAGGATATACTTGCATTGTGGCTGTACAGAGAAGGTTCGCTAGGTTGATTCCTAGGATGAAGGGGTTGATGTATGACGGAAGTTTGAGCAGGTTGGGCCAATACTCATAGGCGTTTAGAAGAATGAGAGGTGATCTTATTGAAACATATAAGATTCTGAGGGGGATTGAAAGTGTGGATGCTGAGAGGATGTTTCCCCTAGTGGGGGTATCTAGATCTAGGGGGCATAGTTTCAGACTGAGGGGTCGCTGAATTAAGTCGGAGATGAATTAAATTTCTTCTCTCATAAGGTCGTGAATCTTTGGAATTCTCTACCCCAGAGAGCGGTGGAGGCGGAGTCATTGAATATATTCATGGCAGAGATTGACAGACATTTGAATGAGAAGGATGTCAAGGGGTATGGGGAGAAAGCGGGAAAGTAGTGCTGAGGCCAAGATTGGATCAGCCATGATCTTATTGAATGGGGGAGCAGGCTCGAGGGGCCGATTGAGCTACTCATGCTCCTGTTTCTTATGTTCTTTCACTTTGCAAAATAATCGTCATTTGCAATGCAATAACACATTGCTCTCTTTCAAATTCTTAGAATATCTGTTCTCAATTTGTCTCATGATCTCTTTCAGGCCCATTATTCGAGAGAGAAATGTTAAAATTAAACAGAACCTGCTCCAAAGACACAAGAGATGCCGAACTAGAATGTGTGCCAACAGCTTCTGCCTCATCTGGTCTGGGAACGTTGGGTTTTGTATATTCCACCATATCCTGTGTTTGAAGTCTCTGGCGTTGGCCAGACATTTTTTAAACATGTCCTTGTCTCGGGTGTTTACAATAAACATCTTGCATCCTGTGTCGTTCAGAACGGAAAAGCATGATCCTTGCCAGTGTGCTTCCCTGGGCTATCCTTGGATTAGCATGATAATGGACAGGGCCCCTAGGGAGAAAAGCCAACATGTCAATGGCTCAAGCGGTGGAATCTGCCATCTGCTCACCTGGTGGGAGGGTCCCAGTCCCAATCCATGCTCCCTCCAGGAGATGGGACATCTCTTTCAGTCTGCTGTGTGTGTTTGTTGTGCAGTTTGCAATTTCTCTCTGTCTGAATCATTAACTCTTTAGATCCTCTGGTTTCTAACCGGGGTTTGTTCGTAATGGGATGTTGTTAAGAGATTTTCTGTATAACCGAGAGAGGGAGATCTGGGCTCTTGCTGTGCATTTTTTTCTTTGTTTCTTAACCAATCTCCTTCTATCTCTCTTCTCCCAATGACATTTATTATATTTGCAAAGCTGTAACAAGATGCAGAGTGAGCGAGAGAGCTTTGGGATGAGGAATGCATTGGACAAGAGCTTTCTCCGCATTGGCCAATCCGAGACCTTCGCCCCGAGGCTGCACCCAATGGGCCCACGTGAGTTTGTGTCTGTTTATTACCCCGGGGTTGCATTTCCTCTCGGGGACAATGGGATTCTGGTGCCTCGGGTTAACTTGTTACTGTTGAGTTGTGGGCCTTGCTTTTTCAACAAGTTTAAAGCCTGGGGTTAAAGAAGCCCCAGCCTTGCAATCTGTCAGAAACATGTTAACCCCTGGTGCGGAACCAAGAGGAAAGTAAATTCCTCAACGTGAACCTGTGCAAGTCTGGTTATAATTGCAGAATAATGCTGGTGTTTTGGGCAGTGCAATGATTTTGACGGTTAAATGAGATGCGCGGTGGCCAATTTTAATCAATTTCACTGGGGTTCTCAGTGTGGATTTATTACTGTGTCTATTTCACTCCAGCTTTCGCTCTCTCTCTCTATCTTTCTCTGTCTTTCTCCATCTTTCTCTTTTATGTGGCTCGATGTGAAATTTTGTTTTATAACACTCCTGTGAAGCGCCCTGGGAGGATTTACTACATTAAAGGTACTATACGAAGATAAGTTGCTGTTGTTATCTCTCTCCAGCTTTCCCTGTCTGCCTCCAGCTTTCTCTCTTTCTAGATCTCTCTCTAGATCTCTCTCTCTAGCTTTCCCTTTCTCTCTGTGTAGCTTTCTCTCTCTCTCTCTCTGTGTAGCTTTCTCTCTCTCTCTCTAGCTTTCTCTCTCTCTAGATTTCTCTCTTTATCTCTCTCTAGCTTTCTCCCTCTCTCTCTAGCTTTCTCTCTCTCTAGATTTCTCTCTTTATCTCTCTCTAGCTTTCTCCCTCTCTCTCTAGCTTTCTCTCTCTCCAGCTTTCTCTGTCTCTTTGCAAAGCAACCAAATTTTTCCCCCTTAAAATCTAAAAAATGCCGCCCACAGCAATGTGATTTGTCGTCATTTTAAATGACAGAAAACTTTCAGAGTACATTTCAATCAAGATTAAAGCTGAGATAGAGAGAAAGAAACAGAGAGAGCAGATGAGTGAATGAAAAAGAGGGACAGAGATGGGAACCTGTACAGGAACAGAGAGAGGGGGAGAGTGAACAAAAGAGAGGGAGAGAGAGAGATAGTGACAGGGGGCGTTTACAGCAGACGAAAGGAAGAGGGGGCGAGGATGGGGACAAAGTAGGTCCCATTCCCCAAATCGAGCTTGTTCACTGGGGCCTGTTCTTGGCCCCGCTTGTGCTGGGCCTGAGGTTTCTCTCTCTATTTGCTTCTGTATCAGTCACTACACAGAGTTACACACCTTTCTCTCTCTCTCCCTCTGTTGGTTTCTCTCTATCACAGGACACTCAGTTGCATGCCTATCTCTACCGCCCTCTGCTGGTGTCTCTCTGATGTCGTGGGGGCAATATTTATCCCTCAACCAACATCACTGAAACCGACCATCCGGTTGTTATCACACTGTTGCTTGTGGGAGATTGCCGTTCTCAAATTGGCTGCCGTGTTTCCTACAATAAAACAGTGACTACATTTCAAAAATGAGCTCATTGGCTGTAAAGCGCTCCTGAGGTTCTGAAATTAAAGTCCTCAACATGACCCGACTACAGGCTTTTTATAATTCCTGAATAATGCTGGTGTTTTGGACAGTGTGATGATTTTATCGGTTAACTGAAATGCGCGCTGGCCATTTTAATTCACTTTACTGGGGTTCTGAGTGTGGAGTTATCTCTGTCTCTCCCTCTATTCCCTCTGTCTCTCAATTTCGCTCCATTTTCCTTGTCTCTCAATTTCTCTATTTAACCCTTAAATACGTAAACAATGGTTAAACAATCCACAGCAAGAGGATTTGTCAATATTATAATTGGTGAGAAAGTAACATTTCAGAGTACATTTCAATCAGGACTAAATCCGAGATAGGGAGAAATAAAAGGGAGAGAGATAGAGGGAGAGGCAGAGGCAGAGACACAGAGAGTTGACTTGGATGAACACCATTTTAATTCATTTTACTGAGGTTCTGAGTGTGGATTTCTCTGTCTCTCTCTTTCTACATCTTTCCTTCTCTCTGTCTCTTTCTCTCCCTCTGTCTCTCTCTATTTTTCTCTCCATCTGTCTGTCTGTCTGTCTCTTCCTCGCCCTCTGTCTGTCTCTCTCTCTCTTTCTCTCTCTGTGTCTTTCTCTCTCTCTTTCTCTTTCTCTCCCTGTCTGTCTGTCTCTCTCTCTCTCTCTCTCTTTCTCTCCCTCTGTCGATCTCTCTCTATCTCTCCCTCTCTCTGTATCTCTCTTTCTCACCCTCTCCCTTTGTCGGTCTCTTTCAGCCTTAACTCTGTTTAAAAAATGACAGAAAGCAATGATATGTTCCTTATTTCAAATTTTTTGTCTTTCAATACTGCTGTGCAGCGCTTTGGGACGTTTTACTATGTTAAAGGCGCTGTATAAATACAAGTTGTTGATGACTCAATCTCTCTCCTCTTTCCCTCTGTCTCTCTTTCTCTCCACCTTTGACTGTCTCTCAATTTCTCTATTTAACCATTTAATACGTAAACAGTGCCGCCCACAGCAATTGAATTTGTCGTTATTTTAAATGGTGAGACAGAATAATTTCAGAGTACATTTCAATCACGATTAAATCCGAGATAAGGAGAAATAAAAGGGAGAGAGAGAGAGAGATACAGAGGGAGAGACACAGAGAGTTGACTGGGATAAACACCATTCATTTAACTGTGGTTCTGAGTGTCGATTTCTCTGTCTCTCTCTTTCTTCATCTTCCCTTCTGTACGTCTCTTTCTCGCCCTCTGTCTGTCTGTCTCCCTCTCCCTCTGTCTG
The DNA here is from genome assembly GCA_030390025.1 of Squalus acanthias. Classification (NCBI taxonomy): domain Eukaryota; kingdom Metazoa; phylum Chordata; class Chondrichthyes; order Squaliformes; family Squalidae; genus Squalus; species Squalus acanthias. Next base: position 249,115 of record JASTWF010000196.1, on the reverse strand, counting down.
TCTCTCTGCCTCATTCTGTCTGTCTCTCTCCCTCCCTCTGCATGTCTCTCTCCCTCCCTCAGTCTGTCTCTCTCTATCTCTCGCTCTGTCTGTCTCTCTCTATATCTCCCTCTGCCTGTCTCTCTCTTTCTCTCCCTCTGTCTGTCTCTCTCTATATCTCTCTCTGTCTGTATCATTTTTTACCCTCTCCCTCTATCTGTCTCTTTCAATCTTAATTATGTTTAAAAAATGACATACAGCAATGAGATATTTACCTTCACTCCATCTTTGACTGCCTCTCAATTTCTCTATTCTGCCCTTTAATAAGTAAAAATGCCGTCCACAAAAATTGGATTTGTCGTTGTTTTAAACGGTGAGCCAGAAATATGTCAGAGTACATTTCAATCAAAATTAAATCCAAGATAGGGAGAAATAAATGGGGGAGAAAGAAAGAGAGACAGAGGGAGACAGAAACAGGGAGAGAGAGAGAGAGAGGCAGAGGGAGAGACACAGAGGGAGTTCACTGGGTTAAACACACAGGGAGAGACACAGGCTCTGGGGTTCTCCAGTGTGCAGTCACTGCCCCGCTCCCAGCCTCTGCAGAAAAGCCCCTCTGTCACACCGTTCACGAATGTCAAGATTCAAAAATAAATCCCGGGACGGTGATTTTAATAAGTGTCCCACAGGAATCAGCAGCATAATGCCAATTTAAAGAGAGTGTTTCGAACTTTCTGGGGAGTGAGTGGATGTTCCCAGCCTTGGAATACACACCCCTGAGGGGTAGGAGGTTACAGCGGGCGCGATGGAGAGGGGGCGAGGAAGGGGTAGAAGTAGGTCCCATTCCCCACTTGCTCCTTCCAATCTCTCTGCTAGCTTGGGTGTGAGCTGTGGGTGGAATCACTGGGAACTGTTCTTGGCCCCGTTCCTGTGTGGGGTCTGTGGTTTCTCTCTCTATCTTATTCTGTATCGCTTACTGCACATAGTTACCTACCTCTCTCTCTCTCTCCTGGTGTCTCTCTATCACTACACAGAGTTACACACCTTTCTCTCTCTCTCTCCCTCTCCTGGTGTCTCTCTATCACTACACAGAGTTACACACCTTTCTCTCTCTCTCCCTCTCCTGGTGTCTCTCTATCACTACACAGAGTTACACACCTTTCTCTGCCTCTCACTCTCCTGGTGTCTCTCTATCAGACACAGAGTTACACACCTTTCTCTCCCTCTCCCTCTCCTGGTGTCTCTCTATCAGACACAGAGTTACACACCTTTCTCTCCCTCTCCCTCTCCTGGTGTCTCTCTATCACTACACAGAGTTACACACCTTTCTCTCTCTCTCTCCCTCTCCTGGTGTCTCTCTATCAGACACAGAGTTACACACCTTTCTCTCGCTCTCCCTCTCCTGGTGTCTCTCTATCACTACACAGAGTTACACACCTTTCTCTCGCTCTCCCTCTCCTGGTGTCTCTCTATCACTACACAGAGTTACACACCTTTCTCTCCCTCTCCCTCTCCTGGTGTCTCTCTATCAGACACAGAGTTACACACCTTTCTCTCGCTCTCCCTCTCCTGGTGTCTCTCTATCACTACACAGAGTTACACACCTTTCTCTCGCTCTCCCTCTCCTGGTGTCTCTCTATCAGACACAGAGTTACACAGCTTTCTCTCCCTCTCTGTCTCCTGGTGTCTCTCTATCACTACACAGAGTTACACACCTTTCTCTCTCTCTCCCTCTCCTGGTGTCTCTCTATCACTACACAGAGTTACACACCTTTCTCTCTCTCTCCCTCTTCTGGTGTCTCTCTATCAGACACAGTGTTACACACCTTTCTCTCCCTCTCTGTCTCCTGGTGTCTCTCTATCACTACACAGAGTTACACACCTCTCTCTCCCTCTCCTGGTGTCTCTCTATCACTACACAGAGTTACACACCTCTCTCTCCCTCTCCTGGTGTCTCTCTATCACTACACAGAGTTACACAACTTTCTCTCTCTCTCCCCCTCCTGGTGTCTCTCTATCACTGCACAGAGTTACACACATTTCTCTCTCTCTCCCTCTCCTGGTGTCTCTCTATCAGACACAGAGTTACACAGCTTTCTCTCCCTCTCTGTCTCCTGGTGTCTCTCTATCACTACACAGAGTTACACACCTTTCTCTACCTCTCACTCTCCTGGTGTCTCTCTATCACTACACAGAGTTACACACCTTTCTCTCTCTCTCCCTCTTCTGGTGTCTCTCTATCAGACACAGTGTTACACACCTTTCTCTCCCTCTCTGTCTCCTGGTGTCTCTCTATCACTACACAGAGTTACACACCTCTCTCTCCCTCTCCTGGTGTCTCTCTATCACTACACAGAGTTACACACCTCTCTCTGCCTCTCCTGGTGTCTCTCTATCACTACACAGAGTTACACACCTTTCTCTCCCTCTCCCTCTCCTGGTGTCTCTCTATCACTACACAGAGTTACACACCTTTCTCTCTCCCTCTTCCTCTCCTGGTGTCTCTATCATACACAGAGTTACACACCTTTCTCTCCCTCTCTGTCTCCTGGTGTCTCTCTATCACTACACAGAGTTACACACCTTTCTCTCTCCCTCTTCCTCTCCTGGTGTCTCTATCATACACAGAGTTACACACCTCTCTCTCCCTCTCCTGGTGTCTCTCTATCACTACACAGTGTTACACACCTTTCTCTCTCCCTCTCTGTCTCCTGGTGTCTCTCTATCACTACACAGAGTTACACACCTCTCTCTCCCTCTCCTGGTGTCTCTCTATCACTACACAGAGTTACACAACTTTCTCTCTCTCTCCCCCTCCTGGTGTCTCTCTATCACTGCACAGAGTTACACACATTTCTCTCCCTCTCCCTCTCCTGGTGTCTCTCTATCACTGCACAGTGTTACACACCTTTCTCTCTCCCTCTCTGTCTCCTGGTGTCTCTCTATCACTACACAGAGTTACACACCTCTCTCTCCCTCTCCTGGTGTCTCTCTATCACTACACAGAGTTACACACCTCTCTCTCCCTCTCCTGGTGTCTCTCTATCACTACACAGAGTTACACAACTTTCTCTCTCTCTCCCCCTCCTGGTGTCTCTCTATCACTGCACAGAGTTACACACATTTCTCTCTCTCCCCCCCTCCTGGTGTCTCTCTATCACTGCACAGAGTTAGACACATTTCTCTCTCTCTCCCTCTGTTGGTGTGTCTCTATCAGGGCACACTCAGTTGCATGCCTATCGCTACCTCCCTCTGCTGGTGTCGCTCTCTGATGTCCTGAGGCCAACATTTATCTCTCAACCAACATCACTGAAACCGATCATCTGGTTATTAACACATTGTTGTTTGTGGGAGCTTGCTGTGGACAGATTGGCTGCCGCGTTTGCTGTAGAGCGCTCCTGAGTTTGTGAAATTAAAGTCCTCCATGTGAACCCGTGCAAAGGCTTGTTATTCCAGAAAAATGTTGGTGTTTTGGGCGATGCGATGATTTTGTCGGTTAAATGAGATGCGCGGTGGCCATTTTAATTCATTTTACTGAGGTTCTGAGTGTGGATTTATTATTGTGTATATTTCACTCCATCTTGCTCTGTGTCTCTCTCCATCTTTATCTGTTATGTGGCTCGATGTCAAATTTTGTTTTATAAAACTCCTGTGAAGCGCCCTGGGAGGTATTACTACATTAAAGGCACTATACAAATAAAAGTTGTGTTGTTGTCTCTCTCCAGCTTTCACCGTCTCCCTCTCTAAAACTTTAACATCTAAAAAATGCAGCATACAGCAATGTGAGTTGTCGTCATTTCAAATGGTAGATATAAACATTTCAGAGTACATTTCAATCAAGATTAAAGCTGAGATAGAGTGAAAGAAATAGAGAGAGAGCAGATGATTAAAAGAAAGAGAAATAGGGACAGAGATGGGGACCTCGATAGGAACAGAGAGAGGGGGAGTGAAAATGAAAGCGAGGGAGAGAGAGATAGGGGCAGAAAGAGAGAGGGAGAGAGAGAGAGTGAGAGAGAGGGGGACACAGATGGACGTGACTGTTAAATGACAGAAGTGGGAGATGCACTGTAACATTTAATGCACACAGAGCAACTATCCTGAGCCGAGCGGGTACAGGAGGGCAGGGAGAGGGAGAGACACGGGGATCGCCAGTGTTTGTGTTTTTACAATGAGGCAGAAAAAGATGGCGAGATAGGCAGAGAGAACGAAACGGAGAGGCAGAAAGTCAGTAGGAATAAAAGATAAAGAGAGAGAGGGAGGGAGAAAGAGAGACACAGAGGAAGAGTGAGCGTATGAGAAAAGGAGATAGAGAAACAAAGGGCGAGAAGGAGACAGCGAGACAGGGAGAGAGAGAGTGAGACACTCACAAACAGACAGAAACCGAGGGAGAGAGAAACCGAGGGAGAGTGAAACAGGGAGAGAGAGACAGAGAGAGAGAGACAGAGAGAGAGAGACACAGAGAGAGCCACAGAGGGAGAGAGAGAGACACACAGAAACAGAAGGAGAGAAACAGGGAGAGAGAGACAGGGAGAGAGAGACAGACAGAGAGGAGGAGTTGACTGGGTTAAACACACAGGCACAATATAAGCTGGGGTTGTTTTCTTTGGAATAGAGGAGTATGAGGGAGATTAAATGGAGGTTAATAAAATTATGAGGGGCCTAGATACAGTGGAAGGGAAGGACCTATTTCCTAAAAAGGGCTCCAAGAAGAAAGTGAAGTCCTCAACGGGAACCCGTGCTTGTTATAATTCCAGAATAATGTTGGTGTTTTGGGCAGTGCGATGATTTTGACGGTTAAGTGAGATGCGCGGTGGCCATTTTAATTCATTTTAATGAGGTTCTGAGTGTGGAGTTCTCTCTGTCTCTCTGTCTCTCTTCCCTCTGTCTCAATTTCTCTCCATTTTCCTTGTCTCTCAATTTCTCTACTTAGGACTGTAAACAATGCCGCCCAGAGCAATTGGATTTGTCGTTATTTCAAATGGTGAGACAGAAACATTTCAGAGTACCTTTCAGTCACGATTAAATCCGAGATAGGGAGAAATAAATGGGAGCGAGAGAGCGAGCGAGGAACAGGGAGAGAGAGAGAGAGAAACCGGGAGAGAGAGAGAGAAACCAGGAGAGAGAGAGATAAACCGCGTGAGAGAGAGAGAGAGAGAGAGAGAGAGACTGGGAAAGAGAGAGAGAGAGAAACCGGGAGAGAGAGAGACAAGAGAGAACAGAAACCAGGAGAGTGAGAGAGTGAGACAGAGAGAGAGAGAGAGAGAGAGAGAAACTAAGAGAGAGAGAGGGAAAGGAACAGGGAGAGAGAGAGAGACACACACACAGAAACCAAGAGAGAGAGAGAAACTGGGAGAGAGAGAGAGAGAGAGACAGAGAGAGAGAAACCAGAAGAGAGCGAGAGAGAGAACCCGGGAGAGAGAGAGAGATAGAAACCAGGAGACAGAGAGAGAAAGGAACAGGGAGAGAGAGACACAAACACAGAGAGAAACCATGAGAGAGAGAGAGAGAGAAACCGGGCGAGAGAGAGAAAGGAACAAGGAGAGAGAGACACACACCGAGAGAGAAACCGGGCGAGAGAGAGAGAGAGAGAGAAAGGAACAGGGAGAGAGAGACACACACAGAGAGAGAAACCTTGAGAGAGAGAGAGAGAAACCGGGCGAGAGAGAGAAAGGAACAAGGAGAGAGAGACACACACCGAGAGAGAAACCGGGCGAGAGAGAGAGAGAGAGAGAGAAAGGAACAGGGAGAGAGAGACACACACAGAGAGAGAAACCTTGAGAGAGAGAGAGAGAAACCGGGCGAGAGGGAGAAAGGAACAAGGAGAGAGAGACACACACCGAGAGAGAAACCGGGCGAGAGAGAGAGAGAGAGAGAAAGGAACAGGGAGAGAGAGACACACACAGAGAGAGAAACCTTGAGAGAGAGAGAGAGAAACCGGGCGAGAGGGAGTAAGGAACAAGGAGAGAGAGACACACACACAGAGAGAGAAACCATGAGAGAGAGAGAGAGAGAGAGAGACCGGCAGAGAGAGAGAGACAGAGAGAGAAATCAGAAGAGAGAGAGAGAGAGAGAAACCAGAAGAGAGAGAGAGAGAGAACCCGGGAGAAAGAGAGAGATAGAAACCAGGAGACAGAGAGAGAAAGGAACAGGGAGAGAGAGATACACACACAGAGAGAAACCAAGAGAGGGAGAGAAACCGGGCGAGAGAGAGAGAGAAAGGAACAGGGAGAGAGAGAGACACAGAGAAACAGAGAGAGACACTGGGAGAGAGAGAGACAGACAGAGAGAGAAACTCGGAGAGATGGAGATAGAAACCGGGAGAGAGACAGAGAGAGAGAGAAACTGGGAGAGATAGAACAACCGGGAGAAAGAGAGAGAGAGAGGAACTGAGAGAGAGAGAGAGACAGAGGGAGAGAGAAAAGCCGGGAGAGAGAGAGAAAATCTGGGAGAGAGAGAGAAATTGGGAGAGAGAGAGAGAGAAATTTGGAGAGAGAGAGACGGACAAAGGGAATAGAGAGTTAAACTGGGAGAGAGAGAGAGAAACTAGGAGAGAGAGAGAGAGAAACTGGGAGAGAGAGAGTAACTGGGAGAGAGAGAAAAACTGGGAGAGAGAAACTGGGAGAGAGAGGGAGACAGAGAGAGAAAGGGCGGGAGAGAGAGAGAGTGAATCTGGGAGAGAGAGAGAGAGAGAGATACCTAGAGAGAGAAAGAGAGAGAGAGAGAAAAGGAGAGAGAGACAGAGAGAGAAACTGCGAGAGAGAGAGAAACCGGGAGCGAGAGAGAGAGAGAGATAAACTGAGAGACAGAGAGAAACTGGGAGACAGAGAAAAACTGGAAGAGAGAGAGAGAAACTGGGAGAGAGTGACAGAGAGAAAAAGAGAAAGAAACTGGGAGAGCGAGAGAGAAACTGGGATAGAGAGAGAGAGAGAGAGAAACCCGGGGAGAGAGAGAGAGAGAGACAGAGAGAAATAGAAACCGGGAGAAAGAGAGAGACACATAGAGAGAAACCAGAAGAGAGTGAGAGAGAGAGAGACAAGGAGAGAGAGAGAAAAAGGAACAGGGAGAGAGAGACACAGAGAGAGAGAAAAATCAGGAGAGAGAGAGAGACCGAGAGAGAAACTGGGAGAGAGAGACAGACAGAGAGAGAAACTGGGAGAGAGGGAACAAAAACCGGGAGAAAGAGAGAGAGAGAAACTGAGAGAGGGAGAGAGAGCTACAGAGGGAGAGAGAGAAGCTGGGAGAGAGAGAGAAAAACTGGGAGAAAGAGAGAGAAATTGGGAGAGAGAGAGAGAGACAAAGGGTAGAGAGAGAAACTAGGAATGAGAGAGACAGGCAGAGAGAGAAATTGGGAGAGAGAGAGTGAAATTGGGAGAGAGAGACAGAGGGAAGAGAGAGAAACTGGGAGAGAGAGAGACACTGGGAGAGATAGGGAGAAACTGGGAGAGAGAGAGAGACAGAGAGAGAAATGGAGGAGAGAGAGAGAGTGAAACTGGGAGAGAGAGAGAGAGACCGGGAGAGAGAGATAAACTGGGAGAGAAAGAGAGAGAAACCGGGAGAGAGAGAGACAGACAGACAGAAAAACGGGGAGAGAGAGAAAAACTGGGAGAGAGAGACAGAGAAAGACAGAGAAAGAAACTGGGAGAGAGAGAGAGAAACTGGGATAGAGAGAGAGAGAGACAGAGAGAAAGATAAACTAGGAGGAAGAGCTAGAAATAGAGAGAGAAACCAGAAGAGAATGAGAGAGAGAGAGAAACAAGGAGAGAGAGAGAAATGAACAGGGAGAGAGAGAGAGACAGAGAAAGAGATAAATCAGGAGAGAGAGAGAGAGACAGAAACCGAGAGAGAGAGAAAGAGAGAGAGACTTTGAGAGAGAGAGAGAGTAACCAGGAGAGAGAGAGAGAGATAAACCAGGAGAGAGAGAGAGAGAGACCGAGAAACAAACTGGGAGAGAGAGAGACAGACAGAGAGAGAAACTGGGAGGGAGAGAGATAGAAACCGGGAGAGAGACAGAGAGAGAGAAACTGGGAGAGAGAGAGAGAGACAGAGAGTGAAACTGGGAGAGAGAGAGAGAAACGGGGAGAAAGAGAGAGAGAGAGAGAAACCGGGAGAGAGAGAGACAGAGACAGAGAGAGAGAGAGAGAGAAACTGGGAGAGAGAGAGAGACAGAGGGAGAGAGAGAAGCTGGGAAAGAGAGTGAAAAACTGGGATAGAGAGAGAGAAATTGGGAGAGAGAGAGAGAGAGAGACAGCGAGAAACTGGGAGAGAGAGAAACTGGGAGAGAGAGAGAGAAACTGGGAGAGAGATAAACTGGGAGAGAGAGGGAGAAACTGGGAGAGAGAGAGAGAGAGCAAGGGAGAGAGAGAGATAAAAGGAGAGAGAGAGAGAGAGAGGCAGAAAGAGAAACTGGGAGAGAGAGAGAGAGAAACCGGGAGAGAGATAGAGAGAGAGGGGTTGACTGGGTTAAACACACAGGGAGAGACAGTGGCTCTGGGGGTCTCCTGTGTTTAGTCACTGCCCCGCTCCCAGCGTCTGCAGAAAAGCCCCTCTGTCACATCCTTCCAGAATGTCAAGATTCAAAAATCAATCCCAGGACGGCGATTTTAATAAGTGTCCCAAAGGAATCAACAGCTTAACCCCTTTTAAAAGAGAGGTTCGCACTTTCTGGGGAGTGCGGGGATGTTCCCAGCCTTTGAATACACGCCGCCGTGGCCATTTTAATGAGGTTCTGAGTGTGGCATTATTTCTGAGTCTCTCTGCACATCTTTCTGTATCTCTCTCTGATCCCACATTGCCCGGTTTAAAATACCGCCTCTATTGTTTGTTTCAGTTTCTCAGTCCCTCTCACTGATTCTGTATATTCTGTATATTAGTTTCAGTATCTGTTACTCTCACCCTCCCGTATCTTCGCCCTTTCTCTTCTGTTTAACTGAGGGAGTGAACAGAAGATAAAGTGCGGGGGCTCGTGTGGGATCAGTGTTTGATATTTTCACAACAAGTGCCAGAGGTAAAGGTTTTAAATCAGCAAAAAAAATGTCCTGGTCAGAGCAGTGCTGCCCTGGGCTATTAAGGGATTAACATATCAATGGACAAGGCAGAATCAGAAAGGTACAAAAGCAAAATACTGCGCATGCTGGAAATCTGAAATAAAAACAGAAAATGCAGCAAATACTCAGCAGGTCAGGCAGCATCGGTGGGAAGGACGGAGGTAGCAAATGCCTGAGCCTAATCCCCTTACGCCCCCATACGAATGAATTTCGAGCTCGGCACGATGCTGAGCTCTTTTTCCGCTGCCTTCGCATCCGTGCCCACTTCTTTGGCCAGGGGTCTTCCCCCCGCACAGCTGACCCTTTCTCCCGTTTTCACAATTCTCGTTCTACCTTAACCTCTCGAGATCTTTTCATTGCAAACTGCCGGCGTGACATCGGCCGGCTCTGCTCCCCTCATTCACTTTAACCTACCTCCCTCTGAACTTGCAGCACTCCATTCTCTCAGATCCAACTCCAACATTGTCAGTAAACGTGCTGACAAGGGTGGTGCTGTGATTGTTTGGCGAACCGGCCTCTAACAAGCGGTGGCTGAACGCCAACTCGCTGACACAACCCCGTACCTCCGCCTGGTCCATGACCCCACTACCGAACATCAAGCCATCGTTTCCAAGACCGTCACTGACCTCATCTCCTCTGGAGATCTTCCCTCCACGGCCGCCAACCTCATAGTGCCCCAACACCGCACAGACCGCTTCTACCTCCTTCCCTAGATCCACTAACAGGACTGCCCTGGGAGACCCATCGTTTCAGCCTGTTTTTGCCACACGGAACTTATCTCTTCCTATCTCGTCTATTTTTTCTCCCCTTGTCCAGTCTCTTCCCACCCACATCCGCAACTCTCCCGATGCCCTCACTCAATTTAACACTTTCCAGTTTTCTGGCCCCAACCAAACCTTTTCACTATGGACGTCCAATCCCTCTACACCTCTATCGCCCTCCAGGATGGCCTGAGGGCGCTCCGCTTCTTCCTTGAACACAGGCCCAACCAGTCCCCATCCACCACCACCCTCCTCCGCTGGGCTGAAATTGTTCTCACATTGAACAACTTTTCCTTTGACTCCACTCACTTCCTCCAAATTTAAGGTGTTGCTATGGGAACCCACATGGGTCCTAGCTATACCTGCCTTTTCGTGGTATATGTGGAACATTCTTTGTTCCAGTCCTACTCAGGTCCCCACCCTCACCTTTTTTCCCGGTACTTCGATGAATGTATCGGTGCTGTTTCCTGCTCTCGCTCAGAACTAGAAAATTTCATTCACTTTGCTTCCAATTTCCACCCTACTCTCACCTTCACATGGTCCATCTCCGACTCTTCTCTTCCCTTCCTCGACTTCTCCGTCTACATCTCTGGGGATATGCTATTGACAAAGATTCACTACAAGCCCACTGACTCCCACAGCTACCTGGACTACACTTCCTCCCACGCCGCTTCCTGTAAGGGCTCTATTCCATTCTCCCAGTTTCTCCACCTCCACCGCATCTGCTCTGATGATGCCACCGTCTACATTAGTGTTTCCGACATGCCTTCCTTTTTCCTCAACCGAGGATTCCCCTCTACTGTGGTTGACAAGGCCCTTGACCATGTCCGTTGTATTTCCTGCACCTCTGCTCTCACCCCTTCCCCTCCCTCCCGGAACTACGATAGTATTCCCATTGTCCTCACATTTCACCCCACCAGCCTCCACATTCAACGGATCATCCTCCGCCATTACCGCCACCTCCAGCGTGATCCCACCACCAAACACATCTTCCACTCACCTTCCCTTTCAGCATTCCGAAGGGACCGCTCACTCCAGACACCCTGGTCCACTCCTCTATCACCTCCAACACTGCTTCCCCTTCACCCGGCATCTTCCCGTGCAAGCGCAGGAGATGCAACACATACATTTGACATCCACCCTTCCCACTGTCCAGGGCCCCAAATCCTCCTTCCAGGTGAAACAGCAATTTACTTGTACTCCTTGAAATTTAGTATACTGTATTCGCTGCTCACGATGCGGTCTCCTCTACATTGGGGAGACCAAACACAGATTGGGTGACCGCTTTGCGGAACACCTCCATTCAATCCGTAAGTGTGACCCCAAGCTTCCGGTCGCCTCTCACTTTAATTCACCGCTCCACTCCCACTCTGACCTCACCGTTCTCGGTCTCTTACACTGTTTAAATGAATCTCAACGGAAGCTCGAGGAACAGCACCTCATCTTTCGATTGGGCACTTTATAGCCTTCTGGAATCAACATAGAGTTCAACAATTTCAGAACATGACCTCTGCCCCAATCATTTTTTTTCTTTTTTTCCCTCTGTTTCATGGCAGCTGTCTTTCATTCTGCCAGTGCAATTTGCGCTTCATCTAGAGCCATCCTTTGTTTCTTAACTTGTCCCATTACCATCTCCTTTTGCCTTGCACCATCTCTTTATCTCTCTTAATGTCTCTTCATCTCTCCTGCCTTCCATCATATCACAGACCTTCCCTTTTGTTCTTTCCTCCCCTCCCCCCTTTCCCTGCCCCTGCACTTGCTTAAAAACCTGTTCCATCTCTATCTTTTTCCAGTTCTGACGAAGGGTCATCGACCTGAAAAGTTAACTCTGTTTCTCTCTCCACAGATGCTGCCTGACCTGCTGAGTATTTCCAGCATTTCCTGTTTTTATTTCAGAATCAGAAAGGTGTCCTGGTCAAACCATTCTGTTTAACGTGTCAGTGCAGTGCTGCCCTGGGCTATTAAGGGATTAATATATCAACGGACAATGCTGAATCAGAAAGGTGCGCTGGATTAACATGTCAATGAACAGAAACCGGGCAGAGAGACACTTCTCAAGGGCCCGAGGGATTTTCTCCAGCCCAGTCTACAAACTGCTGAGCTGGGAGCGAGGGAGGGTGGGTCCCAGTCCCAATACCCACACCCTTTCTCCTGGGGACGCGAACACACTTCAAGCCTTGTTCTGCCTGTGTGTTTGTGTGTCCTCAACACCGCTCGTCAATCTTGTTCCTCTTGACATTCTCTGAGTTTATAACTGGGATATACCTGTTGCTGAGAGATTGTCCCTGGACCTGAGCCAGCGAGAGTGAAGGGGCCTGGGCTCTTGCTATGTAGTTTATTTTTTAATTCATTGCTTGCTTTGTTTTAATCAATTTCAATTTCTCTCTCTCCCCCGAGTAGAATTTCAATGGAAGCTGCAAGGTGACGATGCAGAGAGAGAGTGTCTTAGGATGTGGAATCCTTGGAGAAAAGCTTCCTTCAGAGGGGAGTAACTGAGGCCCCTCAGTACAGGCTGTCCCCAATGTGTCTGTCTAACACACCGGGATTCATTTCCATCGCTTGCTCCCCCAATCGCCCAATGTAACGTTTACATCTTTCTTCCCCTCCCTCTCTCTCTCTACCACTGTGGAAAAGGCGCTTAAGATGGCATACAATATACTTTCCTTTATTAGCCGAGGAATATAGAATACAAGAGGAGGGAGGTTATGCTAGAATTGTATCAAACACTAATTAGGCCACAGCTAGAGTACTGTGTGCAGTTCTGGCCACATTACAGGAAATATGTGATTGCACTAGAGAGGATACAGTGGAGATTCACAGAGATGTTGCTGGGACTGGAGAATTTTAGCTATGAGGAAAGGTTGGATAGGCTGGGTTTGCTTTCTTTGGAATAGGGGAGACTGAGGGGGACTAAGAAGAGATGCATAACATTATGATGGGCCTAGTTAGAGTGGATGGAAAGGATTGATTTCCCTCAGCAGTGATGTCAATAACAAGGGGACATATATGCACTTGAAGTGCCGTAACCTATAAGGCGACGCACCAAGAGCAGGGAAGTGGGATTAGGCTGCATATCTTTATAAATCGGTCGGCACAGACACGGTGGGCCAAATGTCCTCCTTCTGTGCCGGAAATATGTATGATTCCCTATCTCTGTACCCATTTCTCCATCTCTCTGTCCCTTACAGTCTGGGACCAGTGACAAAGACACATGCAGGCCGTACAGTCAGAGGCACCTGTCCCTGTAGACACATTGGGGGTTGAATTTCCACTGGAGTTCTCTGGATCGCCCAATGTAAGCTGTATATCCCACTATCCATCTCCCACCCTCTCTAGTCACACCTCTGTATCTGTACATCTTTCTTTATATCTCAGCCTCTCCATCTCTTTCTCTGTATCTGCATCACTCTTTCTGTCTTTCTCTATATCTCCAACTCTCTATTTCTGCATCTCTCTCCCTAACTCTCTCTGCAACTCTCTCTCTCTCTTTTTGTCTATCTGCCTATCTCTTTCGAACCTTCTTTCTTTTTTGAATCTCAGTTTCTCTGTCTTCTGGTCTCTGTTCCTCTCACTGGCTCTGGCTCCCTGTCTTTATCTATTATTCCCTATCTTGCTCCCTCTCTCACTTAGTTCTGCCCCATGTCCTTCTTTCTTTCGGTATCTCTGTTTTCTGCTCCTCAGTGCCTCTCACTGGGCTAGATGTTGACTTGGTGCCACAGTGTGAACCTAGTGATAATGAACCGACATCCTGCATTACATCTCTCCCGAGGTTTATTTCTATCGATGTAAAAATAGGGAGAGATGTGAAACGGGCTGCTGGTTCACAATCACCCGGTTTGATCTATAGCGCCAAGTCAAAATCAAAGCCACTGTTTTTTTCCCTCTCTATGTCGCTGCTCCCTCACTGTCTCTGTCTCACTCCTGTGGGTAAATGGAGTCCTACGTCCGCCAATGTTTCTATGTCTTTTCTCTGTTCAGGGGTAAGGGACACCCAGCTCAGCTTTGATTCCTTGTACACTGATGGGGGTAAGGGGTGGGAACACTTTTCTGCAGTGAGGGATACGTCTGGAGCTGGGATCGTGCTATGCGCAAAAGGTTGGGAATGCGATTCAGTCTCTGCATGTCTCCATCTCTTGCTCCATATTTTCCCCTCTGATCTCTAATCTCCCCCAACCCCACACTCCCCATTACAGTCTCTCTTCTCCTGTATGCACAGGCATCTTAATCTCTCTCCAATTGGGTTCCAGTCACTCATTATACAGCCACTGAGTTAGCGGGTGCAGCCATTTTGTGCTTGGTGCGTGGGGGGGGGGGGGGCACCCATTGTGTGCTTGGTGTGGGGGGTGGGGGCACCCATTTTGTGTTTGGTGCGGGGGGGTCACCCATTTTGTCTTCGGTGCAGGGGGGGTGAAGCCATTTTGTGCTTGGTGCGGGGTTGCACCCATTTTGTCTTTGGTGCTGGTGCCGGGGGGGTGGTGGGGGTGAAACAATTTTGTCTTTGGCGCCGAGGGGGGGGGGGGGGGTGAAGACATTTTGTGCTTGGTGCGGGGGTGCGGGCACCCAATTTGTCTTTGGTGGGTGGGGGGGGGGACACATTTTATGCTTCGTGCGAGGGAGTATTTTACAGAGTTTGTGATTGTCTGGACATGAATTAAACCAAATTAACGAAGGTCGGGATTTCAAGCCACACCAGTTAAATGAGTCACACAAGGGGCAAAATGGGGTTTCACCAGCAGGGGGAGGGAGATTGATAGGGCGCGGGGGGGGGGATTATACATGGATTGAGATATATGGAGGTCTTATACCGGGTGGATGTGGACTTTCGCCAAGGGGGAGGGAGGAACGAGTTTCACAGAGGGAGAGATATTCAGGGCGAAGTGTACAGCGAGCTAGGATCAATTATACAGGGTGGGGGGAGGAGATAAGCGAGGGGAATTATACAAGTGGGTGGAATTTACAGGGGGCTTAAACGTGGCATTTCGAAGCTGGACAAATTATAGATGGAGACCAAATGGGGAGTTTCATATGGGGAGCTTTACAAGGTGATGTAGTATGCAGCAGTATTATGGGGGTGGGGGTGGAGGGAGTTTAATGCGGTGTAGTATACCAGGGGGCAGATGGTGGAAGAATAACAGTGGTATAGTATATAGGGGGCGTGGTGCCACAGGGGTAGAGTATACAGGGGGATGTCACAGGGGTATAATATACAGTGGTATTATACAGCGGTATAGTATACAGTCGGTGTGTCGCAAGGGTATAATATACAGGAGGCGGTTCACAGGGGTATAGTATACAAGGGGGTGTCACAGGGGTATATTATACAGGTGATGTCACAGGGTTATAGTATACAGGGGTGTGTCACAGGGGTATATTATACAGGGGGGTGTCACAGCGGTATATTATACAAGGGGTGTCACAATGGTATAGTTTACAGGGGGTGTCACAGGGGTAAAGTATACAGGGGGGTGTCACAAAGATATATTATACAGAGGGTGTCACAGGGGAATAGTATACAGTGATGTGTTACAGTGGTATAGTGTACATGGGGGTGTCCCAGAGGTATAGTATACAGGTGGGTTGTCGCAGGGGTATATAATACAGGGGCGTGTCACAGTGGTATAGTATACAGGGGGTGTGTCAGGTGTTTATTATACAGGGGGGTGTCACAATGGTATAGTATACAGTGGGGTCTCACGTGGTTATACTGTACAGGGGGTTGTCAGGGTGGTATAGTATACAGGGGAGGTGTCACGGTAATATAGTATACATGGAGATGTCACAGGGGTATCGCATGCAGGGGGTGCCACAGTGGTATTGTTTACTGGGTGGAGTCACAGGGGAATATTATACAGGGGGTATCACGGTGGTATAGTATACAGGGGGGTGTTATGGGCGTGTAGTATACAGGGAGGTGTCACATGGGTATAGTATACAGGGGTGGGTCACAGTGGTATAGTATACAGGGGGGTGTCACAGGAGTCTAGTATACAGGGGGCGTGTCACAGCGGTATAGTATACAGGGGTATTAAACAGGGAGTTGGAAGAAAGTATTGCACGTGCATTATACAGGGCGTAATATACAGGGGGTATTATACAGTGGGGATGGACATAAACGGGGGCGAATTAGAATGCGGAGGGGAGGAATTAACAGGGGGGATTAAAAGGAGCAGTTCAGAGGAAGCGGGGGAGTTAGAAATGGGGGAATAAAACCAAGGGGGGAGATAAACGGCGGGGCAGGGGGTCTAAGAGCCGGAGTAGGGTAACAGCCGGGGGATGGGATAACACTCACAGGCAGGTAAACCACGGGTTAGGTACAGAGTAAAACTCCCTCTACAATGCTCCATCGAACACTCCAAGGTCAGCTACAGCACCGGTTAGATAAAGGGTAAAGCTTGCTCTACACAGACCTATTGAACACTCCAAGGGCAGGTACAGCACGCGATAGATACCGAGTGAATCTCGCTCTTTACTGTCCCCATCAAACACACATCAAACAGGTCAGGTATAACACCAGTTAGATAAAGAGTAAAACTCACTCTGCACTGTCCCATCAAACACTCCCAGGGCAGGTACAGGGCTTTGATGATTTAATGGCCATCAATATAAGTTGGTCACTAATAAATCCAACAAGGAATTCAGGAGAAACATCTTTACCCAGAGAGTAGTGAGAATGTGGAACTCGCTACCGCATGGAGTAATTGATGCGAATAACATAGAAGCATTTTAGGGGAAGCTGGATATCTACATGAGGGAGAAAGGAATAGAAGGATGTGCGATGAAGTAGGGTGGGAGGAGGCTCGTGTGGAGCATAAACACCGGCATGGACCTGTTGGGCCGAATGGCCTGTGTCTGTGCTGTAAATACTATGTAATGTAATAGATTAAAGTTCCTTCTACACTGCCCCATCAAATACTCCAAGAGCAGGTACAGCATGGGTTAGATACAGGTTAAAGCTCCCTCTACACTGCCCCATCAAATACTCCAAGAGCAAGTACAGCATGGGTTAGATACAGGTTAAATCTACTTCTACACTGACTCATCAAACATTTCCACAGCAGGTGCAGCACCTGTTAGGTATTGGGTAAATATCCCTCTGCACTGTGCCAGCAAATTCTCCCAAGGTAAGTACATCACGAGTAAAGCTCCTGCTACCCAATCCCGCCAAATACACCCAGGACAGGTACAACACAGACCTTCCCTTTTGTTCTTTCCTTCCATTCAACCCTTTCCCTGCCTCTGTCCTTGCTTAAAATCTGTTACATCATAAATTTCCCAGTTCTGATGAAATGCCATCGACCTGAAACATTAACTCTGTTTCTCCCACAACAGATGCTGCCTGACCTGCTGAGCAATGTTCCCTGTCAGGTGCGTGGGTGCACGGCGATCTGTAAGGTCCCGCGCACTGAAATTCACAGGCGGCGCAGTGAGCAGGAGCGGGCAGAGAGGCCTAATACCCAATGACCCGCGAATCCTCACAGAGCCGTTTGTGAACTCACAGAGCCGATCCGAATTGGAACAACATTTGCTGAGATACGGAGTCCTGGAAACCGGCGAGCGTTGCCTCTGGATTGTTTCAGTACTTTTTCCGCGGAGACGCGTGTAGTCCGTTCCTGGGAACTGACCGGCGGCCTCAATTTGCAACAACACAGGCGGAGGTGCAGCGCGTATATAGTGGCCGCTGGAAGGAGGTGAAAGCAAACATTGTTTTAACCCCGCGGTGAAACAAAAGTATGAGAATTTTTTTTTTAATTCAGAAAATTATTTAAAGCCGGAAAGGGACATGGGAAAGTGATGCTGAATATTTCGTGGTAAGTTCCAGTTCAATTTTGCCAGGGCTCGTCCCCTTTTTGAAAAGTTTATCAGGGTTATTTAATTCATGTTGCGAGAGAGGGGAAAACGTTTGTGCCCCCGTTTGTACCTCAGAGCCTGAGAGACGGAGGGACGGCAGCAGAAAAACAGGAAACAACATCTCCAAAAATTGCTCCCAACTCATCGCCAAGTCTGGGGAGAGATAACCTCACCACCTTCTTGGGAAGTTTAATCACGTTATTCACTTTCTGATTTGTGCTCCGTTTGGAATCAGACTTTATTTTATTATATTTTGTCGTATGTTTAACGACAGCATTGAAGGGGGAAAGAGAAACTTGGAGCAACTTCTTCTGCCAAAGCTGCAATTAAACTTGAAAGAGTTTAAAGATTTTTAACGAACTTTTCACAAAAAATGTGTATTAAAACACTTTTTCCCCCTAAGTTTCGAATATGATTTTGGAAGATACTGAAGCAAAGGCCAATTTTCCCCTCACCTAAACAAATTTCAACCAGCTCTTGAAGTCCAAACGCATTCAAAGAGGCTCTGAAATGCTTAAAATTTTTAAAATTGAAGTTTCTCAATATTAGAGTTTGAGTGATCAAGTGAAGTGAGTAGCTTTACACATACATGCAACTATGGTGTTGAGGCTGGGGAGGGCAGGGGAGGATTTGTAGGAGTTACATATTAATTTTTAATGACTTTTTAAAAATATACCATTAAGACATTTAGGAAGAGAACCAAAAATGGGAAAAACACAAACCATTTTATTTTTTCTGTGTTCCATAGTCCTAGCAAGTCGCAGGATTAATGTAAATATAGATTTCTTCTTAAACATTTAGTGGAGTGTTAATAGAAACAAGAGTTATGTAATGATGTATAAAAATTGCAGGAAGCTACTTTAGAAGAAACCACTCTTTGTTTATTGAGAAAGACACAGAAAATGCTTTGATTAAACTGATAACGTACAATTCGATTTGGTTTGAATGTTTGAAATAGGAGATTAAAAATTGAGAGTACAATGTCGTTTGTTTCCCGCTTTTAATTGCGAATTAGCTAAAACAATTCATCACTTTTCGTGATAAGAGCAGGGATTAATATTGTGGAGAATGTTTGAGAGAAAAACATTAGAAGTTAAATTGGTAAATTATAAATCTTCACGTCAACATATGAGTAAACATTTCCAAGTCAGTCTGACTGGTTCTCCTGTCCAGGAAGAAAGACAAATGTTTATTTCTGTTAAATCATAGCTTTTCCTGCTTTTTGTTTTTAATTCAGTGACACAAACTCTGTATGTGTTTTTCTACACTTGGGATTTAAGTGCTGCATTTCTGACATGTTACATGGTTGGAGTGCTAGTTCAAGAATGCAACATTTATTAATGGAAGTGATTGAAGTTGAAAATACGGATACCCATTTTGTTCAGTTCTTTTTAATACTGCGAATTAAAGAACTACAGCACTTTATATTTGTTGATTGTCTGGTTGCATTGTGATTAATATTCTAATATCTTACGTGGACGAAACATGTGGTTTGAATATGAAGTTATCCACTTTGGTAGGAAAAATAGAAAAGCAGAGTATTTTTTAAATGGTTAGAGAATATGAAATGTTGGTGTTGAGAGGGACCTGGGTGTCCTTCTACACGAATCACTGAACGCTAACCTGCAGGTAAAGCAAACAATTAGGCAAGCAAATGGTATGTTGGCCTTCATTCCAAGAGGATTTGAGTATAAGAGTAAAGATGTCTTACTGCAATTATATAAGGCCCTGGTGAGATCACACCTTTAGTACTGTGTATAGTTTTGGTCTCCTTACCGAAGGAAGGATATAATTGCCAAAGAGCGAGTGCAACGCAGGTTCACCGGACTGGTTCCTGGGATGGGGGGGATTGTCCTATGAGGAGAGATTGAGTAGACTAGGCCTATATTCCCGAGAATGTAGAAGAATGAGAGGTGATCTCATTGAAAAAAAGCAAAATTCATACAGGGCTTGACAGGTATAGATGCAAGGAGGATGTTTCCCCTGGCTGGGGATTCTACAACCAGGAGTCACAGTCTCAGAATAAGGGTCGGATATTTAGGACTGAGATGAGGAGACATTTCTTCACTCAGAGGGTGGTGAATCTTTGGAATTCTTTAGTCCAGAGGGTTGTGGACGCTTAGTCGTTGAGTATATTCAAGACAGAGCTCCATGGAATTTTGAATATTGAAGGAAACAAGGGATATGGGAATAGTGCAGGAAACTGGAGTTGAGGTAGAAGAACAGCCATAATCATATTGAATGGCGGAGCAGGCTC
Source organism: Squalus acanthias (assembly GCA_030390025.1). Classification (NCBI taxonomy): domain Eukaryota; kingdom Metazoa; phylum Chordata; class Chondrichthyes; order Squaliformes; family Squalidae; genus Squalus; species Squalus acanthias. The sequence goes on along the minus strand of JASTWF010000196.1, from coordinate 229,229 downwards.
GAAGGGCCAAATGGCATACTGCGCTCCTATTTCTTATGTTCTTATGTTCTTATGTTCTTAAAGGGCCCTCAATCCTGTCCATTCACACAATTCCAGGCAGACGCACAAAAGCAAAATACTGTGGATGCTGGAAATCTGAAGTAAAAACACAAAATGCTGGAAATACCCAGCAGGTCAGGCAGCTTCTGTAGAGAGAGAAACAGAGTTAACGGTTCAGGTCGTTGACCTTTCATTGGAACAGGCAGGTACACGTGGGTTAGATACAGAGTAATGGACCACTCACCTCACTGTAACACTCTGATATACCCCACACCCCTCAATGTAACACTGTGATATACCCCACACCATTCACTTTAACACTCTGATGTACCGCTCACTTTAATCCTTTCTTGCATATTCCAAACCTCTCACGGTAACAGACCGATATACCCCACTCACCTTACTTTAACACTCTGATATACCCCACACCCCTCAATGTAACACTGTGATATACCCCATGCCATTCACTTTAACACTCTGATATACCCCAATTCCCTCAATGTAACACACTGATATAACCCACGCACCTTATTGTAACACACTGAGATACCGAACAGCCCTCACTGTAACACTCTGATAAATCCCACACCTCTCACTGCAACACTCTGATAAATCCCACACCTCTCACTGCAACACGCTGATAAACCCCACACCCCTCACTGTAATAGTTTGATATACCACACACCCCTCACTGTAACACTCTCTGATATACCCCACACCCCTCACTGTAACAGTCTGATATATGCCACACCCCTCACTATAACACTCTGATAAATCCCACACCTCTCACTGCAACACGCTGATAAACCCCACACCCCTCACTGTAACACTGTGATATACCCCACACCCCTCACTGTAACACTGATATACCCCACACCCCTCACTGTAACACTCTGATATACCTCACACCCCTCACTGTAACACTTTCTGATATACCCCACACCCCTCACTGTAATACTCTGATATACCCCACACCCCTCACTGTAATACTCTGATATACCCCACACCCCTCACTGTAACACTCTGATATACCTCACACCCCTCACTGTAACACTCTGATATACCCCACACCCCTCACTGTAATACTCTGATATACCCCACACCCCTCACTTTAACACTCTGATATACCTCACACCCCTCACTGTAATAGTCTAATATACCACACACCCCTCACTGTAATACTCTGATATACCCCACATCCCTCACTGTAACACTCTGATATACCCCACACCCCTCACTGTAACAGTCTGATATACGCCACACCCCTCACTGTAACACACTGAAATACCCCACACCTCTCACTATAATACTCTGATATATCCCACACCCCTCACTGTGACACTCTTATATAGCTCACAGCATTCACTTTAACACTCTGATTTACCCCTCACTTTAATCATTTCTTACATATTCCAAACCTCTCACTGTAACAGACCGATATACCCTACTCACCTCACTTTAACACTCTGAGATACGGCGCACCCCGCGCTGTAACACACTGATATATCCCACATCCCTCATTGTAACACGCTGATATACCCCACACCCCTCACTGTAACACTCTGATATATCCCACACCATTCACTGTAACACTGACATACCCCACACAGCTCACCGCAACATGCTGATAAACCCCATACGCCTCACTGTAACACTCTGATATATACCAACCCCCTCACTGTAGCACTCTGATATACCCCACATTTTAATCCTCTCTTACATACTGATATATCCCATGACACTCAATGTTGTCACTGCCACTTTAATCCAATGGGCTTCAATTTTGGTAATATGTGATACTTTATCAAGCACCTTTTCTAAGGAGAGGGAAATTGGGAAAATATGAGTAGTATCAATCATACAACCATAAAATTAGTGATCCAAGTGGTGTTGACAATTTGTTTAGCGTACTTGACGCCCCGCTCTGATCACAGGCCTCGCCTGGTTTAAATCAATGAATTATAAAATCATTGAATTTAATCCTATTTTATTATTTCTATGCATTTGTTCTCAGGATATGGGTAACGCTGTCAAGGCCGATATCACTTGCCCATCCCGAGTTACCCATGTGCAAATGGTGGGCCTTCATCTTGAGCCGCTACAGTCCGTGTGGTGAAGGTGCTTCCACAATACTGTTACTGAAGGATTTTCAGGCTTTTGACAAATGACGATGAAGGAACGGCGATATATTTGAAGGGTACGGTAGCATAGTGGTTATGTTACTGGACTAGTAAATCAGATTCCTGGACAAATGATCCAGAGTTCATATTCCCAGCAGCTGGGGAATTTAAATTCAATCAATGAAACAAATCTGGAATAAAAAGCTAGTGCCAGTAACAGTGAGCATGAAAGTACCAGATTTTCGTAAAAAACCTATCTGGTTCACTAATGGGCTTTCGGGAAGGAAATCTGCCGTCCTCACCTGGTCTGGCTGAAATGTGACTCCAGACCCACTGCAATGTGGTTGACTCTTAACTGGTCTCTGAAATGGCCCACAAGACACTCGCTTGCCTCAGGCGGCTCACCACCCCCTTCTCAAGGGCAATTAGGGATGGGCAATAGAATGTTGGCCTTGGCAGCGACGCCCACATTACAGGAATGAATTTTAAAAATGATTTATTAAGTGTCATAATGATTTATAAAGCCTCATAATGTTTTATTAATATTCAAAATCATTTATAAAGGGTTATAAAAGACCTGTAAAGTGGTGTAGTGATTTTAAAGCATTATAAAGGGTTATAATGATTAATAAAGTCCTTGTGCCGGGCCTCCTCCTCCCCGGGCTGGGTTGCTCGGGCCCCTGTGGACTGGGCGGACCCGGGCTGCTCCACCTCGCCGACCGCTCTCACTTTAACCGAGCCTACAACTGCTGCCGCCCTCCGAACATTCGCCGCCCGCCGCCGGGGAAATTCCCCGAGTGAGAGCCGCCATCTTTGTGCAGGGCCCCAGAGCCGCCAAATTTGAGCGGATCCCAGGAGCCGCCAACTTTGTGTGAGGCCCCAGAGACGTCATCATTGTGCGGAGCCCCAGCGCAGCTATCTTTGTGCAGAGCCCCAGCGCCGCCATCTATGTGCAGCGCCCCAGAGCCGCCATCTTTGTGAGGGGCGCAGGAGCTGCCATCTTTGTGCGATGACCCAGTGCCGCCATCATTGTACTGGGCGTTGTGGGGTGGGGGGGGGGGCAGAGACTGCATTATTTTTTGCGGGGCGCCAGAGCCGCCATCTTTGTGCTGAACGCCTGTACCACCATCTTTGGGCGGGGCGCCAGAGACGCCATCTTTGCGCGGGGCGCCTGTGCAGCCAACTTTGGGCGGGGTGCGTATGCGGCCATTTTTGTGCGGTCCCCAGATCCGCCATCGTTCTGCGTGTCCCCAGGGCCATCATCTTTGTGCAGGGCTCCAGAGCCGCCATCTTTGTGCTGGGCGAGGGTGCTGCCATCGTTGTGCGGTGCGCGGTTGCCGCAATCTTTGTGCTGGGCCAAGGTGACGCCATATTTGTGCTGCGCTCGGGTTTTGCCATATTTGTGCTCGGTCACAGAGCCGCCATTTTTGTGCGGGGCGCGAGTGCCACAATCTTTGGACGAGGCCGCAGAGCCGCCATGTTTGTTCGGGGCACGGGTGCCGACATATTTGTGCTGGGCCCCAGTGCCTACATCTTTGTGAGGAGCGCGGGTGCCACCATGTTTTGTGGGGCCCCAAAGCCGCCATCATTGCGCGGTTTCCCAGAGCTGCCATTTTTGTGCGGGGCGCCAGAGACGCCATCTTTGTGCGTGTCCCCAAATCCGCCATCTTTGTGCGGGTCCCCAGATCCGCCATCATTGTGCGGATCCCCAGATCTGACATCTTTGTGAGTCCCCAAATCCGCCATCATTGTGCGGGTCCCCAGATCCGCCATCATTGTGCGGATCCCCAGATCTGACATCTTTGTGAGTCCCCAAATCCGCCATCATTGTGCGGAGTCCCTAGAGCCGCCATCTTTGTGCTGGGCCCGGGTGCCACCCACTTTGTGCGATGCCCCAGAACCGCCATCCTTGTGCGGCACGCGGATGCCGCCATCTTTGTACGGTGCCCCCGAGCCGCCATATTTGTACTGGGTGCGGATGCCGCCATCTTCGTGCGGGACGCGGGAGCCGCCATTTTTGTGATGGGCCCCGGAGCCGCCAAATTTGAGACGGGCACCGGAGCAGCCATCTTTGTGCGGGACGCGTCTGCCGCCATTTTTGGACGGGCCCCGAAGCCACCATCTTTGTGCGTTTCCCCAGTGCCACCATCTTTGTGCGGGACGCGGGTGCCGCCATCTTTGTACGGGCACCGGAGCCGCCATTTTCGTGCTGGGCCCCAGAGCCGACATCTTTGTGCGGGCGACACAATATCAGGCCCAGGGAACTGTCAACACTCAGACTGCAAAGTCTCCGCTTCTTCTCATCCTTTAATGAATTTTACAATCAGAGTAAAGGGATATTTCCCCACATTCTTCAACTGCTCTCTGAACTTAGTCTGGGTCACGGTGTAAATACCAGTGTTTGTGCAGCAACTCAGCAGCTGCAGCATGAATCCCAATTCCTGTACATAAACTGGTAGATATACAGACTGATACCCCAAATTCCACATCCGCCACGATATGGAAAACACCATAAACACTGCCCATAACAGGATGAAATTGCCGGAGATAACAAGCAGTAAAATGATGGATTTCCTGCGGCTCGCCATCTCTGGATCTCTGGGACTCTCCCCACTGCTGGGACCCCGGAGTCTCCTGCGGGCTCTGCTGGCCACTAAAATGTGTCTAACGGTGACAGCATTGAGCAGCAGAATCACTGCAAATGGGACACACGGGGTGAGAATATAATGGAGGAACTCGATTGATGCCCAGACCCGTGAATACAGAACATCGTTTGTGAACTCACAAAACCAGGGGTCGTTCAGAAGCCTATACCGATTTGTGATCATAAAATACCAGGAGATGTCCTTTAAACCGCTCAGCACAGTCACTGTTCCCAGAACCACAGCCGCCGTTTTCTCGGTGCAATATTTAGTTTTCAGCTTCTGGCAACAAATGGCCACAAATCGATCAAAGGTGAAAGTGACGGTGAACCAGACTGAACAGTCTGTGGCTGCATAAAGTAGGACGGCGTGGATATTACACATGCGGATGTACACCACGAAATAAAATTGTTCCCTATAAGCTTTGGGAATGTGCCTCAATATCAGGTCGAGGATAACGACCAGTAGATCCGCCGCTGCCATGGCCACCAGATAGCGAGTGACACATTTGGAGAGACCGCACTTTCCCTGAGACAGGATCACAACCGTCACTAAGTTAACTGTGAGGAAGGGAAATAGACAGGGAAATTATACATCAGGCTAGGAGCAAAAGCAGCAGTTTGATGGAATTCGGGCTGAATTCTGCAACTCATTACCGACATTCAATGAAATAATCTAATTCTAATACCTGTGGAACTGAATACAGGAGAAGAATAATCGGAAATGCATTGTGGAATCAATAACTGTAATAGGAATAAATACAATAGCAAATTAACAGATATTTGATGACGGAGAGATTAAATGATCGATCGAACTTTAGCCCAGCAGACAAAAGCACCGCCCGAGGTACCAGGGACACAAAGGACCGGAACCTCTCAGGAAGGCTTCGTATCCCGGGATCAGTCAGCATTTGGAGTGGTGAAATTCGCTTCTGTGCCCCTGTGTTAGGGGAGTGGGAAATCCCGCTTGGATTCCTGCTCCTGGTTAGAATATCCATTATATATAGAACTGAAAATGAATGCAACAGCAAAATACAGAAACTGCAACGTTGGCGTGCAATAATTACAGGCAATTGTATGTAAAATGTACGGATGTAATATGACAATGCTAAGATAATAATAAATACAACTGCACTGCAGTTAGAAAGATAACTGGGCTATCAGATATGTTTTGAAGATTGTGTTTTCTGCATTTTTGTTGAAATACACAACTTATAAGCTGATTGAAAGGAAGATTTGCCAAGTAACATTGCATATAATGGACTCTGAATTAAGGTAAATAGTTATGATTGACCAGGTAATGCCCCACTAAGTGCATTTGTCAGCATCGAAATCAGACGACTTATCCCACAGGCAAATGCCACCTAACGTCGCAGAGAGTGAATGGCAAGAGGGAGTAGGGCCAACAGGGCTCTGCACATGAGACCTACCCCTCCCATGGTATTCAGGGAGCAATGATCCTCCTATATCCATTTGTCAGAGGAGCAGTGTTTCCAAAGGCTGTGCTTCAGCAATGAGGTGATCACTGAGCTCTGCCGCCTCCTGCAACCAGATCTGCAGCCTCCGCTCAGGACCAGGACATCTCTGTCGGTGGCAGTGAAGGTGACAATGGCTCTGAATTTCTAAGTCAGCGGTTCCTTTCAGGCTTCTACTGGGGACATATTGAATATGGTCACGGAGTGCAGATTTGGAACAGAGTGCTAAGCTGCGAGTTTGGTGAGTGAGGGAGTAAATCTTAAAGGTTAATCTCTTATTTTTATAATTTTTTATAAATTCTAGTCTTGTGTGCTTGCAATTAGCATTTAAATTTACTGTTTCAAGTTTTAAGTTTCTTCCAGGCTTTGGCAGGGCTAAGCCTGCTCTGTGCTGGAGAGCAGGTGATAGCAATTAATTAATTAACTGGTCTAATCTCGTTCTGTAACTGCCAGATAGCTCACTTATTTAAATCTCAGCAGTATAAATATGGGAGACTAGAGTGCAGTTTGTCACGGAGTCCAGATTTGGAACAGAGTGCTAAGCTGCGAGTTTGGTGAGTGAGGGAGTTCAGGGAGGGAGGCGTGCCTTCCTTTTTCCATCTTTGTCAGCTTCCTGCTGCGGCGGCGGACCTGCGTGAGGCGAGGCGGCGGCAGAGGGTTTAAAAGTCTCCAGAGACCAGGTAAGGCGGGACCAGTCTCCGAACTCTGAGGGAGGGAGAGAGGTAAAAATAATCGAGGTGTGACGTCACCAGAAAGCAGGTAAGTAATTGGTTGGTGAGTATTTCTCACATTTTAAACTTAAACTCTGTGGGTTGTAGTTAATAATGCCTTTCTGGTGGAGAGTGACTGTTGGTAAAAGATTTAACTGGTGTAATTTAGAGGGATTGATTTAATTTAAATCCAATTAATTAGAGGGGATACTGGCATCTATAATCGGGCAGAGAGTGTCCATAACTAACAATCAAAAATTTAATTAATTACATAGAATGGAGCAGGTGATGTGTTACTATTGCGAGATGTGGGAGCCGGTGGAACCCATTGAGGCTCACGGTGATTACATCTGTGACAAGTGTCTGCTGCTACAGGTACTCCAGCTCCGTGTTGATGAGCTGGAGTCTGAGCTTCGGCCACTGCGACACATCAGGGAGGGGGAGAAGTACCTGGACTTTGTGTTTCAGGAGGTGCTCACACCTATGAAGTTAATTAATTCAGATGTAGCCCATGGTCAGGGGCAGGACGATGTGACTACGAGTGAGGCAGGTACATAGAAACATAGAAACATAGAATCTAGGAGCAGGAGTAGGCCATTCGGCCCGTCGAGCCTGCTCCGCCATTCAATACGATCATGGCTGATCATCCAAATCCAGTACCCTGTCCCTTCTTTAATCCCCACAGTACACATATCCCACCCTACCCCCATAACCCACGTATTTAATTCCCCCTACCATATCCCATCCTATCCCCATAACCCCACATATTTAATCCCCCCCTAACACTAAGGGTCAATTTATCATAGCCAAATCAACCTAACCCACACATTTTTGGACTGTGGGAGGAAACCGGAGCACCCGGAGGAAACCCACGCAGACACGGGGAGAATGTGCAAACTCCACACAGACAGTCACCCGAGGTCAGATTCGAACCCGGGTCTCTGGCGCTGTGAGGCACCAGTGCTAACCACTATGCCACCGTGTTACGGGGATCCAGGAGGTAGTGTTGGAGGAGCCGCAGCCCTTGCTCTTGTCCGACAGGTTCGGGGCTCTTACTCACTGTGGGGACGGAAGCGGGGACTGCAGGGAGGATGAGCAACCTGGCCACAGCACTGTGGGACAGGGGGCCATTCAAGAGGGGGGAGTAAATAGAAATGTTCTAGTGATAGGGGATAGTATTATTAGGGGGATAGATAGAGTTCTCTGCAGCCGAGAGCGAGAGTCCCGTAGGCTGTGTTGCCTGCCCGGTGCCAGGGTTAAGGACATCTCCTCTGGGCTGCAAATAAACTTGCAGTAGAGGGGGTGGATCCAGTTGTCGTGGTCCCTGTTGGTACAAACAACGTAGATAGGACAAGGAAGCCGGTTCAGTTAAAGGATTATGAGCAGCTAGGGTTCAAATTAAAAAACAGAACCTCAAGGGTAATAATCTCTGGATTATTACCTGAGCCACGACCGAATTTGGCTAGGACAAATAAAATGAGAGTTAAATGAGTGGCTCAAAGACTGGTGTGAGAGAAATGGGTTTTGCTTCCTGGGGCACTGGCACCAGTACTGGGGCAGGAGGGAGCTGTTCCGTTGGTACGGGCTTCACTTGGCCAGTGCTGGGACTAGAGTCCTGGCGGATCATATAACTAGGGCTGTAGAAAGGGCTTTAAACTAACTAGTTGGGGGGAGGTTCCTAGAGAGCAAATAATAAAAATGACAACAGAGAAGGTCATAGACTTAGGTAGCAGTGGGGAAATTAAATACCAGAGTGTGTCAGGAAGGGGCACAAGGTATGGAGTAAAAGCTAAAGTAATAAAAAGGGCAAAAGCAGGAACTAAGTATCACAAAACATATTTGAAAGTTCTCTATCTGAATGCACGTAGCATTGGTAACAAAATAGACGAGTTAATGGCACAAATATCTACATATGGGTACGATCTTGTGGCCATTACAGAAACATGGCTGCAAGGTGACAATGCCTGGGAATTAAACACACCAGGTTATTTAACGATCAGGAAGGACAGGCAGGAAGGAAGGGGAGGTGGGGTGGCCATGTTAATAAAAGAAGGAATCACTGTAATACAGAGAAATGATATTGGGTCAAAAGATCAGGATAATGAAACAGTTTGGGTGGAGATAAGGAAAAATAAGGGGAAAAAACACTAGTGGGCGTAGTCTATAGGCCTCCGAACATTTGCAACTCTGTTGGAAGGAGTATCAATCAGGAAATAGTTGAGGCTTGTAATAAGGGAACATCTATAATTATGGGGGATTTCAACTATCATATTAAGTGGACAAATCAAATTGGGCAGGGCTGCCTTGAGGATGAGTTCATTGAGTGTATTAGGGATGGGTTTCTTGAGCAGTATGTAACTGAACCAACCAGGGGGCAAGCAACCTTAGATCTGGTCCTGTGTAACGAGACAGGATTAATTAAAAATGTCCTAGTAAAGGATTCCCTTGGAATGAGTGATCATAACATGGTTGAATTCCATATTCAATTAGAGGGTGAGAAGGTTGGATCTCAAACAAGTATGCTAAGCTGGAATAAAGGATACTATGAAGGAATGCGAGCGGAATTGAGAAGTGAGGATTGTGAAAATAGATTAAAGGGTAAGACGATACATGATCAGTGGTGTACAGTTATGGAGTTATTTTACAATTTCCAAGAAATATTTATTCCACTGAGAAGAAAAGGTTGTGAAAGAAAAGACAGTCTTCCGTGGCTAAGTAAAGACATTTAGGATAGTATTCGACTAAAAACAAGGTCTTATAAGGTAGCCAAATCTAGTGGGAGGATAGAGAATTGGGAAAACTTTAAATGACAGCAAAAAATAACAAAAAGATTGATTAAGAAAGGGAAGATAGATTATGAAAGTAAATTAGCAAAAAATATAAAAACAGATAGTAAGAATATTTATAGTTATATAAAAAGAAAAAGGGTGGCTAAAGTAAATGTTGGTCCCTTAGAGGATGAGACCTGGAAATTAATGGTGGGAAATATGGAGATGGCAAATACACAGAATGAATATTTTGTATCAGTCTTTACAGTAGAGGACACTAAGAATATCCCAACACTGAACCAACAGGGGGCTATAGGGGGGTAGGAGCTAAACACGATCAAAATCACTAAGGAAGTGGTACTCGGTAAAATAATGGGACTCAAGACGGATAAATCACCTGGACCTGATGGCTTACATCCTCGGGTCTTGAGGGAAGTGGCGGTAGGGATTGTGGATGCATTGGTAGTAATTTTCCAAAACTCCCTGGACTCAGCAAAGATCCCGGCAGACTGGAAAACTGCTAATGTAACACCCTTATTTAAAAAGGGCAGTAGACAGAAGGCTGGTAACTATAGACCGGTTAGCCTAACATCTGTGGTAGGTAAAATTTTGGAGTCCATTATTAAGGAAACAGTAACAGGACATTTGGATAATCATAATTTAATAGGACAAAGTCAGCATGGTTTTACGAAGGGGAAGTCATGTTTGACAAATTTGCTGGAGTTCTTTGAGGAAGTAACATATAGAGTGGATAAAGGGGAACCAGTGGACGTAGTGTATTTAGACTTCCAAAAGGCATTTGACAAGGTGCCACACAAAAGATTATTGCTTAAGGTAAAAAATCACGGGATTGGGGGTAATATTCTGGCATGGATAGAGGATTGGCTATCTAACAGAAAGCAAAGAGTTGGGATAAATGGTTCATTCTCAGACTGGCAATCAGTAACTAGTGGTGTTCCACAGGGGTCAGTGCTGGGTCCCCAACTCTTCACAATCTATATTAACGATTTGGAGGAAGGGACCAAGTGTAACATATCAAAATTTGCAGATGATACAAAGATGGGAGGGAAAGTAGTGAGTGAGGAGGACATAAAAAACCTGCAAGGGGACATAGACAGGCTAAGTAAGTGGGCAGAGATTTGGCAGATGGAATACAACACTGGAAAGTGTGAGGTGATGCACTTTGGCAGGAAAAATCCTAGAGCAATTTATTATCTTAATGGCAAGAAACTGGAGAGTACTGAAGTGCAAAGGGATCTGGGGGTCCTGGTGCACGAAACTCAAAAGGTTAGTATGCAGGTGCAGCAAGTGATTAAGAAGGCAAATGGAATGTTGGCTTTCATTGCTAGGGGGATAGAATATAAAAATAGGGAGGTATTGCTTCAGTTGTACAAGGTATTGGTGAGACCGCACCTGGAATACTGCATGCAGTTTTGGGGTCCTTACTTAAGGAAAGACATCCTTGCTCTCGAGGCAGTGCAAAAAAGGTTCACTCGGTTAATCCCGGGGATGAGGGGGTGGTCATATGAGGAGAGGTTGGGTAGATTGGGACTCTACTCATTGGAGTTCAGAAGAATGAGAGGCGATCTTATTGAAACATATAAGATTGTGAAGGGGTTGGATCGGGTGGATGCGGGGAGGATGTTCCCGATGACGGGTGAGACGAGAACTAGGGGACATAGTCTTAGAATAAGGGGCTGCTCTTTCAAAACTGAGATGAGGAGGAACTACTTCACTCAGAGGGTGGTAGGTCCATGGAATATGCTGCCACAAAAAGCTGTAGAAGCTACAACATTAATTAAATTTAAAACAGAAATAGACAGTTTCCTGGAAGTAAAGGGCATTAAGGGTTACGGGGAGCGGGCAGGAATTTGGACATGAGTCTAGGTTCGGATCGGTCATGGCCCTGTGGGTAGTGGAGCGGGCCCAGGGACTGTGTAGCCTGATTCTGCTCCTATTTCGTGTGTGCAATTCTGTTAGATGCAGGAGATGGTTCTGTGATAGATAGTAGATTGGCGGTTAGGATCAGATCAGCCATGATCTTATTGAATGGCGGAGCAGGCTCGAGGGGCCGATTGGCCTACTCCTGCTCCTATTTCTTATGTTCTTATGTTCTTATGTTCTTATATTAAATCTCCCCTAATGGAAAAGGACAAAGAAAGACCAGGTGTAAATGTTTTCAATTGGGGAAAGACCAATTTTACTTAACTGAGATGTGATTTAGCAAAAGTGGACTGGAAACAGCTTCTTAATTGGAAATCAGCGCAGAGCCATGGGAAGCATTCAACGAGGAGATAGTGAGGGCTCAGAGCAAATATATTCCCACAAAGATAAAGGATGGGACTTCCAAATGTAGAATCCCCTAGTTGTCAAGGGGAATACTGGGGAGGATAAGGGAACAAAAAGGGAAGCTTTTGTCAGATACTGAGAGCTCAATACTACAGAAAGCGTAGAGGGGTATAGAAAGTGCAGGGTTGAAATTAAAAAGGAAATTAGGAAAGCAAAGAGAGGGCATGAGAAAATTTTGCAAGGAAAACCCAAAGATGTTTTATACATACATCAAGAGCAAGAGGATAACTATGGAAAGAGTTTGGCCTATTATAGACCAAACAGTGAATCTGTGTGTAGAGGCGGAAGACGTGGATATGGTTCTTAATAAATACTTTGTGTCTGTCTTCACAGAAGAGTGAGATGATGCAGACATTGTAGTTAAGGAGGAGGTGTGTGAAATATTAGATGAGACAAACATAGTGAGAGAAGAAACATTAAGGGGTTCAGCATCTTTGAAAGTAGATAAATCACGAGGCTCGGATGAAAAGTATCCCAGGCTTTTAAGGGAGGAAATAGCGGAGGTTCAGACCATCATTTTCCAATCCTCTCTGGCTACAGGCATGATGCCAGAGGACTGGAGGACTGCTAACGTTGTACCATTGTTTAAAAAGGGAGAAAGGGATAGACCGAGTAATTACAGGGCAGTCAGTCTAACCTTGATTGTGGAAAAAAATATTGAAAGATTCTGAGGGGCAGTATAAATCGGCATTTAGAAAGGCACAGATTAATCAAGGACAGTCAGCATGGTAATGGTAAGGAAGGTCGTGTCTGACTAAAGGATTTAATTTTTTGAGGAGGTAATGAGGAGGGGCGATGAAGGGAGTGCATTTGATGTAGTCCACGGAAATATTAGTAAGGCCTTTGACAAGGTCCCACATGACAGGTTGGTCATTGGATCCAAGGGAAAGTGGAAAGTTGGATCCAAAATTGGCTCAGTGGCAGGAAGCAAAGGTCGTAATGGTCAACGGGTGTTCTTTGTGACTGGAAGGTTGCTTCCAGTGGGGTTCCACAGGGCTCAGTACTAGGTCCCCTGCTATTTGTGGTATATATCAATGATTTAGACTTCAGTGTTGGGGCCATGATGAAGAAGTTTGCACATGATACAAAAATTGGCCGTGTGGTTGATAGTGAGGAAGAATGCTGTAGACTGCAGGAAGATATCAATGGACTGGTCCGGTGGGCAGAACAGTGGCAAATGGACTTCATTTCGGAGAAGTGTGAGGTAATGCATTTGTGGCGGGCTGAAAAAAAGGGAATACACAATAAATGGTAGGATACTGAGAGGTGCAGTGGAACAGAGGGACCTTGGAGTACATTTCCACATATCTCTAAAACTATCAGGACATGTAGATAGGGTAGTTAAAAAGGCATGTGGGATACGTTGCTTTATTAGCCGAGGCATACGATATCAAAGCAGGGAGTTTATGCGAGAACTGTATAAAACACCAATTAGGCCACAGCTAGAATACTGCGTACAATTTTTGGTCAAAAAATTACAGGAAATATGTGATTGCATTTGAGACATTATAGAGGAGAGTTACGTGGATGTTGCCAAGACTGGAGAATAGTCTGGGGTTCTTTACTTTGGAACAGAGGAGGCTGAGGGGAGATTTAATTGAAGTGTATAAAATTATGAGGGGCCTAGATAGAGTGGATAGCAAGCACCTATTTCCCCTGGCAGAGAGGTCAATAACCAAGGAGCATAGACTTAAAGTAATTGGTAGAAGGGTTAGACGGAAGATGAGAATTTGTTTCTCCCAGAGGGCGGTGCGGGTCTGAAACTCAAGGCCTGAAAGGGTGGTAGAGGCAGAAACCCTCATCACGTTTAAAACGTACATGGATATGCACTTGAAGTGCCATCACCTACAGGGCTACGGACCAAGAGCTGGAAAGTGGGATTAAGCTGGATAGCTCTATTTCGACCGGCGCAGATGCAATGGGCCAAATGGCCTCCTTCTGTGCCGTAAATTTATGTGATTCTACGATTCTATGATTCTTAACCTTCGCTGCTCTAAAAAAACAATCCCCGCTTCTCCTGACTCTCCGCGTAACTGAAGTCCCAGATCCCTGGTACCATTCTGGTAAATCTCCTCTACACCTTCTCTAATCCTTGACATGCTTGCCAAAGTGTGGTGCTCAGAATTGGACACAAACATCCAGCTGGGGTCTAACCAAAGATTTTTAAAAGGTTAACATTTCTAACTGGATTTTGTTACTCTGTGTCCCTGTTTGTAAAGCCAAGGACTCCATATGCTTTATTAACAGCCATCCCTACTTGTCCTGTCAACTTCAATGATTTGTGTAAGTACACACCAGGTCTCTCTGATCATGCACCCACTTTGAAATTGTACCGTTTAGTTTATATTGCCTCTGCTCATGCTTCCTACCAACATGTATCACTTCACCCTTCTCTGTGTTAAATTCTATCTGCCATGTGTCTGCCCATTTCACCAGTCTGTCTGCGTCCTCCTGAAGTCTGTTACTATCATTCTCACTGTTTATTAACATTTCCGAGATTTGTCATTTTCAAACTTTGAAATTATGCCACTGTCATAGAGTCATCGATAGTTATAGTTATTCAGCACAGAAAGAGGCCCTTCGGCCCATTGTGTCCGCGCCGGCCATCAAGCCCTATCTATTCTATTCCAATTTTCCAGCACTCGGACCGTAGCCTTGTATGATATGGCATTTCAAGTGCTCATCTCAATGCTTCTTGAATGCTGTGAGGGTTCCTGCCTCTACCAGCGTTTCAGGCAGTGAGTTCCAGATTCCAACCACACTCTGGGTGAAAAGGATTTTCCTCAAATCCCCTCTAAACCTCCTGCGCCTTACCTTGAAACTATGCTCCCTGGTTAATGACCCCTCTACTAAGGGGACAATTTCTTTCTATCTACCCTATCTATGCCCCTCATAATTTTGTACTCCTCAATCAGGTCCCCCCTCAGCGTTCTCTGCTCTAAGGAAAACAACCCCAGCCTGTCCAGTCTCTCTTCATAGCTGCAGCGCTCCAGCCCAGGTAACATCCTGGTGAATCTCCTCTGCACCATCTCCAATGCAATCACATCCTTCCTATAGTGTGGCGACCAGAACTGCACACAGTATTCCAGCTGTGGCCTAACTAGCATTTTGTACGTCTCTAACACAACCTCCCTGCTCTTATATTCTATGCCTCGGCTAAAGAAGGCAAGTATCCCATATGCCTTTTTAACCACCTTATCTACCTGTCCTGCTGCCTTCAGGGATCTATGTACATGCACACCAAGGTCTCTCTTTTCCTCTGTCCTTCCTAGGGTCTTACCATTCAATGTGCATCCCCTTGCCTTGTGAGTCCTCCCAAAATGCATCACCTCACACTTTTCAGGGTTAAATTCCATTTGCCACTGTTCTGCCCATCTAACCAACCCGTCTATCTCGTCCTTAGCCTGAGGCGTCCCTCCTCGCTATTTACCACTCCACCAATTTTAGTGTCATCTGCGAACTTACTGATCATACCTCCTACATTCATATCTAAATCATTAATGTACACTACAAACAGCAAACGACCCAGCACCGATCCCTGCGGTACACCACTGGACACAGGCTTCAAGTCACAAAAACTACCTTCGACCATCAATCTCTGCCTCCTGCCACGAAACAAATTTTGGATCCAATGTGCCAAATTGCCCTGGATCCCATGGGTTCTTACCTTCTTGACCAGTCTCCCATGTTGGACATTGTCAAAAGTCTTACTGAAGTCCATGTAGACGACATCAACTGCACTACTCTCATCCACACACCGATTCTCCCCATCGAAAAATTAAATCAAATTGGTTAGTACTGATCTCCCCGTACAAAGCCATGCTGACCATTCTTAGTTAATCCTTGCCTCTCCAAGTGTAGACTAATTCTGTCCCTCAGAATTTTTTCCAATAATTTCCCTACCACTGATGTTCGGCTCACTGGCCTGTAATTCCCTGGTTTATCCCTACTTCCCTTCTTGAATAATGGTATACGTTAGCTGTTCTCCAGTCATCTGGCACCTCCCCTTTGACCAGAGAGGTTCTGAAAATTTGTGTCACAACCACTGCAATCTCCTCCCTTGCCTCATACTGCAGCCTGGGATACATCTCGTCTGGGCCTAGGGATTTATCCACTTTTATGCCCACTAAAACCGCAATACCTCCTCCATCGCAATACTGTTTTGTTCAAGGTTATCACAATCGCCCTGCCTGATTTCTATGCCTACATCGTCCTTCTCCATAGTGAACACAGCTGCAAAATATTCATTTAAAACCGCACCCACATCTTCCGGCTCTACACACACATTGCCACTTTGGTCCCTAATGGGCCCTACTCTTTCCCTGGTTATCGTCTTGCCCTTAATATACTTATAAAACACCTTAGGATTTTCCTTTATTTTGCCCGCAAGTGTTTTTTCATGCCCTCTCTTTGCTCTCCTAATGTCTTTTTTCAGTACCCCCCTGCACTTTCTATACTCCTCTAGGGCTTCCACTGTTTTAGTCCTTTGTATCTGCCAAAAGTCTCCCTTTTTTTCCTAATCCATTCTTATATATCCCTTGACATCCAGGGTTCCCTGGGCTTGTTGGTCCCACCCTTGACCTTTACGGGAACATGTTGGCGTTGTACACTCTCTATTTCCTTTCTGAAAGACTCCCACTGCGCTGATGTGGATTTTCCAACAAGTAGCTGATCCCAGTCCACTTTGGCCAGATCCTGCCTTATGATATTAACTTCGGCATTTCCCCAATTTAGAACCATTATTCCGGTCCATCTTTGTCCTTTTCCACGACTACCTTAAATCTCACCGAATTATGGTTACTGTCACCAAAATGCTCTCCTACTAACACTTCCACCACTTGCCCAGTTGCATTCCCTAGAATTAGGTCCAGAACCGCCCCCTGTCTTGCAGGACTTTCTACATGCTGGCTCAAAACGCTCTTCTGGATGCACTTTAAGAATTCCGCACCCTCTTCGCCTTTCACACTCTCACTATCGCAGTTAATATTGGGGAAGTTGAAATCCCCTACTATTATTAACCTATTATTTCGACACTTCTCTGAGATTTGCCTACATATCTGTTCGTCTATCTCCCCCTGACTGTTTGGGGCCCTGCAGTACACTCCCAGCAAAGTGCTTGCCCCCTTTTTCTTGTTAAGTTCTACCCATATGGCCTCATTAGAGGAACCTGCTAAGATATCATCCCTTCTTACAGCAGTAATTGACTCCTTGCTAATATTAAGACACCCCTCCTCTTTTCCACCCTCCTCTGTCTCGACTGAAAATTCTATATCCCGGAATATTGAGCTGCCAATCCTGCCCCTCCCTCAACCATGTCTCTGTGATAGCAACAATATCATACTCCCATGTGTTCATCAACACCTTCAATTCATCTGCCTTACACGCAAGACTCCTTGCATTAAAATAAATGCCATCCAGTCTTGCCATACTCCCTTGTGCCGTTACATATTCGCACTGACTTCCAGGCTGACTTGTTTTTTCCTCTATATTTGGCTGTGCAACACCCCCTACTATAGCTGCACTCCGTATCCCATTCCTCTGCAAAGTTAGATTACACGCCCGCCCCCCCCCCCCCCACCCCGCAACAGTACCAGCAAATCTCCCCGCAATAATGTTGTTCCTGTTCCGGTTCAGGTGCATCCCGTCCGATTTGTACTGGTCCCACCTTCCCCAGAAGCAGACCCAGTGATCCAGGATACTAAAGCCCTCCCTCCTGCACCAACTCTTTAGCCACGCATTCATCTGCTCTTTCTTCCTATTCCTATACTCACTAGCACGTGGCACCGGGAGTAAAACAGAGATTACAACCTTTGTGGTCCTGCTTTTTAATCTGCTACCTAGCTCGCTAAAGTCTTGTTGCAGGACCTCATCCCTCTTTCGACCAATGTTGTTGGTACCAATGTGGATTACAACCTCTGACTGTTCGCCATCCACCTTCAGAATACCCTGCAGCCGTTCAGTGACATCCTTGACCCTGGCACCAAGGAGGGAACATACCATCCTGGAGTCACGTCTGCGGCCACAGAAACGTCTATCTGTTCCCCTTACGATAGAATCCCCTATCACTATTGCTCTCCCCCTCTTTACCCCCCCCCCCCCTGCTGTACAGCTGAGCCATTCGTAGTGCCATGGACTTGGCTCTTGCTGCATTCCCCTGAGAAACCATCTCCCCCATCAGTATCCAAAACGGAAAATCTGTTGGAGAGGGAGATGGACCCAGGGGACACCTGCACTGCCTTCCTAGTTGTTTTACACTGTCTGGGGGTCATCCATTTCCTGTTTGCCTATGTACTCTTTACCTGCGGTGTGACCACCTCGTTAAACGTTCTATCCACGAAGATCTCAGCTTCGCGGATGCTCCACAGTGACTCCAGTCGCAGCTCCAGCTCCGAAACGCGGATTTCGCGTAGCTGCAGCTGGAGACACTTCCTGCACATGTGTCCGCCCTGGACACCTAAAGTGTCCCTGAATTACAACATAGCACAGGAGGAGCACTCCACGCTGCCGAGCTGCCCTGCCATGTCCTACACATAATTTACTCTCTTTAAATTAAAGAATATTAAATACACTAGGGACCTTACTTCCCTGTAAACACTACTTGCTCTAAACTCGAGACCTTACTTTTACTTTAACGACTGGACTGTAGAAATACTGACCGGGTCTTGGAAGCTGACAAAGACAGAAAAAGAAAGGAACACATCCCTCGTTGAACTCCCTCACTCACCAAACTCGCAGCTTAACACTCGGTTCCAAGCTGCACTCCATGACAAACTGCACTCAAGCCAGTACTTAGGGAGTGCTGCATTGTTGGAGGGGCAGTACTGAGGGAGTGCATCTCTGTTAGAGGGGCAGTACTGAGGGAACACTGCACTGTCAGAGGGGCAGTACTGAGGGAGCACTGCACTGTCAGAGGGGCAGTACTGAGGGAGCGCATCACTGTCAGAGGGTCAGTACTGAGGGAGCAGTGCACTGTCGGAGGGGCAGTACTGAGGGAGTGCTGCATTGTTGGGGGGGCAGTACTGAGGGAGTGCATCACTGTCAGAGGGGCAGTACTGAGGGAGCGCATCTCTGTCAGCGGGGCAGTACTAAGGGAGCGCCGCACTGTCAGAGGGGCAGTACTGAGGGAGTAGTGCACTGTCAGAGGGGCAGTACTGAGGGAGCACTGCACTGTCAGCGGTGCCATGTCTCAGATGAGACGTTAAACCTGTCTGTTCTATAAGTTGGACGTAAAAGATCCCATGGAATTATATTGAAGAGCAGCAGAGTTAACCCCGGTGTTCTAGCTAATATTTATCTCAATCAACTTCATTAAAGCAGATTATCTGGTCATTATCACATTGCTGTTTGTGGGAGCTTGCTGTGCTCAAATTGGCTGGCACGTTTCCGACAGTACAACAGTGACTTCACTTCAAAAGGAAGGACGTCATTGGCTTGAAAGCACATCCCAAGATCGTGAATAGCGCCGTAGCAATTCAATTATTTCTTCCTTTCTTAACTGTAATTTCCAAAAGGTAATTGGATGCAAACTTGAAAAGGATAAATTTTCAGGGCTATGGGGACACGGCTCAATTGTACATCACCATTCACAACAGGATATGAAAGCTTTGAAATAATTTGATGTGTTGGGATAGCTTGACTCTGTCTAATTTCATTCCATTGATCACCATGTTAGATGCACATGATATGATGGAGGGCGGCCTCAGGGTGAAGGCGAGACTTATTCTCCACACACATTGAGCGGTGGTCAGTCCTACCAATATCGTCATGGACAGATGCATATGCGATAGGGAGGTTGGTGAGGACGAGGTCAAGCAGGCTTTTGTCTCATCTTGGGTCTCCCACCACCTGCCGCAATCCCAGTCTGGCAGCTGTGTTCTTCAGCGCTCGGTTAATGATGGTACTTCCCAGGCACTATTGGTGATGGACATTGAAGTTTCCCCCTCCCGACCCAGAGTATAATTTGCGCCCTTTCTGCCCTCGGTGCTCCCTTCAACTGGTGTTCATCATGAAGATGTGTCGATTCATCAGCTGAGGGAGGGCGGCAGGTGGTAATCAGCAGGAAGTTACCTTGCCCATGTCTGACTGGAAGCCATCAGACTTCATTATATCCTCAGGCAATGTTGAGGAGTCAGTGTTTCTCCCTCCCGATTGTATACCCCTGTGCCCCCACCTCTGGTGGGTCTGTGCAGACCCTGGAATGGTGATGGAGGGTTTGAGAATGTTGACTGACAGGTATGGTTCTGTGAGTATGATTATGCGAGAATTTAATGTTTCCAGAGAGTTTCATGGAGTATTGAGGTGCTTACAGCGTATTTATCTCATTGTTTAATATTTTAATTGTTTTCCTTTGATCCCTTCGTATTAATACTTTGCTCCTTTTAATTATTCTTCCCCTCGGTCAAACAGGATGACATGTTTGTCTGGGTAAGGTCACTCTTCTTCTTCTTCTTCTTGTTCTATTTTCAGGCAATAGAGAAATGAACTGAGAATGAAATTCCTGGACTGAGGTGGGAGCAGTGTAATCTAGTCTGTCCCGGGAATGAAATTCCTGGGTTGAGGCAGGAGCAATGTAATCTAGGCGGCCCTGGGAATGAAATCCCTGGACTGAGGTGAGAGCTGTGTAATCTAGGCGGCCCTGGGAATGAAATTCCTGGATTGAGGCAGGAGCAATGTAATCTAGGCGGCCCTGGGAATGAAATTCCTGGATTGAGGCAGGAGCAATGTAATCTAGGCGGCCCTGGGAACATAATAAGAACATAAGAACATAAGAAATAGGAGCAGGAGTAGGCCAATCGGCCCCTCGAGCCTGCTCCGCCATTCAATAAGATCATGGCTGATCTGATCCTAACCGCCAATCTACTATCTATCACAGAACCATCTCCTGCATCTAACAGAATTGCACACACGAAATAGGAGCAGAATCAGGCTACACAGTCCCTGGGCCCGCTCCACTACCCACAGGGCCATGACCGATCCGAACCTAGACTCATGTCCAAATTCCTGCCCGCTCCCCGTAACCCTTAATGCCCTTTACTTCTAGGAAACTGTCTATTTCTGTTATAAATTTAATTAATGTTGTAGCTTCTACAGCTTTTTGTGGCAGCATATTCCATGGACCTACCACCCTCTGAGTGAAGTAGTTCCTCCTCATCCCTGGACTGAGGTGGGAGCAGTGTAATCTAGGCGGCCCTGGTAATGACATTTCTGGATTGAGGTGGGAGCAGTGTAATCTAGGCGGCCCTGGGAATGAAATTCCTGGATTGAGGTGGGAGCAGTGTAATCTAGGCAGTCCTGGGAATGAAATTCCTGGACTGAGGTGGGAGCAGTGTAATCTAGGCAGTCCTTGGAATGAAATTCCTGGATTGAGCTGGGAGCAGTGTAATCTAGGCTGTGCCTGGGAATGAAATTCCTGGACTGAGGTGGGAGCAGTGTAATCTAGGCAGTCCTGGTAATGAAATTCCTAAACTGCGGTGTGTGCAGTGTAATCTAGGCTGTCCTGGGAATGAAATTCCTGGACTGAGGTGGGAGCAGTGTAATCTAGGCAGCCCTGGGAATGAAATTCCTGGACTGAGGTGGGAGCAGTGTAATCTAGGCAGCCCTAGGAATCACATTCCTGGATTGAGGTGGGAGCAGTGTAATCTGGGCAGCCCTGGGAATTAAATTCCTGGATTGTGGTGGGAGCAGTGTAATCTAGGCAGCCCTGGGAATTACATTTCTGGATTGAGGTGGGAGCAGTGTAATCTAGGCAGCCCTGGGAATGAAATTCCTGGACTGAGGTGGGAGCAGTGTAATCTAGGCAGTCCTGGGAATGAAATTCCTGGATTGAGGTGGGAGCAGTGGAATCTAGGCTGTCCTGGGACTGAAATTCCTGGATTGAGGTGGGAGCAGTGTAATCTAGGCAGTCCTGGGAATGAAATTCCTGGATTGAGCTGGGAGCAGTGTAATCTATGCTGTGCCTGGGAATGAAATTCCTGCACTGAGGTGGGAGCAGTGTAATCTAGGCAGCCCTGGGAATGAAATTCCTGGACTGAAGTGTGAGCAGTGTAGTCTAGGCAGCCCTGGGAATGAAATTCCTGGACTGAGGTGGGAGCAGTGTAATCTAGGCAGCCCTGGGAATAAAA
This sequence comes from Squalus acanthias, assembly GCA_030390025.1. Taxonomy (NCBI): domain Eukaryota; kingdom Metazoa; phylum Chordata; class Chondrichthyes; order Squaliformes; family Squalidae; genus Squalus; species Squalus acanthias. Next base: position 207,006 of record JASTWF010000196.1, on the reverse strand, counting down.
TTCCTGGACTGAGGTGGGAGCAGTGTAATCTAGGCTGCCCTGGGAATGAAATTCCTGGATTGAGGTGGGAGCAGTGGAATCTAGACGGCCCTGGGAATAAAATTCCTGGACTGAGGTGGGAGCAGTGTAATCTAGGCGGCCCTGGAAATTAAATTCCTGGATTGAGGTGGGAGCAATGTAATCTAGGCAGCCATGGGAATGATATTCCTGAACTGATGTGGGAGCAGTGTAATCTCGGCAGCCCTGGGAATGAAATTCCTGGATTGAGGTGGGAGCAGTGTAATCTAGGCGGCCCTGGGAATGATATTCCTGGACTGAGGTGGGAGCAGTGTAATCTAGGCGGCCCTGGGAATCACATTCCTGGATTGAGGTGGGAGCAGTGTAATCTAGGCGGCCCTGGTAATGAAATTCCTGGACTGAGGTGGGAGCAGTGTAATCTAGGCAGTCCTGGTAATGAAATTCCTAAACTGCGGTGTGTGCAGTGTAATCTAGGCTGTCCTGGGAATGAAATTCCTGGACTGAGGTGGGAGCAGTGTAATCTAGGCGGCCCTGAGAATGAAATTCCTGTAATGAGGTGGGAGCAGTGTAATCTAGGCGGCCCTGGGAATGGAATTCCTGGATTGAGGTGGGAGCAGTGTAATCTAGGCAGCCCTGGGAATGAAACTCCTGGACTGAGGCGGGAGCAGTGTAATCTAGGCAGCCCTGGGAATGAAATTCCTGGACTGAGGCGGGAGCAGTGTAATCTAGGCTGTCCCGGGAATGCAATTCCTGGACTGAGGTGGGAGCAGTGTAATCTAGGCAGCTCTGGGAATGAAATTCCTGGACTCAGGTGGGAGCAGTGTAATCTAGGCAGCCCTGGGATTTAAATTCCTGAACTGAGGTGGGAGCAGTGTAATCTAGGCAGTCCTGGGAATGAAATTCCTGAACTGAGGTGGGAGCAGTGTAATCTAGGCAGTCCTGAGAATGAAATTCCTGAACTGAGGTGGGAGCAGTGTAATGTAGGCAGTCCTGGGAATAAAATTCCTGGATTGAGGTGGGAGCAGTGTAATCTGGGCTATGCCTGGGAATGAAATTCCTGTACTGAGGTGAGAGCAGTGTAATCTAGGCAGTCCTGGGAATGAAATTTCTGGACTGAGGTGGGAGCAGTGTAATCTAGACAGCCCTGGGAATTAAATTCCTGGATTGAGTCGGGAGCAGTGTAATCTAGGCTACCCTGGGAATGCAATTCCTGGATTGAGGCGGGAGCAGTGTAATCTAGGCTGTCCCGGGAATGCAATTCCTGGATTGATGTTGGAGCAGTGTAATCTAGGCTGTCCCGGGAATGCAATTCCTGGATTGAGGTGGGAGCAGTGCAATCTAGGCAGCCCTGGGAATCACATTCCTGGATTGAGGTGGGAGCAGTGTGATCTAGGCAGCCCTGGGAATCACATTCCTGGACTGAGGCGGGAGCAATGTAATCTAGGCAGCCCTGGGAATGAAATTCCTGGACTGCGTTGGGAGCAGTGTAATCTAGTCGAGTCCTATCGTTCCATCACTGGGATATTCTCTCAGATCCTGCCATTTAAGACATTTTATTTATTATTTCTTTAATCCTGATTGTCTGGTATGGAATAAATCAGAGATCTTGTGTGGGGAAATCCATTTTGTCAGTGGTCTAAACAGAGTGCTAACGTTGTAAATTTGGAAAGCTTGGGAATTAGGAGCAATGGGGGAAGGAGGAGAGAGCGAGAGGAGCGGACGGAGATAAAGGTAGGACACACCTTGTATCATGTGGGAACTCCAGGACACTTCCCACGGTTTTCGGAGCTTGAGCAGCAGCTGGCGTCACTGCGGTGCATCAGTGAGGCTGAGAGCTCCGTGGATAGCAGGTTTCAGGAGGTGGTCACCCCGCAGCATAAGAGTGTGCAGGCAGAGAGAGAATGTGTGACCGTCAGACAGACAAGGAGAACCACGCATTTAGTGCAGGAGCCCCATGAGTGCATCTCACTCTCGAACCAGTATTCGATGGTTCCTCTGAGGAGTACAGCCAGAGCCAAGTCCACGGCACCACTGGTGGCTGAGCTGTAGGGGGGGCAGGAAGGTCGGGAAATCAATAGTGATAGGAGATTCGATAGTTAAAGGAACAGACAGGTGTTTCTCCAGCCACAGACGTGACTCCAGGATGATATGTTGCCTCCCTGGTGCCAGGGTCAAGGATGTCACTGAGTGGCTGCAGGACATTCTGAGGGGGTGATGGTGAACAGACTGAAGCCGTGGTTCATAATGGCATCATCTACATAGGAAGAGAGAGGGATGTGATCCTGTAGGCAGATAATAGGGAGCTAGGAAAGAGATTATAAAGCAGGACCTTGAAGGTAGTAATCTCCAGATTACTCCAGGTGCCACGAGCTAGTGAATATAGAAATAGGAGTATAGAGCAATTAAATGTGTGGCTGGAGATATGGTGCAGGAGGGAGGGCTTTAGATTCCTGGGACATTGGGGCCGGTTCTGGGGGAGGTGGGACCTGAAAAGGCCGGTCGGGTTGCACCTGACCATAGCCGGAACGAATACACTCACGAGGTGCGGGCGGGGGTGGTTGCTCGTGCTGTTGGGGAGCATTTAATCTAATCTGCAGGGGGATGGGCCACCAGGATGTGGCATTAGAAAGGAGAAACAAGGTTCACAAAAGATAGGGAGAGACAGATAGCAGTAGAGCCTGAAATAATACGGTACTATGTGGGTTCAGACTAACGGAGATCCAAGAAGGTCTAAGATAGAAACAGAAAATGCTGGAAACACTCAGCAGGTGAGGCAGCATTCGTGGAGAGAGAAACAGAGGTAACGTTTCAGGTCTGTGACCCTTCATCAGAACTGGAAAAAGTTAGAGATGGAACAGGTTATAAGCAGTTGCAGGGGCAGGGAAAGGGGGCAGAGGGGAGGAAATAACAAAAGGGATGGTCTGTGATAGGGTGGAAGGCAGGAGTGGTTAATTGTTGCCAATGGGAATGGCAGAATCATCAACAGCTGCCGCCCTGACCTCTCTGTCCTCGGCCTCTTACAACGTCAGCTCGAGGAACAACACCTCATCTTTCTATTAGGCACTTTACAGCCTTCTGGACTCAACACTGAGTTCAACAATTTCAGACCATAACCTCGGCCCCCATTTTTTCAGGCGGCAGCTGTTGATGATTCTGCCATTCCCATTAGCAACATTTAACCACTCCTGCCTTCCACCCTATCACAGACCATCTCTTTTGTTATTTCCTCCCCTCCGACATTTCCCTGCCCCGACACCTGCTTATAACCTGTTACATCTCTAACTTTACCAGTTCTGACGAAGGGTCACAGACCTGAAACGTTAACACTGTTTCTCTCTCCACGGATGCTGCCTGACCTGTTGGGTGTGTCCAGCATTTTCTGTTGTTGTTTCAGATTTCCAGCATCCGCAGTATTTTGCTATTGTAAGGTCGGAGAAACGTTTACAGTGTATGTGTGTAAACGCACGAAGCGTGGTAAATAAGGTGGGTGAGCTGCAGGCGCAAATAGCCACATAGGAAAATTATGTTGAGGCGATAACAGAGACCTGGTTCTAAAAAGGGCAGGAGTGGGTACTAAATATTCCTAGATATAAGATGTTCGGTTAAGATAGTGGAAGGAAAGAAAGGAGTTGGGGTGGCAGTATTGATTAAGGAGAATATCACAGTGCTGGAGAGAGAGGATGTCTTGGAGGGGTCAAGGTCAGAATCTATTTGGTTAGAATTAAGAATCAATAGAGGTTCCATTACACTACTAGGTGTATTCTATAGGCCACCAACTAGTGGGAAGGATATAGAGGAGCAAATCTGCAGGGAAATTAGAGAGGTGGAAGAAATGTAGAGTAGTAATAATGGGGGACTTCAATTATCGTAATATTGACTGAGATTGTAATAGTATAATGGACAGAGAGGGAGAAGAATTTCTGAAATGAGTTCAAGAGAACTTTTTTTTTGTTTCTGGAATGTGGGCGTCGCTGGCGAGGCCAGCATTTATTGTCCATCCCTAACAGCCCTTGAGAAGGTCGTGGTGAGCTGCCTTCCTCAACCGCTGCAGTCCATGTGGTGAAGGTACTCCCACAGTTTCAGGATTTTGACCCAGTGACGATGAAGGATCGGTGATATACTTCTAAATCAGGATGGTGTGTGACTTGGAGAGGAACTTGGAGGTGGTGGTGTTCCCATACACCTGCTGCCCTTGTCCTTCTAGGTGGAAGAGGTCGCGGGTTTGAGAGGTGCTGCCGAAGAAGCCTTGGTGAGTTGCTTCAGTGCATCTTGTAGATGGTAAACACTGCAGCCACGGTACGCCGGTGGTGGAGGGAGTGAATGTTTAAGGCAGTGAATGGTGTGCCAATCAAGGAGGATGCTTTGTCCTGGATGGTGTCGAGCTTCTTGAGTGTTGTTGGAGCTGCACTCATCCAGGCAAGTGGAGTGTATTTCATCACACTCCTGACTTGTGCCTTGTAGATGGTGGAAAGGCTTTGGGGAGTCAGCAGGTGAGACACTCGCTGCAGAATACCTAGCCTCTGACCTACTCTTGTTGCCACAGTATTTATGTGTCTGGTCCAATTAAGGTTCTGGCCAATGGTGACTCCCAGGTTATTGATGGTGGAGGATTCGTCGATGGTAATTCTGTTGAATGTCAAGGGGAGGTGCTTAGACTCTCGCCTGTTGCACATAGTAATGCCTGGCACGTCTGTGGTGCGAATGTTACCTGCCACTTACCAGCCCAATCCTGAACGTCGTCCAGGTTGGTGCATTTCTGGCCCAAAGAGGAAGGAGGCATTGCTGGATCTGGTTCTCGGAAATGAGGTAGGTTAAGTGCAGCAAGTGTCAGTAAAGGAACATTTAGGGAATATTGATCATAGTATCATAATGTTTAGATTAGCTATGGAAAAGGACAAGGAGCAATCTAGAGTAAAATACTTCATTGGGGGAGGGCCAATTTCAGTGAGTTGAGAACGGAGCTGGCTTGGGTAAAAGAAATCAAAGATTGGCAGGCAAAACTGTCATTGAACAATGGGCTGCCTTTAAAGAAGAGATGATTTGGGTGCAATTGAGGTACATTTCCACGAGTGGGTTGGGTAGCGCAAGAAAAGGCCAGAGCTCCCTGGATAACAAAAGAGATAGTGAGTAAGAGGAAGCAGGAAAAGTGGGCTTATGACAGATATCAAGTTCAGAATTCAAGTGAGAACAAGGCTGAATATAGAAAATTCAGACAGAAAGTGTAAAAGGTAATAAGAGGGGCAAAGAGAGTGTATTAGAATAGATTGGCAGCAAACAAAGACTTGGATCCAAAAGTCTTCTAAAGGCATATAAATAGTAAACGGGTATGAAGAGGTGGGGTGCGGCTGATTAAGGACCAAAAAGGAGAACTACGAATGGAGGCAGAGGGCATGGCTGAGATACTAAATGAATTCTTTGCATCTGTTTTTACCAAGGAAGAAACTGCTGCCAAAGTCATAGTGAAAGAGGAGGTAGTTGAGATACTGGATGGGCTAAAAATTGATAAGACGAGGTACTAGAAAGGCTGGCTGTACTTAAAGTAGATAAGTCACCAGGAGCGGATGGGATGCATCCTAGGATGCTAAGGGAAGGTGGGAAATTGCAGAGGTACTGGCCATAATCTTCCAATCCTCCTTAGATAGAAGACTGGAGAATTGCAAATGTTACACCCTTGTTCAAATACGGGTAAGGATAAACCCAGAAAATACAGAGCAGTCAATTTAACCTTGGTGGTTGGGAAGCTTTTAGAAACGATTATCCGGGACAAAATTAACAGTCACTTTTACAAGTGTGGATTAATTAAGGAAATCCAGCACGGATTTGTCAAAGACAATCGTGTTTAACTAACTTGACGTGTTTTCTGATCATTTAACAGAGAGGGTTGATGAGCGGAATGCGGTTGACATGGATTTCAAAAAGACGTTGATAAAGTCCCATATAATAGGCTTGCCAGCAAAGTTGAAGCCCATAGAATAAAAGGGACAGTGCAGCATGGATAAGAAATTGGTTAAGTGACAGGAAACTGAGAGTAGTGGTGAACGGTTGTTTTCTGGATTGGAGGAAGGTACACAGTGGTGTTCCCCAGGGGTCGGTACTAGGACCACTGCTTTTTTTGATATTTTTTAATGACTTGGACTTGAGGGTAAATGGCACAATTTCAAAATTTGCAGATGACACAAAACTTGGAAGTATAGTGAACAGTGAGAAGGATAGTGATAGACTTGAAGAGGACACAGAGATGCTGGTGAAATGGGCGGACACGTGGCAGATGAAATTTAATGCAGAAAAGTGTGAAATGATACAATTTGGTATGAAGAATGAGGAGAGACAATATAAACTAAAGGGTACAATTCTAAAAGTGGTGCATGAACAGATAAACAAATCGTTGAAGGTTGCAGGGCAGGTTGAAAAGGTGGTTAAAAAAGCATACGGGATCCTGGGCTTCATAAATAGAGGCACAGAGTGTAGAAACAAGGAAGTTATGATGAACCTGTATAAAACATTGGTTTGGCCTCAACTGGAGTATTGTGTCCAATTCTGGGCACCGCACTTTAGGAAGGATTTGAATGATTAGAGCGGGTGCAGAAAGGATTTACAAGAATGATTCCAGTGATTAGGGACTTCAGTTACGTGGATAGACTGGAGAAGCTGGAGTTGTTATCCTTAGAGCAGAAAAGGTTGAGAGGAAATGAGACAGTGTGTTCAAAATCATGAGTGTTCTGGACAGAGTAGATAGAGAGAAACTGTTCCCATTGGTGGAAAGGTCATGAATCAGAGGACACAGATTTAAGGTGATTGGCAGAATAACCAAAGGGGACATGAGAAAAAACTTTTTTACGCAGCGAGTGGTTAGGATCTGGAATGCACTGCCTCAAAGGGTGGAGGAGGCAGATTCAGTTGTGGCTTTCAAAAGGGAATTGGATAAGTACCTGAAGGAAAAAAATTGCACTGCTTCGGGGCAAGCGCGTGGGAGTGGGACTTGCTGAAGTGCTCTTGCAGAGAGCTGGCACGGGCTCGACGGGCCGAATGGCCTACTTCTGCGTTGTAACCATTCTATGATTTTATCTTTTAAGACAGAAAGACTTGCATTTATATAGCACCTTTCACGACCACCGGACATCTCAAAACGCTTTACAGCCAATGAAGTACTTTCGGAAGTGAAGTCACTGTTGTATTGTGGAAAACACGGCAGCCAATTAGTGCACAGCAAGCTCCCACAAAAGGCAATGTGATAATGACCAGATAATCTGTTTCTGTTATGTTGATTGTTGGATAAACATTGGCCATGACACCGGGGATAACTCCCCTGCTCCTCTTCAAAATAAGGCCATGGGATCTTTTACGTCCACCTGAGAGCGCAGACAGGGCCTTGGTTTAACATCTCATCCGAAAGACGGCACCTCCGACAGTGCAGCACTCCCTCACCACTGCACTGGAGTGTTAGCCTAGATTTATGGGCTCCAAGTTCCTGGAGTGGGACTAAAACCCAAAGCATCTGAGTCAGAAGCGAGTGTGCTACCCACGGAGCCACAGCTAACACATTATTCCTTCTTATTTCTCTCACTTCCTCTTCTTTGGTTCTCAGTTTTAGATCAATACAGGAAGAGAAACTCCCTTCTCTCTGTTCAGTCCTCGGTATTGTTGGACTCTACAGGAATCAACGGATATGAGGATGGGGTGGGTGTGCGGGGAATGTGGATTTGAGGTCGAAGATCAGCCATGATCTTATTCAATGAAGGGCTCGAAGGGCCGTATGGCCTACTCCTGCTCCTAATCCTTATATTCTTATGTTTATGGGCAGATGAAATATTGCGTATTCGCTCACTTTTAATTTAAAACTGTGTACAATAAGGTGAGCCAGATTGTGTTGCAGTAAAGTGCTGTGGTGACAATGGTTCAATGAGTCTGTTTGTTCAATGACTGTAATTAATGCCAGTTACAGTGAGGCCTAATGATGTCACTCGGGGATTTCCCTCTGCTCTAAATAAGGAGCTCCCTTCACTGTGTCACCTCACACAGTCAGCGCGCTGCCCCCAGCACAAAGACCACCAGACACTCACAGAAGGGAAGGCATGGATTGGGGAGAAGTGCTTAGGATATTAGGAATATGTTATGATATACAAAATATCTACTATCCCCTCCTCACTGCTGTTGGCGCTTCTAGTAAGGATCTATGTCCAGTTATTAATTCTAAGTAATGGAGAGGCCCAGAGAAAGAGCTGGGCGCTTCAGTGACGATGGCTCTAGTTGGCGCTGTGGAACGGCGATGGGCAGTGTTGTTCCCTGAGTGGCAGGAGGCCTTTGCCCCGGGAGTTTAGAAGGATATGGAGGGAGGTGGCTCAGCACATCTCCCCGAGGGGCCTGGTGCCGAGGACCCACACCCAATGTCGGAAGAAGTTCATTGACCTCACTCGGGTTTTAATACCTCTACATTCCTCTATCTCAACTTCACTCTGTGCCCAGAGGGTTTACAAACCCAAGTGCCCAACACTCATCCAAACCTATGGCCATTGCATAAAACACACATGCACATCCCACACCTTGCACACATTAATTGCTATTCAACTAGGGGAGACATATCTGCCAAACACATGGCTGCACACAGTAACGTCTGTTCAACTATTCTAGGCACATCCTGGTGACTCCAGGATGGTATGTTGCCTCCCTGGTGCCAGGGTGAAGGATGTCACTGAACGGCTGCTGGGCATTCTGAAGGGGGAGGGTGATCAGGCAGAGGTCGTGGTTCACATTGGCACCAACGATATAGGTAGAAAGAGGGATGAGGTCCTGCAACAAGAATTTAGGGAGTTAGGGAGCAGATTAAAAAGCAGGACCTCAAAGGTTGTAATCTCTGGATTACTCCCGGTGCCACGTGCCAGTGAGTATATGAATAAGAGGACAGAGCAGATGAAGTCGTGGCTAAAGAGTTGGTGCAGGAGGGAGGGCTTTAGTTTCCTGGATCACTGGGTCTGCTTCTGGGGAAGGTGGGACCTGTACAAGTCGGACGGGTTGCACCTGAACCGGAAAGGGACCAACATCCTTGTGGGGAGGTTTGCTAGTGCTGTTGGCGGGGGTTAAACTAACTTGGCAGGGGGATGGGATACGGAATGGAGCTATAGTAGGGGGTGATGCACAGCCAAATATAGAGAAAAGAACAAATCAGTCTGGAAGTCAGAGCAAATATGTAACTGCACAAGGGAGTATGGCAAGCCTGCTGGGCATTTATTTTAATGCAAGGTGTCTTACGAGTAAGGCAGATAAATTGAAGGTGTTGATGAACACATGTGAGTATGATATTGTTGCTATCACAGATACATGGTTGAGGGAGGGGCAGGACTGGCAGCTCAATATTCTGGGGTATAGAATCTTCAGGCGAGACAGAGGGGTTGTAAAAGAGAAGGGGGTGTCCCAATATTAATCAAGGAGTCAATTCCTGCAGTAAGGAGGGATGATATCTGAGCAGGTTCCTCGAAGGATAGAACCGAAAATCAAAAAGGGAGCAAGCACTCTGCTGGGAGTGTACTCTATACCCAAAACAGTCAGGGGGAGATAGAGGAACAGATATGTAGGCAAATCTCAGAGATGTGTAGAAATAATAGGGTAATAATAGTAGGGGATTTCAACTTCCCCAAGATTAACTGGGATAGTCAGAGTGTGAAAGGTTTAGAGGTTGTGGAATCCTTAAAGTGCATCCAGGAGAGCTTTTTGAGCGAGCATGTAGAAAGTCCTACAAGAGAGGGGGCGGTACTGGTCCAATTCTCGGGACTAAGCCGGGATAGTGGTAGAAGCGTCAGTAGGAGAGCATTTGGGTGACGGTGACCATAATTCGGTGAGATTTAAGGTAGTCATGGAAAAGGACAAAGATTGAACGGAAATAAAGGTTCTAAATTGGGGGAAGGCCGATTTTAATATGATAAGGCAGGATCTGGCCAAAATGGACTGGGATCAGCAACTTGTAGGAAAATCCACATCAGAGCAGTGGCAGTCATTCAGAAAGGAAATAGAGAGTGTAAAGCGCCAACATGTTCCCGTAAAGGTCAAGGGTGCGACCAACAAGTCCTGGGAACCCTGGATATCAAAGGATATACAAGAATGGATTCGGAAAAAAAGGAGGCTTTTGGCAGATACAAAGGAATAAAAACAGTGGAAGCCCCAGAGAAGTATAGAAAGTGCAGGGGGGTACTTAAAAAAAATTAGGACAGCGAGGAGGGGACATGAAAAAACACTGGCGGGCAAAATAAAGGAAAACCCAAGGTGTTTTATAAGTATATTAAGAGCAAGAGGATAACCAGGGAAAGAGTAGCTCCCATTAGGGACCAAAGTGGCAATCTGTGTGTAGAGCCGGAAGATGAAGGTGAGGTTTTAAATGAATATTTTGCATCTGTGTTCACTATGGAGAAGGATGATGTAAGCATAGAAATCAGGCAGGGCGATTGTGATATAGTTGAACAACTTAGTATTGAGAGGGTGGAGATACTAGCGGTTTTTAGCGGGCTTAAAAGTGGATAAATCCCCAGGCCCAGAGGAGATGTATCCGAGGCTGCTGTGTGAGGCAAGGGAGGAGATTGCAGGGACTCTGACACAAATTGTCAGAACCTCTCTGGCCACAGGGGAGGTGCCAGAGGACTGGAGGACAGCTAACGTAGTAAAATTATTCAAGAAGGGTAGTAGGGATAAATGAGGGAATTACAGGCCTGTGAACATATTATCAGTGGTAGGGAAATTATTGGAAAAATTCTGAGAAACAGAATTAGTCTCCACTTGCAGAGGCAAGGATTAACCCAGGATAGTCAGCATGGCTTTGTCAGGGGAGATCATGTCTAACCAATTTGATTGCATTTTGAGAGGGGGTGACCAGATGTTTGGATGAGGCTAGTGCAGTTGATGTATTCTACATGGACTTCAGTAAGGCTTTTGATAAAGTTCCGCATGGGACACTGGTCAAGAAGGTAAGTGCCCATGGGATCCAGGGCAATTTGGCACATTGGATGCAAAATTGGCTTAGTGGCAGCAGGCAGAGGGTGATGGTCGAAGGTAGTTTTTGTGAATGGAAGCCAGTGTCCAGTGGTGTACCGCAGGGATCGGTGCTGGGTCCCTTGCTGTTTGTAGTGTACATTAATGAATTAGATATGAATGTAGGAGGTATGATCAGTGAGTTCGCAGATGACACGAAAATTGGTTGAGTGGTAAATAGCGAGGAGGGAAGCCTCAGGCTGCAAGACGATATAGACGGATTGGTCAGATGGGCAGAACAGTGGCAAATGGAATTTAACCCTGAAGAGTGTGAGGTGATGCATTTTGGGAGGACAAACAAGGCAAGGGAATACACAATGAATGGTAGGACCCTAGGATTGACAGAGAATCAGAGGGACCTTGGTTTGCATGTACATAGATCCCTGAAGGCAGCAGGACAGGTAGATAAGGTGGTTAAGAAGGCATATTGGATACTTGCCTTAATTAGCCGAGGCATAGTATATAAGAGGAGGGAGGTTATGATGGAGCTGTACAAAACGCTAGTTAGGCCACAGCTGGAATACTGTGTGCAGTTCTGGTCGCCACACTATAGGAAGGATGTGATTGCATTGGAGAGGGTGCAGAGGAAATTCACCAGGATGTTACCTGGGCTGGCCCGTTTCAGCTTTGACGAGAGACTGGGCAGGCTGGGGTTGTTTTCCTTATATCAGAGAAGGCTGAGGGGGGACCTGATTGAGGTGTACACAATTATGATAGGCATAGATAGGGTAGATAGAAAGGAACTTTTCCCATTATTAGTGGGGTCAATAACCAGGGGGCACAGTTTCAAGGTAAGGGGCAGGAGGTGTAGAGGGGTTTAGAGGAATAACTTTTTCACCCAGAGGGTGGTTGGAATCTGGAACTCACTGTCTGCAAGCCTGGTAGAGGCAGGCACCCTCACAACTTTCAAGAAGCATTTAGATGTTCACTTGAAATGTCATAGCATACAAGGCTACGGACTAAGTGCTGGAAAATAGGATTAGAATAGATAGGGCTTGATGGCCGGCGCGGACACGATAGGCCGAAGGCCCTCTTTCTCTGCTGTATAACTCTATGACTCTATCTGCCAAACACATGGCTGCACACTCACTCACAAGCTGTCCTTTTTCTTGCAGGCCAAGTTCTCTCATAACAGACGGTAGCAGCAAAGCATCGGACCTGGACCGGCGGACCTACTCCTCCTGACTAAGTTGGAGGACAGAGTGCACAGGATCGTTGCCAGCCAGGTCATAGGTGCCGTGGCCGCTGGAGAGGTCGACCCCCTTGGGAAAGCAATGGTATGTTCATCAGCTTTCTCTCCTCTCTCACACCTCTTCACCCTCACAACACCAGCCGTTTACACTTTCAATCCAACTAACTGTCTCCAGTCCTTGCTCCCTTCCTGCCCCCCTGCCCTGATGCTAAAGTCACTCTAGTACCTTCCTGCTTTCAGATAGTAAACCACCTGCAGAGGGTGAAACATCAGACACTGGGGCCACGCCTGCCCTGGAGGGGAGCAGGGTGTTAGGGTCTGTTACAGAGAATCTCCTGGACCCAGCGGGCTGCAGCAATGCCATGTGGGTACGGGAAGCAGGCGCGCGAGTTCTGCTGCACAGGACCTGGATGAGGACCTCTTTATCGCGGCCATGAATACCCAGGCCTTGAGCATGAACACTGAGCTGATGGGTGCAATGGCAAGGCTGCTTGACAGCATGGGTACACTGGCTAGGAGCGTGGAAGTCTCTGCCGCCAGCACAGCTATCATCTGTGTGCAAGCCCTTGAACCCATCCTTGCCTCATTGCAGAGGATGGTTGAATTGCAGGAAGACCGTGGTGAACCAGAGCCGTGTGTAATGGGTGAGGTGGCACGATCCATTGCAGCACAGGCCGACGCAACGCAATGGCTTAGTGATACAATTGTTCATTGGTTAGTGCCATCCAGACTCAGACTGCTGTCATGCAGTCTCAGATTGATGTCACGCAAGCAGGAGTACTGCCATCCTCGCAGGGTCACCCACAGTCCCCTGGGAATCGCACAGTACTGCAGCAGGCCAGCAGTCTGTGCTCGAGCAGATTGATCCAGATGCTAATCTTCGGCCTGGGGGAATGACAATGTGTCGGTCGAGCAGGAAGGTACTGTCCTCTCTCAGGATGACAACATTCCTGCTCCCACCACTGCCACTTCCCCATTGAACTTGGCACGGCCTGCAACACAGCCAGCCCAGACTGCAGCCGCCCGTGCAGCGTTGGTGCAGTCAGCAGCCCGGCCCTCCAGGCCCAGAGCTGGTCGAGGGCGTCCTTCAAGGCAATCTCCAATCTCTGGATCCAGCATTCAGCAGCCTTCCATCAGACTAGCTGCAGCCACTGGGGCCACATTAGGAGGAGCAGTAGGGTGGGAAGGGGGGATATGCGCAGGGGATGGAGGTCACCCTTGCTGCAGCCACTGGGGCCACATTAGGAGGAGCAGTAGGGTGGGAAGGGGGGAAGTGCGTAGGGGATGGAGGTCACCCTCGCTGCAGCCACTGGGGCCACATTAGGAGGAGCAGTAGGGTGGGAAGGGGGGAAGTGCGCAGGGGGTGGAGTTCACCCTTGCTGCAGCCACTGGGGCCACATTACAGAGGAGCAGTAGGGTGGGAAGGGGGGATCTGCGCAGGGGATGGAGGTCACCATTGCTGCAGCCAGTGGGGCCACATTACAGAGGAGCAGTAGGCTGGGAAGGGGGAAGTGCACAGCGGATGGAGGTCACCCTTGCTGCAGCCAGTGGGGCCACATTACAGAGGAGCAGTAGGGTGGGAAGGGGGGATGTGCGCAGGGGATGGAGGTCACTCTCGCTGCAGCCACTGGGGCCACATTAGGAGGAGCAGTAGGGTGGGAAGGGGGGAAGTGCGCAGGTGATGGAGGTCACACTTGCTGCAGCCAAGGGGGCCACATTAGGAGGAGCAGTAGGGTGGGAAGGGGGGAAGTGTGCAGGGGATGGAGGTCACCCTTGCTGCCGCCACTGGGTCCACATTAGGAGGAGCAGTGGGGTGGGAAGGGGGGAAGTGCGCAGGGGATGGAGCTCACCCTTGCTGCAGCCACTGGGGCCACATTACAGAGGAACAGTAGGGTGGGAAGGGGGGAAGTGCGCAGGGGATGGAGGTCACCCTTGCTGCAGCCTCTGGGGCCACATTAGGAGGAGCAGTAGGGTGGGAAGGGGGAAGTGCGCAGGTGATGGAGCTCACCCTCGCTGCAGCCACTGGGGCCACATTAGGAGGAGCAGTAGGGTGGGAAAAGGGGATATGCGCAGGGGGTGAGGGTCACCCTTGCTGCAGCCAGTGGGGCCACATTACAGAGGAGCAGCAGGGTGGGAAGGGGGGAAGTGCGCAGGGGATGGAGGTCATCCTTGCTGCAGCCACTGGGGCCACATTAGGAGAAGCAGTAGGGTGGGAAGAGGGGAAGTGCGCAGGGGTTGGAGGTCACCATTGCTGCAGCCACTGGGGCCACTTTAGGAGGAGCAGTAGGGTGGGAAGGCGGGAAGTGCGCAGGGGGTGGAGGTCACCCTTGCTGCAGCCTCTGGGGCCACATTACAGAGGAGCAGTTGCGTGGGAAGGGGGGAAGTGCGCAGGAGATGGAGGTCACCGTTGCTGCAGCCACACTGGCCACATTAGGAGGAGCAGTAGGGTGGGAAGGGGGAAGTGCGCAGGGGATGGAGGTCACCCTTGCTGCAGTCAGTGGGGCCACATTACAGAGGAGCAGTAGAGTGGGAAGGGGGGAAGTGCGCAGGGGATGGAGGTCACCCTTGCTGCAGCCACTGGGGCCACATTAGGAGGAGCAGTAGGGTGGGAAGGGCGGTTATGCGCAGCGATGGAGGTCACCCTTGCTGCAGACAGTGGGCCACATTAGGAGGAGCAGTAGGCTGGGAAGGGGGGAACTGCGCCGGGGATGGAGGTCACCCTTGCTGCAGCCACTGGGGCCACAGTAGGAGGAGCAGTAGGGTGGGAAGGGGGGAAGTGCGCAGGGGGTGGAGGTCACCCATGCTGCAGCCAATGGGGCCACATTAGGAGGAGCAGTAGGTTGGGAAGGGGGGAAGTGCGCAGGGGATGGAGGTCACCCTTGCTGCAGCCAATGGGGCCACATTTGGAGGAGCAGTAGGGTGGGAAGGGGGGAAGTGCGCAGGGGATGGAGGTCACCCATGCAGCAGCCAAGTGGCCACATTAGGAGGAGCAGTAGGGTGGGAAGTGGGGAAGTGCGCAGGGGATGGAGGTCACCCTTGCTGCAGCCTCTGGGGCCACATTACAGAGTAGCAGTAGGGTGGGAAGGGGGGAAGTGCGCAGGGGATGGAGGTCACCCTTGCTGCAGCCACTGGGGCCACATTCGGAGGAGTAGTAGGGTGGGAAGTGGGGAAGTGCGCAGGGGATGGAGGTCACCCTTGCTGCAGCCTCTGGGGCCACATTACAGAGTAGCAGTAGGGTGGAAAGCGGGGAGGTGCGCAGGGGATGGAGGTCACCATTGCTGCAGCCGCTGGGGCCACATTTGGAGGAGCAGTAGGGTGGGAAGGGGGGAAGTGCGCAGGGGGTGGAGGTCACCCTTGCTGCAGCCACTGGGGCCAATTTAGGAGGAGCAGTAGGGTGGGAAGGGGGAAAGTGCGCAGGGGGTGGAGGTCACCCTTGCTGCAGCCACTGGGGCCACTTTAGGAGGAGCAGTAGGGTGGGAAGGGGGGAAGTGCGCAGGGGGTGGAGGTCACCCTTGCTGCAGCCACTGGGGCCACTTTAGGAGGAGCAGTAGGGTGGGAAGGGGGGAAGTGCGCAGGGGATGGAGGTCAACCTTGCTGCAGCCACTGGGGCCACATTAGGAGGAGCAGTAGGGTGGGAAGGGGGTAAGTGCGCAGGGGATGGAGGTCACCCTTGCTGCAGTCAGTGGGGCCACATTACAGAGGAGCAGTAGGGTGGGAAGGGGGGAAGTGCGCAGGGGATGGAGGTCACCCTTGCTGCAGCCACTGGGGCCACATTAGGAGGAGCAGTAGGGTGGGAAGGGCGGTTATGCGCAGCGAATGGAGGTCACCCTTGCTGCAGACAGTGGGCCACATTAGGAGGAGCAGTAAGCTGGGAAGGGGGGAAGTGCGCAGGGGGTGGAGGTCACCCATGCTGCAGCCAATGGGGCCACATTAGGAGGAGCAGTAGGTTGGGAAGAGGGGAAGTGCGCAGGGGATGGAGGTCACCCTTGCTGCAGCCAATGGGGCCACATTTGGAGGAGCAGTAGGGTGGGAAGGGGGGAAGTGCGCAGGGGATGGAGGTCACCCTTGCAGCAGCCACTGGGGCCACATTAGGAGGAGCAGTAGGGTGGGAAGTGGGGAAGTGCGCAGGGGATGGAGGTCACCCTTGCTGCAGCCTCTGGGGCCACATTACAGAGTAGCAGTAGGGTGGGAAGGGGGGAAGTGCGCATGGGATGGAGGTCACCCTTGCTGCAGCCACTGGGGCCACATTCGGAGGAGTAGTAGGGTGGAAAGCGGGGAAGTGCGCAGGGGATGGAGGTCACCATTGCTGCAGCCGCTGGGGCCACATTAGGAGGAGCAGTAGGGTGGGAAGGGGGGAAGTGCGCAGGGGGTGGAGGTCACCCTTGCTGCAGCCACTGGGGCCACTTTAGGAGGAGCAGTAGGGTGGGAAGGGGGGAAGTGCGCAGGGGGTGGAGGTCACCCTTGCTGCAGCCTATGGGGCCACATTACAGACGAGCAGTAGGGTGGGAAGGGGGTAAGTGCGCAGGGGATGAAGATCACCCTTGCTGAAGTCACTGGGGCCACATTAGGAGGAGCAGTAGTGTGGGAAGGGGGGGAGTGCGCAGGGGATGGAGGTCACCCTTGCTGCAGACAGAGGGGCCACATTAGGAGGAGCAGTAGGGTGGTTAGGGGGGAAGTACGCAGGGGGTGGAGGTCATCCTTGCTGCAGCCAGTGGGGCCACATTAGTAGGAGCAGTAGGGTGGGAGGGGGGCAAGTGCGCAGGGGGTAGAGGTCACCCTTGCTGCAGCCACTGCGGCCACATTAGGAGCAGCAGTAGGGTGGGAAGGGGGGAAGTGCGCAGGGGATGGAGGTCACCCTTGCTGCAGCCTCTGGAGCCACATTACAGAGTAGCAGTAGGGTGGGAAGGGGGGAAGTGCGCAGCGGATGGAGGTCACCCTTGCTGCAGCCACTGGGGCCACATTAGGAGGAGTAGTAGGGTGGGAAGCGGGGAAGTGCGCAGGGGATGGAGGTCACCATTGCTGCAGCCGCTGGGGCCACATTAGGAGGAGCAGTAGGGTGGGAAGGGGGCAAGTGCGCAGGGGATGGAGGTCACCCTTGCTGCAGCCACTGGGGCAACATTACAGAGGAGCAGTAGGGTGGGAAGGGGGGGTATTGCGGAGGGGATGGATGTCACCCTCGCTGCAGCCAGTGGGCCACATTAGGAGGAGCAGTAGGGTGGGAAGGGGGGAAATGCGCAGGGGATGGAGGTCACCCTCGCTGCAGCCAGTTTGGCCACATTAGGAGGAGCAGTAGGGTGGGAAGGGGGGAAGTGCGCAGGGGATGGAGGTCAACCTTGCTGCAGCCAGTGGGGCCACATTAGGTGGAGCAGTAGGGTGGGAAGGGGAAAAGTGCGCAAAGGATGGAGGTCACCCTCGCTGCAGCCACTAGGGCCACATTAGGTGGAGCAGTAGGGTGGGAAGGGGGGAAGTGCGCAGCGGATGGAGGTCACCCTTGCTGCAGCCTTTGGGGCCACATTACAGAGGAGCAGTAGGGTGGGAAGCGGGGAGCTGCGGAGGGGATGGATGTCACCCTCGCTGCTGCCAGAGGGGCCACATTTGGAGTAGCAGTAGGGTGGGACGGGGGCAAGTGCGCAGGGGATGGAGGTCACCTTTGCTGCAGCCAATGTGGCCACATTTGGAGGAGCAGTAGGGTGGGAAGGGGGGATATGCGCAGGTGATGGAGGTCACCCTCGCTGCAGCCAGTGGGGCCACTTTAGGAGGAGCAGTAGAGTGGGAAGGGGGGATCTGCGCAGGGGATGGAGGTCACCCTTGCTGCAGCCAGTGGGGCCACATTACAGAGGAGCAGTAGGCTGGGAAGGGGGGAAGTGCGCAGCGGATGGAGGTCACCCTTGCTGCAGCCAGTGAGGCACATTACAGAGGAGCAGTAGGGTGGGAAGGGGGGAAGTGCGCAGTGGATGGAGGTCACTCTCGCTGCAGCCACTGGGGCCACATTAGGAGGAGCAGTAGTGTGGGAAGGGGGGAAGTGCGCAGGGGATGGAGGTCACACTTGCTGCAGCCAAGGGGGCCACATTAGGAGGAGCAGTAGGGTGGGAAAGGGGGAAGTGCGCAGGGGATGGAGGTCACCCTTGCTGCAGCCTCTGGGGCCACATTAAGAGGAGCAGTAGGGTGGGAAGGGGGGAAGTGTGCAGAGGATGGAGGTCAACCTTGCTGCAGCCTCTGGGGCCACATTAAGAGGAGCAGTAGGGTGGGAAGGGGGGAAGTGCGCAGGGGATGGAGGTCAACCTCGCTGCAGCCTCTGGGGCCATATTACAGAGGAGCAGTAGGGTGGGAAGGGGGGATATGCGCAGGGAATGGAGGTCACCCTTGCTGCAGCCACTGGGACCACATTCGGAGGAGCAGTAGGGTGGGAAGGGGGAAGTGCGCAGGGGATGGAGGTCACCCTTGCTGCAGCCACTGGGGCAACATTACAGAGGAGCAGTAGGGTGGGAAGGGGGGGTATTGCGGAGGGGATGGATGTCACCCTCGCTGCAGCCAGTGGGCCACATTAGGAGGAGCAGTAGGGTGGGAAGGGGGGAAATGCGCAGGGGATGGAGGTCACCCTCGCTGCAGCCAGTTTGGCCACATTAGGAGGAGCAGTAGGGTGGGAAGGGGGGAAGTGCGCAGGGGATGGAGGTCAACCTTGCTGCAGCCAGTGGGGCCACATTAGGTGGAGCAGTAGGGTGGGAAGGGGAAAAGTGCGCAAGGGATGGAGGTCACCCTCGCTGCAGCCACTAGGGCCACATTAGGTGGAGCAGTAGGGTGGGAAGGGGGGAAGTGCGCAGCGGATGGAGGTCACCCTTGCTGCAGCCTTTGGGGCCACATTACAGAGGAGCAGTAGGGTGGGAAGCGGGGAGCTGCGGAGGGGATGGATGTCACCCTCGCTGCTGCCAGAGGGGCCACATTTGGAGTAGCAGTAGGGTGGGAAGGGGGCAAGTGCGCAGGGGATGGAGGTCACCTTTGCTGCAGCCAGTGTGGCCACATTTGGAGGAGCAGTAGGGTGGGAAGGGGGGATATGCGCAGGGGATGGAGGTCACCCTCGCTGCAGCCAGTGGGGCCACTTTAGGAGGAGCAGTAGAGTGGGAAGGGGGGATCTGCGCAGGGGATGGAGGTCACCCTTGCTGCAGCCAGTGGGGCCACATTACAGAGGAGCAGTAGGCTGGGAAGGGGGGAAGTGCGCAGCGGATGGAGGTCACCCTTGCTGCAGCCAGTGAGGCACATTACAGAGGAGCAGTAGGGTGGGAAGGGGGGAAGTGCGCAGTGGATGGAGGTCACTCTCGCTGCAGCCACTGGGGCCACATTAGGAGGAGCAGTAGTGTGGGAAGGGGGGAAGTGCGCAGGGGATGGAGGTCACACTTGCTGCAGCCAAGGGGGCCACATTAGGAGGAGCAGTAGGGTGGGAAGGGGGGAAGTGCGCAGGGGATGGAGGTCACCCTTGCTGCCGCCACTGGGGCCACATTAGGAGGTGCAGTAGGGTGGGAAGAGGGGATATGCGCAGGGGATGGAGGTCACCCTTGCTGCAGCCTCTGGGGCCACATTAGGAGGAGCAGTAGGGTGGGAAGGGGGGAAGTGCGCAGGTGATGGAGCTCACCCTCGCTGCAGCCACTGGGGCCACATTAGGAGGAGCAGTAGGTTGGGAAAAGGGGATATGCGCAGGGGGTGAGGGTCACCCTTGCTGCAGCCAGTGGGGCCACATTACAGAGGAGCAGTAGGGTGGGAAGTTTGGAAGTGCGTAGGTGATGGAGGTCACCCTCGAAGGCCAACAGTAGAATCTGTAAATAAATCGGGGGAATGATTGTGGGAAAGTTCGAGGTTGTTGTTATTATATTTGTTGACTGTTTTGCCGTTTATCTCCATGTTGTGAGGACAAGTTTTGTTAGTTCATGAATTGTTGGGCTTGTTTCTAATTGTTTGTCCTGAATAAATGGCACAGATTTTGTAACATAAATAATGTTTTTTATTGTTCCTTTACATCTTTCCTGATTAGAATCATTGCCGCTTTGGCCGCCAACAGGGTGTGCGGGATGCTTTCAGTGATGTGCTTCTTCATTCCAGAAGCCATCTTCTCAGTAAGGGGTTAGAATCGGTGTCTTATGAGCCATTCACGGTCGGCCCTTGCAATGGCAACATTGTGCTCCTCCCTCCCACGTTGGTGCTGCTGATTCTCCTCTTCATCCTCCTCCTCATCCTTTTCCTCAGGTGGTGCACCAATCCCTGGTGGCAATGGTTGGGCCCTCACCATTGCAATGATATGAAGCATGAAGCACTCAACAATGAAGAGGGAGACTCGCTCTGGAGATTAGTGCAGGGCTCCTCCTGAGTGGTCCAGACACCGGAACCGTTGTTTGAAGACCCCGACGTCTAATCTGAGGTTCCTGGTGGCGGTTTGGCTCTCATTGTATTGCAGCTCGGCAGGGGTGTTGGGTTTATGGAGCGGTGTCATCAGCCAGGTGCAGAGTGGAACGCCCTTGTCCCCGAGGAGCCATCCACTGGGTTGACACGATGGTTGGAAGAGGTCTGCGACAGCGGTCTGGCGCAGGATATAAGTGTTGTCGCTGCTGCCATGATGGCGGGCATTGACGGCGAGTATGAGCTGCCTGTTGTCACACACCCACTGGACATTCAGAGAGTGGAAGCCCTTGTGGTTTCTGAACACCTCTGCATTCTCATGAGGTGCCCACAATGCCAAATGCATGTAGTCAATGGCGCCCTGAACCATGGGGAAGCCCGCTATCTTCGCAAAGCCACATGCGCGTTCGCGCTGTTTGTCCCAGGTCATGGGAAGAGATGTACTGGCGTCTCCTCTTATACAAAGCCTTTGTCACCTCTCGGATGCAACAATGAACAGCGAACTGGGACATATTCACTATGTCCCTAATAGAAGCCTGAAAGGGACCGCTGACTTAGAAATTCAGAGCCACTGTCACCTTCACTGCCACCGACAGTAACGTCCTGATCCTGAACTGAGGCTGCAGATCTGGTTGCAGGAGATGGCAGAGCTCAGTGATCACCTCCTTACTGAAGCGCAGCCATTGGAAACACTGCTCCTCAGACAAATGGAAAATAGGAGGAGAATTCCTCCCTGAATACCCTGGGAGGGTAAGGTCTCATGATGGCCCTACTCCCTCTGGTCGCGTTTGCCGCTCTCTCTCTCTCCGCCTCTGCTGTCTCCGAAGGTGAAGCTGTACGACGACGTCCTGAGTTAGTGCAGCCCCCATCGAAGCTTCTAAATATCGTTAGAAGGAAGATTAAATAAAAATGAAATTCCAAATTGGTGCTCAGGACCCAAAAATCCTTCGGTGAGTGTCGAATCTCTCCAGACGTCTCTCTCCCTCTCAACCTGCTCATATCGCCCTGTTTCCCCTCACCCCCGAAGGTGCTCAGCGGAGGTGCTAACCAACCCACTTTTCCCCCCATGATTATCTGTGTTTCTCTTTGTCGTTCCCCATCCCATCCGCGCTGCTGTCAGCTATTGATTCTGAAGGTGATTTCGTGTTACCAAGATTCAAATGTTCAACTCAAGTAAATTTATTGGAGGTGACTCTTTATTTAACGAACATCAGCCTGCTACCGACACTGAACATTAGTATCAGATCAGAAGAATGCTGTCTTGGTTGAGGAGACTTTTCACCTAATGGCGAAAGGCCATCGACCTGAAACGTTAACTCTGTTACTCTCTCTCTCTCCACAGATGCTGCCTGACCCACTGAGTATTTCCATCATTTCCTGTTTTCATGTCAGATTTCCAGTATGCGCAGTATTTTGCTCTTGTTTTCACCTAATGCTCGGTATGGTTACTTGCAGAGTCACAGCAACAAATCCTGGCAGATCACATCCACATCTTTAAATGTCTGAAATATCCGCTAATCATTCAGCTCCAGTCAGTGTCTCCTTTCCCACCCTCTCCAGTTCTGCATTATTGGCACTGCTTCTGATGGCTAAAGTAGAATTGCAAGGATAAATTACATTCTCACAAAACGTTAATTCAGCCAGATTTCAATACATTTCTTTCTGATCATTGTTTTGAATTTACAATTGGATCCCATGCCCGTCTGTCACAGTTCAGTGGATCTGTCAGTGAGGTCCAGAGTGATTCTCTATTGCCTCCTGCTGTACTTCAGGACAAACAATCCCAGCTGATTCTAACTGAAGTACTGAGGATAAGAAAATCCTTTGATATCTTCTCGTCTAATATTATTTTCTGCACAAGTTGGAAACAACAGTTGAAAAGTTCAAGGATAAATCTCTTCCATTTGTGTTCAGATACATCACAACAGCATTTGGCGGCACTTTGCCTGTTGGTTAAGTCGTCTGATTTCGATGCTGATAAATGAATTTAGTGGGACATTACCTGGTCAATCATCACTATTTACTTTAATTCAGAGTCCATTATTTGCAATGTTACTTGGCAAATCTTCCTTTCAATGAGCTACAATATGAGTATTTCAACAAAAATGCAGTAAACTCAATCTCCAAAACATATCTGATAGCCCAGTTATCTTTATAACTGCAGTGCACTTGTATTTATTATCTTAGCATTGTCATATTACATCCGTACATTTTACATACAATTGCCTGTAATTATTGCATGCCAAGGTTGCAGTTTCTGTATTTTGCTGTTGCATTCATTTTCAGTTCTAAATAGAATGGATATTCTGACCAGGAGCAGGAATCCAAGCGGGATTTCCCCCTCCCTAACACAGGGGCACAGAAGCGAACTGCACCGCTCCAAATGCTGACTGATCCCGGGACACGAAGGCTTCCTGAGAGGGTCTGGTCCTTTGTGTCCCTGGTACCTCGACTGGTGCTTTTGTCTGCTGGGCTAAATGTAGATCGATCATTTAATCTCTCCTTGATCAAACGTCTGTTACTTTCAATTTGTATTTATTCCCATTTCATTTATTGATTCCACAATGTATTTCCGATTATTCTTACAATAAGCCCTGTATTCAGCTCCACAGGTAATAGGATTAGATTATATCATTCAATGTCGGTAATGAGTTGCAGATTTCACCCCGAATTCCCTCAAACTGCTGCTTTTGCTCCCAGCCTGATGAATAATTTCCCTGTTTATTTCCCTTCCTCACAGTGAACTTAGTGACGATTGTGATCCTGTCTCGGGGAAAGTGTGGTCTCTCCAAATGTGTCACTCGCTACCTGGTGGCCATGGCAGCGGCGGATCTACTGGTCGTTATCCTCGACCTGATATTGAGGCACATTCCCATTGTTTATAGGGAACAGTTTGATTTCGTGCGGTCCATCCCCGTGTGTAATATCCACGCCGTCCTGCTGTTCGCAGCCACAGACTGTTCTGTCTGGTTCACCGTCACTTTCACCTTTGATCGATTTGTGGCCATTTGTTGCCAGAAGCTGAAAACT
This sequence comes from Squalus acanthias, assembly GCA_030390025.1. Classification (NCBI taxonomy): domain Eukaryota; kingdom Metazoa; phylum Chordata; class Chondrichthyes; order Squaliformes; family Squalidae; genus Squalus; species Squalus acanthias. The sequence goes on along the minus strand of JASTWF010000196.1, from coordinate 183,368 downwards.
AAATATTGCACCGAGAAAACGGCGGCTGTGGTTCTGGGAACAGTGACTGTGCTGAGCGGTTTAAATGACATCACCTGGTATTTTATCTTCACAGGTCGGTATGGGCTTGTGAACAACCCCTGGTTTTGTGATGTCACAATCGATGTTCGGTTGTCACGGGTCTGGGGAACAATCGAGCTCCTTCATTATATTCTCACCCCGTGTGTCCCATTTGTGGTGATTCTGCTGCTCAATGCTGTCACCGTCAGACACATTTTAGTGGCCAGCAGAGCCCGCAGGAGACTCCGGGGTCCCAGCAGTGGGGAGAGTCCCAGAGACCCAGAGATGGAGAGCCGCAGGAAATCCATCATTTTACTGCTTGTTATCTCCGGCAATTTCATCCTGTTATGGGCAGTGTTTATGGTGTATTCTATATGGAGCCGGATGTACTGGTTGGGGTATTATTCTGTACTTATACCTGATTCTGTAATGGAACTGGGATTCATGCTGCAGCTGCTGAGTTGCTGCACAAACACTGGGATTTACGCCGTGACCCAGACTAAGTTCAGAGAGCAGTTGAAGAATGTGGGGAAATATCCCTTTACTCTGATTGTAAAATTCATTAAAGGATGAGAAGAAGCGGAGACTTTGCAGCCTGAGAGTTGACAGTTCCCTGGGCCTGATATTGTGGGGCCCCGCACAGACATGGCGGTTCCGGGGCCCAGCACAAAGATGGCAGCTCTGGGGCTCCGCACAAATATGGCGGCTCTGGGGCTCCGCACAAAATTGGCGGCTCTGGGGCCCTGCACAAAGATGGCGGCTCTGGGGTTCCGCACAAAGATGGTGGCTCCGGGTCCACGCACAAAAATGGGGGCACTGGGGACCCGCACAAAGATGGCAGCTCCGAGTCCACGCACAAAAATGGGGGCACTGGGGACCCGCACAAAGATGGCAGATCTGGGGCCCCGCACAAAGATGGCAGCTCTGGGGCCCCGCACAAAGATGGTGGCTCCAGGTCCACGCACAAAAATGGGGGCACTGGCGCTCCGCCCAAAGATGGCTCCTCTGGCGCTCAGCAAAAAGATGGTGGCTCTGGAACCCCGCTCAAAGATGGCGGTACCCGCGCCCTGCACAAAGATGGCGTCTCTGGGGACCAGCACAAAAAGTAGTCTCTGGGGCACAGCACAAAGATGGCAGCACCTGCGCCCTGCACAAATATGGCGGCTCCGGCGCCCGACAGAAAGATGGCGGCACTGGGGTCCCGCACAAAGATGGCGGCTCTGGGGCCGCGCACAAGGATTGCGGCGCTGGGGCCCCGCACAAGGATTGCGGCAGTCACTCGGACTCTTTCCCTGGCGGCGGGAGTCGAGTGTCCGGATGGCGGGACCAGTTGGAGTCCCGGTTACTGTGAGAGCGGGCGGCGAGGCGGAGCAGCCTGGCCCGGCCCGGCCCACAGGACCCCGAGCAGCCCAGCCCGGGGAGGAGATGGCCCGGCACCAGGACTTTATTAGTCATTATAACACTTTAAAATCATTACACCACTTTACAGATCTTTTATAACCCTTTATAAATCATTATGACCATTAATAAAACATTATGACGCTTTTTCAATCATTATGACACGTAATAAATCATTTTTATAACTAATTCTTGGGATGTGGGCACCGCTGACAAGGCCAGCATTTATTTCCCATCAGCAGGTGGTGTGGAGCCGCTTGAGACAAGCGAGTGTCTTGTGGGCCATTTCAGAGTCAACCACATTGCAGTGGGTCTGGATTTACATTTCAGCCAGACCAGGTAAGGGCAGCAGATTTCTCTCCCGATAGGCCATTAGTGAACCAGGTGGAACTTTACGACAATCCGGTACTTTCATGATGTGGAGATGCCGGTGTTGGACTGGAGTGGACAAATGTGAGAAGTCGCACAATACCAGGTTATAGTCCAACAGATTTATTTGAAATCACAAGCTTTCGGAGCGCTGCTCCTTCGTCAGGTTTAGTGAAGAGATGCATATATAGTCAGAGAACACAGCCAGATGACTACAGTTAATCTTATCTTGTCTGCTTTCATGGTCACCCTTATTGACATAAGCTTTTCATTCCAGATTTGTTTAATTAATTGAATTTAAATTCGCCCAGCTTTTCGGATTTGAACACATGTATCTGGATCATTTGTCCAGTCATCTGGTTTACTATTCCAGTAACATAACCACTATGCTACCTTACCCTTCAAATATATCGCCGTTCTTTCATCGTCACTGGGTCAAAAGCTTGAAAATCCTTCAGTAACAGTATTGTGGGAGCACCTTCACCACACGGACTGTAGCGGCTCAAGATGAAGGCCCACCATTTTCTCATGGGTAACTAGGAATGGGCAAGTGATACCAACCTTGACAGAGTCACGCCAAGCCTGATAACAAATACATAGAAATAATAAAATAGGATTAAAATCAATGGGGTAGAAATTAGGTCGCGCCCCATTTGGGGCGCAAATATCGTCTGGACGCAAATATTAGCGCCTGGCGCTAATTATCGGCACTGACAGGAAACTTCACTTTTACCACCCCGGGAGGTGAGTGGAGCGCTAAAGCAGACGCTGCACACCTGTCTTAAGGCGCAAAGGCCAAGGAGTGAGGCGCTAACTCAGAGCGCTGGCGAAGCTCATGTCATGTCAGTCAGCAATGGAACACACACACAATGGCACGGGCCAGTTCTTAAAGGGGATGGTTAATCTTGCTTTCCATCCACATCCTGTTCATTGCTGCCTTGAATCTCGGCCTGGAGAGACTTGCACATCAAATGTGCTGGAAAGAACAATGGAGAGCACCAGGCAAAGAGCTCAGAGTGCAGCTCCCACGGTCTCTACTAAATCGATACAAGGAATGGCAAATCAAAATGAACCTGCAAAGTGCTGCTCAGTACCCAAAACTCCTTCACACAACGTTGAATCTCTCCAGAAGTCTCTCCCTCTCTCTCTCAGAATGCGTAGTTCAAAAATGCCACCAACAATAAAAGACAGGAAGAGGCCCCCTTTAAATAGCGCCCCCCCCCCAGCCCCACAGTGATTGATAGCGTTCCAGTCTTCTGGTCGTTGGAAGCGCCAGGCGGTAAGGCAGGGGACGCCACTCAATTTCCGCTACGGGGCGCCCCAAGGGCGTTGCACCATGGAATGACGTCACAATCTGCGCGCGCAGGTGGTCGCAGCGGTAAGTTTTAGCGCCGCCGCACAATCTCAGTTAAGTTCTCGAGCGGCGCAAACATCGCTGCGCCCGGGCGTTAGCGGCTTTGCACCCCATTAGCGCCCTCTTAAGGCGCTAACGGGTGGCACAACCAAGTGAATTTTTACCCCAAGGACTCTGTATGCTTTATTAACAGCCGTCACTACTTGTCCTGCCACCTTCAATGATTTGTGTAAGTACACACCAGATCTCTCTGATCGTTCACCAGCTTTGAAATTGTACCGTTTAGTTTATATTACCTCTGTTCATGCTTCCTACCAACATGTATCACTTCACTCTTCTTTGTGTTAAATTGTATCTGCCATGTGTCTGCCCATTTCACCATTCTGTCTGCGTCCTCCTGAAGTCTGTTACTATCATTCTCACTGTTTATTAACATTTCCGAGTTTTGTCATTTTCAAACTTTGAAATCATGCGCTGTCATAGAGTCATCGATAGTCATAGTTATACAGCACAGAAAGATGCCCTTCGGCCCATTGTGTCCGCGCCGGCCATCCAGCCCTATATATTCTATTCCCATTTTCCAGCACTTGTTCCGTAGCCTTGTATGCTATGGCTTTTCAAGTCGTCCTCTCAATGCTTCTTGAATGCTGTGAGGGTTCCTGCCTCTACCAGCGTTTCAGGAAGTGAGTTCCAGATTCCAACCACACTCTGGGTGAAAAAGATTTTCCTCAAATCCCCTCTAAACCTCCTGCCCCTTAACTTGAAACTATGCGCCCTGGTTATTGACCCCTTTACTAAGGGGAAAATTTATTTCTATCTACCCTATCTATGCCCATCATAATTTTGTACACCTCAATCAGGTCCCCCCTCAGCCTTCTCTGCTCTAGGGAAAACCACCTAGCCTGTCCAGTCTCTCTTCATAGCTGCAGCGCTCCAGCCCAGGTAACATCCTGGTGAAACTCCTCTGCACCCTCTCCAATGCAATCACATCCTTCCTATAGTCTGGTGACCAGAACTGCACACAGTATTCCAGCTGTGGCCTAACTAGCATTTTGTACGTCTCCAACACAACCTACCTGCTCTTATATTCTATGCCTCGACTAATGAAGGCAAGTATCCCATATGTCTTTTTAACCACCTTATCTACCTGTCCTGCTGCCGTCAGGGATCTATGTACATGCACACCAAGGTCCCTCTGATCCTCTGTCCTTTCTAGGGTCTTACCATTCAATGTTTATCCCCTTGCCTTGTTATTCCTCCCAAAATGCATCACCTCACACTTTTCAGGGCTAAATTCCATTTGTCACTGTTCTGCCCATCTAACCAACCCGTCTATATCGTCCTGTAGTCTGAGGCTTCACTCCTCACTATTTACAACTCCACCAATTTCGTTTCATCTGCGAACTTACTGATCATACCTGCTACATTCATATCTAAATCATTAATGTACACTACAAACAGCAAAGGACCCAGCACCGATCCCTGCGGTACACCAATGGTCACAGGCTTCAAGTCACAAAAACAACCTTCGACCATCACCCTCTGCCTCCTGCCACGCAACAAATTTTTGATCCAATGTGCCAAATTGCCCTGGATCCCATGGGCTCTTACCATCTTGACCAGTCTCCCATGTGGGACATTGTCAAAAGCCTTGCTGAAGTCCATGTAGACGGCATCAACTGCACTACTCTCATCCACACACCGAGTCACCTCCTCGAAAAATTAAATCAAATTGGTTAGTACTGATCTCCCCCTTACAAAGCCATGCTGACCATCCTCGATTAATCCTTGCCTCTCCAAGTGTAGACTAATTCTGTCCCTCAGAATTTTTTCCAATAATTTCCCTACCACTGATGTTAGGCTCACTGGCCTGTAATTCCCTGGTTTATCCCTACTACCCTTGTTGAATAATGGTATACGTTAGCTGTTCTCCAGTCGTCTGGCACCTCCCCTGTGACCAGAGAGGTTCTGAAAATTTGTGTCACAGCCCCTGCAATCTCCTCGCTTGCCTCACACAGCAGCCTGGGATACATCTCGTCTGGGCCTAGAGATTTATCCACTTTTATACCCACTAAAACTGCTAGTACGTCCTCCCTCTCAATATTAATTTGTTCAAGTTTATCACAATCCCCCTGCCTGATTTCTATGCCTACATCATCCTTCTCCATAGTGAACATAGCTGCAAAATATTCATTTGAAACCACACCCAAATCTTCCGGCTCTACACACAGATTGCCACTTTGGTCCCCAATGGGCCCTACTCTTTCCCTGGTTTTTCTCTTGCCCTTGGTAAACTTATAAAACACCTTGGGATTTTCCTTTTTTCTGCCCACCAGTGTTTTTTTCATGCCCCCTCTTCGCTCTCCTAATTTCGTTTAAAATGCCCCCCTGCACTTTCTATACTCCTCTGGGGCTTCCACTGTTTAGAGTCCTTTTTATCTGCCAAAAGCCTCCCTTTTTTTCTTAATCCATTCTTGCATGTCCCTTGACATCGAGTGTTCTCTGGGCTTGTTGGTCCCACCCTTGACCTTTACGGGAACATGTTGGCGCTGTACACTCTCTATTTCCTTTCTGAAAGACTCCCACTGCTCTGATGTGGATTTTCCTACAAATAGCTGATCCACTCCACTTTGGCGAGATCCAGCCTTATCATATTAAATTCGGCATTTCCCCAATTTAGAACCTTTATTTCCGGTCCATCTTTGTCCTTTTCCACGACTACCTTAAATCTCACCGAATTATGGTCACTGTCACCAAAATGCTCTCCTACTGACACTTCCACCACTTGCGCAGCTGCATTCCCTAGAATTAGATCCAGAACCATCCCCTGTCTGGTAGGACTTTCTACATGCTGGCTCAAAACGCTTTTCTGGATGCACTTTAAGAATTCCGCACCCTCTAAGCCTTTCACACTCTCACTATCCCAGTTGATATTGGGGAAGTTGAAATCCCCTACTATTATTACCCTATTATTTCGACACTTCTCTGAGATTTGCCTACATATATGTTCGTCTGTCTCTCCCTGACTTTTTGGGGCCCTATAGTACACTCCCAGCAAAGTGCTTGCTCACTTTTTGTTGTTAAGTTCTACCCATATGGCCTCATTAGAGGAACCTGCTAAGATATCATCCCTCCTTACAGCAGTAATTGACTCCTTGATTAATATTACGACACCCCTCCACTTTTACACCCTCCTCTGTCTCGCCTGAAGAATCTATATCCCGGAAAATTGAGCTGCCAGTCCTGCCCCTTACTCCACCATGTATCTGTGATAGAAACAATATCATACTCCCATGTGTTCATCAACACCTTCAATTCATCTGCCTTACTCGCAAGACTCCTTGCATTAAAATAAATGCCATCCAGCCTTGCCATACTCCCTTGTGCCGTTACATATTTGCTCTGCCTTCCAGGCTGACTATTTTTTCCTGTATATTTGGTTGTGCATCACTCCCGACTATAGCTCCACTCCGTATCCCATGCCCATGCCAAGTTAGATTAACCCGTCCGACCGCCCCCCCCGAACAGCACTAGCAAATCTCCCCGCAAGAATGTTGGTCCCGTTCCGGTTCAGGTGCATCCCGTCCGACTTGTGCAGGTCCCACCTTCCCCAGAAGCAGACCCAGTGATCCAGGATACAGAAGCCCTCCCTCCTGCACCAACTCTTTAGCCACGCATTCATCTGCTCTATCCTCCTATTCCTATACTCACTAGCACGTGGCACCGGGAGTAAAACAGAGATTACAACCTTTGAGGTCCTGCTTTTTAATCTGCTACCTAGCTCCCTAAATTCTTGTTGCAGGACCTCATCCCTCTTTCTACCCATGTCGTTGATACCAATGTGGATTACGACCTCTGACAGTTCGCCTTAAGAATACCCTGCAGCTGTTCATTGACATCCTTGAACCTGGCACCAGGGAGGCAACATACCATCCTGGATTCATGTCTGAGGCCACAGAAACATCTATCTGTTACCTTTACGATAGAATCCCCAATCACTATTGCTCTCCAACTCTTTTCACCCCCTCCTGTGGTGCTGAGCCATCGTAGTGCCACGGACTTTGCTCTTGCTGCATTCCCCTGAGAAACCATCTCACCCATCTGTATCCAAAACGGAAAATCTGTTGGAGAGGTAGATGGACCCAGGGGACTCCTGCACTGCCTTCCTACTTCTTTTACACTGTGTGGCGGTCATCCATTTCCTGTTTGCCTGTGCACTCTTTACCTGCGGTGTGACCACCTCGTTAAACGTTCTATCTACGAAGATCTCAGCTTCGCGGATGCTGCATATTGACTCCAGTCGTAGATCCTACTCCGAAACGCGGATTTCGCGTAGCTGCAGCTGGAGACACTTCCTGCACCTGTGTTCACCCCGGACACCTAAAGTGTCCCTGACTTCCACATAGCACAGGAGGAGCACTCCACGCTGCCGAGCTGCCCTGCCATGTCCTACCCTTAATTTACTCCCTTTAAATTAAAGAATATTAAATACACTAGGGACCCTACTTCCCTTTAAACACTACTTGCTCTAAACTCGAGGCCTTACTTTTACTTCAACGACTGGACTGTAGAAATACTGACCAGGTCTTGGAAGCTGACAAAGACAGAAAAAGAAAGGAACACATTCCTCCATGAACTCCCTCACTCACCAAACTCGCAGCTTAACACTCGGTTCCAAGCTGCACTCCATGACAAACTGCACTCAAGCCAGTACTGAGGGAGTGCTGCATTGTTGGAGGGGCAGTACTGAGGGAGCGCATCACTGTCAGAGGGGCTTTACTGAGGGAGTGCTGCACTGTCAGAGAGGCAGTACTGAGGGAGCACTGCACTGTCAGAGGGGCAGTACTGAGGGAGCGCTGCACTGTCAGAGGGGCAGTACTGAGGGAACACTGCACTGTCAGAGGGGCAGTACTGAGGGAGTGCTGCATTGTTGGAGGGACAGTACTGAGGGAGCACTGCACTGTCAGAGGGGCAGTACTGAGGGAACACTGCACTGTCAGAGGGGCAATACTGAGGGAACACTGCACTGTCAGAATTGCAGTACTGAGGGAGCGCTGCACTGTCAGAGGGGCAGTACTGAGGGAACACTGCACTGTCAGAGGGGCAGTACTGAGGGAGTGCTGCATTGTTGGAGGGACAGTACTGAGGGAGCACTGCACTGTCAGAGGGGCAGTACTGAGGGAGCAGTGTACTGTCAGAGGGACAGTACTGAGGGAGCAGTGTTCTGTCAGAGGGGCAGTACTGAGGGAGCAGTGTACTGTCAGAGGGGCAGTACTGAGGGAGCGCTGCACTGTCAGAGGGGCAGTACTGAGGGAGCAGTGTACTGTCAGAGGGGCAGTACTGAGGGAGCACTGCACTGTCAGAGGGGCTTTACTGAGGGAGTGCTGCACTGTCAGAGAGTCAGTACTGAGGGAGCACTGCACTGTCAGAGGGGCAGTACTGAGGGAGCGCTGCACTGTCAGAGGGGCAGTACTGAGGGAACACTGCACTGTCAGAGGGGCAGTACTGAGGGAGTGCTGCATTGTTGGAGGGACAGTACTGAGGGAGCACTGCACTGTCAGAGGGGCAGTACTGAGGGAGCAGTGTACTGTCAGAGGGACAGTACTGAGGGAGCAGTGTTCTGTCAGAGGGGCAGTACTGAGGGAGCAGTGTACTGTCAGAGGGGCAGTACTGAGGGAGCGCTGCACTGTCAGAGGGGCAGTACTGAGGGAGCAGTGTACTGTCAGAGGGGCAGTACTGAGGGAGCACTGCACTGTCAGAGGTGCCATCTCTCAGATGAGACGTTAAACCTGTCTGTTCTATAAGTTGGATGTAAAAGATCCCATGGAATTACATTGAAGAAGAGCAGCAGAGTTAACCCCGGTGTTCTGGCCAATATTTATCTCAATCAACATCACTAAAGCATATTATCTGTTCATTACCACGCTGCTGTTTGTGGGAGCTTTCTGTGCTCAAATTTGCTGCCACATTTTCTACAGTACAACAGTGACTTCACTTCAAAATGAAGGACGTCATTGGCTTGAAAGCGCTTTGGGACATCCCAAGATCACGAATAGCGCTTTATCAATTAAATTTTTTCATCCTTTCTTAACAGTAATTTCCAAAAGGTAATTGGATGCAAACTTGAAAAGGAGAAATTTTCAGGGCTATGGGGAAAACGGCTCAATTGTTCATTACCATTCGCAACAGGATATGAAAGCTTTGAAATAATTTGATGTGTTGGGATCGCTTGGCTCTGTCTAATTTCATTCCATTGATCACCATGGTAGATGCACATGATATGATGGAGGGTGGCCTCAGGGTGAAGGCGAGACTTACTCTCCACAAATATTGTGCAGTGGTCAGTCCTACCAATATCGTCATGGACAGATGCATATGCGATAGGTAGGTTGGTGAGGACGGGGTCAAGCAGGCTATTCTCTCATCTTGGGTCTCCCACCACCTGCCGCAATCCCAGTCTGGCAGCTGTGTTCTTCAGGGCTCGGTTAATGATGGTACTTTACAGGCACTATTGGTGATGGACATTGAAGTTTCCCCCTCCCGACCCAGAGTATAATTTGCGCCCTTTCTGCTCTCGGTGCTCCCATCAGCTGGTGTTCAGCATGAAGATGTGCCGATTCATCAGCTGAGGGAGGGCGGTAGGTGGTAATCAGCAGGAAGTTACCTTGCCCATGTCTGACTGGAAGCCATCAGACTTCATTATATCCTCAGGCAATGTTGTGGACTCACAGGGTTTCTCCCTCCCGATTGTATACCCCTGTGTCCCCAACTCTGGTGGGGCTGTGCAGACCCTGGAATGGTGATGGAGGGTTTGAGAATGTTGACTGACAGGTATGGTTCTGTGAGTATGATTATGCGAGAATTTAATGTTTCCAGAGTGTTTCATGGAGTATTGAGGTGCTTACAGCGTATTTATCTCATTGTTTAATATTTTAAGTGCCTTCCTTTGATTCCTTTGAATTAATCCTTTGCTCCTTTTAATTATTCTTCCCCTCGGTCAAACACGATGACATGTTTGTCTGGGTAAGGTCACTGTTCTACTTCTTCTTCTTCCATTTTCAGGCAAAAGAGAAATGAACTGAGAATGAAATTCCTGGACTGAGGTGGGAGCAGTGTAATCTAGGCTGTGCCTGGGAATGAAATTCCTGGACTGAGGTGGGAGCAGTGTAATCTAGGCTGTCCCTGAGAATGAAATTACATGATTGAGGTGGGAGGAATGTAATCTAGGTTGCTCTGGGAATGAAATTCCTGGACTGAGGCGGGAGCAGTGTAATCTAGGCGGCCCTGAGAATGAAATTCCTGGATTGAGGCGGGGGCAGTGTAATCTATGCATCCCTGGGAATGAAATTCCTGGATTGAGGTGGGAGCAGTGTAATCTAGGCGGCACTGGGAATGAAATCCCTGGACTGAGGCGGGAGCAGTGTAATCTAGGCAGCCCTGGGAATGAAATTCATGGACTGAGGTGGGAGCAGTGTAATCTAGGCTGTGCCTGGGAATGAAATTCCTGGACTGAGGTGGGAGCAGTGTAATCTAGGCAGCCCTGGGAATGAAATTCCTGGATTGAGGTGGGAGCAGTGTAATCTAGGCTGTGCCTGGGAATGAAATTCCTGGATTGAGGTGGGCGCAGTGTAATCTAGGCAGCCCTGGGAATGAAATTCTTTGATTGAGGTGGGAGCAGTGTAATCTAGGCTGTCCTGGGAATGAAATTCTTGGATTGAGGTGGGAGCAGTGTAATCTAGGCAGCCCCAGGAATGAAATTCCTGGATTGAGGTGCGAGCAGTGTAATCTAGGCTGTCCCGGGAATGAAATTCCTGGACTGAGGCAGGAGAGTGTAATCTAGGCAGCCCTGGGAATGAATTCCTGGATTGAGGTGGGAGCAGTGTAATCTAGGCTGTCCTGGGAATGAAATTCCTGGACTGAGGTGGGAGCAGTGTAATCTAGGCAGCCCTGGGAATGAAATTCTTGGATTGAGGTGGGAGCAGTGTAATCTAGGCTGTGCCTGGGAATGAAATTCCTGGACTGAGGTGGGAGCAGTGTTAGCTAGGCTGTCCTGGGAATGAAATTCCTGGATTGAGGCGGGAGCAGTGTAATCTAGGCTGTCCTGGGAATGAAATTCCTGGACTGAGGTGGGAGCAGTGTAATCTAGGCAGCCCTGGGAATGAAATTCCTGGATTGAGGTGGGAGCAGTGTAATCTAGGCTGTCCTGGGAATGAAATTCCTGTACTGAGGTGGGAGCAGTGTAATCTAGGCAGCCCTGTGAATGAAATTGCTGGATTAAGGTGGGAGCAGTGTAATCTAGTCAGCCATGGGAATGAAATTCCTGAACTGAGATGGGAGCAGTGTAATCTAGGCAGCCCTGGGAATGAAATTCCTGGATTGAGGTGGGAGCAGTGTAATCTAGGCTGTCCCGGGAATGAAATTCCTGGATTGAGGTGGGAGCAGTGTAATCTAGGCTGTCCCGGGAATGAAATTCCTGGACTGAGGTGGGAGCATTGTAATCTAGGCTGTCCATGGATACAAATTCCTGCATTGAGGTGGGAGCAGTGTAATCTAGGCAGCCCAGGAATGAAATTCCATGATTGAGGTGGGAGCAGTGAATCTAGGCTGTGCCTGGGAATGAAATTCCTGGACTGAGGTGGGAGCAGTGTAATCTAGGCTCTGCCTGGGAATGAAATTCCTGGACTGAGGCAGGAGCAGTGTAATCTAGGCAGCCCTGGGAATAAAGTTCCTGGAATGAGGTGGGAGCAGTGTAATCTAGGTTGCCCTGGGAATTAAATTCCTGGATTGAGGTGGGAGCAGTGTAATCTAGGCTGCCCTGGGAATGAAATTCCTGGATTGAGGTGGGAGCAGTGTAATCTAGGCAGTGCCTGGGAATGAAATTCCGGGACTGAGGTGGGAGCAGTGTAATCTAGGCTGACCTGGGAATGAAATTCCTGGATTGAGGTGGGAGCAGTGTAATCTAGGCTGTGCCTGGGAATCGAATTCCTGGACTGAGGCGGGAGCAGTGTAATCTAGGCTGCCCTGGGAATGAAATTCCTGGACTGAGCTGGGAGCAGTGTAATCTAGGCAGCCCTGGGAATGAAATTCCTGGACTGAGGTGGGAGCAGTGTAATCTAGGCAGCCCTGGGAATGAAATTCCTGGATTGAGTTGGGAGCAGTGTAATCTAGGCTGTGCCTGGGAATGAAATTCCTGGATTGAGTTGGGAGCACTGTAATCTAGCCTGTCCTGGGAATGAAATTCCTGGATTAGGTGGGAGCAGTGTAATCTAGATGGCCCTGGGAATGAAATTCCTGGACTGAGGTGGGAGCAGTGTAATCTAGGCAGCCCTGGGAATGAAATTCCTGGACTGAGGTGGGAGCAGTGTAATCTAGGCTGTCCTGGGAATGTAATTCCTGGACTGAGGTGGGAGCACTGTAATCTAGGCGGCCCTGGGAATGAAATTCCTGGACTGAGGTGGGAGCAGTTTAATCTAGGCTGTCCTGGGAATGAAATTCCTGGATTGAGGAGGGAGCAGAGTAATCTAGGCAGACCTGGGAATGGAATTCCTGGATTGAGGTGGGAGCAGTGCAATCTAGGCAGCCCTGGGAATGAAATTCCTGGACTGATGTGGGAGCAATGTAATCTAGGCGGCCCTGGGAATGAAATTCCTGCATTGAGGTGGGAGCAGTGTAATCTAGGCAGCCCTGGGAATGAAATTCCTGGACTGAGTTTGGAGCAGTGTAATCTAGGCAGCCCTGGGAATGAAATTCCGGGATTGAGGTGGGAGCAGTGTAATCTAGGCTGTGCCTGGGAATGAAATTCCTGGAATGAGGTTGGAGCAGTGTAATCTAGGCAGCCCTGGGATGAAATTCCTGGACTGAGGTGGGAGCAGTGTAATCTAGGTGGCCCTGGGAATGAAATTCCTGCACTGAGGTGGGAGCAGTGTAATCTAGTCAGCCCTGGGAATGAAATTCCTGGATTGAGGCGGGAGCAGTGTAATCTAGGCTGTGCCTGGGAATGAAATTCCTGGATTGAGGCAGGAGCAGTGTAATCTAGGCTATGCCTGGGAATGAAATTCCTGGACTGAGGTGGGAGCAGTGTAATCTAGGCTATCCTGGGAATTAAATTCCTGGGTTGAGGAGGGAGCAGTGCAATCTCGGCAGCCCTGGGAATGGAATTCCTGGATTGAGGAGGGAGCAGTGTAATCCAGGCAGCCCCAAGAATGAAATTCCTGGACTGAGGTGGGAGCAGTGTAATCTAGGCGGCCCTGGGAATGAAATTCCTGGATTGAGGTGGGAGCACTGTAATCTAGGCTGTCATGGGAATGAAATTCCTGGATTGAGGAGGGAGCAGAGTAATCTAGGCAGACCTGGGAATGGAATTCCTGGACTGAGGTGGGAGCAATGTAATCTAGGCAGCCCTGGGAATGAAATTCCTGGCATTGAGGTGGGACCAGTGTAATCGAGGCAGCCCTGGGAATGAAATAACTGGAATGAGGTGGGAGCAGTGTAATCTAGGCTGTCCCTGGGAATGAAATTCCTGGATGGAGGTGGGAGCAGTGTAATCTAGGCAGCACTGGGAATGAAATTCCTGGACTGAGGTGGGAGCAGTGTAATCTAGGCAGTGCCTGGGAATGAAATTCCTGGATTGAGGCAGGAGCAGTGTAATCTAGGCTATGCCTGGGAATGAAATTCCTGGCTGAGGTGGGAGCAGTGTAATCTAGGCTGTCCCTGGGAATGAAATTCCTGGACTGAGGTGGGAGCAGTGTAATCTAGGCAGTGCCTGGGAATGAAATTCCTGGATTGAGGCAGGGAGCAGTGTAATCTAGGCTTGCCTGGGAATGAAATTCCTGGACTGAGGTGGGAGCAGTGTAATCTAGGCTGTCCTGGGAATGAAATTCCTGGATTGAGGTGGGAGCAGTGTAATCTAGGCAGCCCTGGGAATGAAATTCCTGGACTGAGGCGGGAGCAGTGTAATCTAGGCAGCCCAAGAATGGAATTCCTGGATTGAGGAGGGAGCAGTGCAATCTAGGCAGCCCCAAGAATGAAATTCCTGGATTGAGGTGGGAGCAGTGTAATCTATGTGGCCCTGGGAATGAAATTCCTGGACTGAGGTGGGAGCAGTGTAATCTAGGCAGCCCTGGGAATGAAATTCCTGGACTGAGGTGGGAGCAGTGTAATCTAGGCAGCCCTGGGAATGAAATTCCTGGACTGAGGTGGGAGCAGTGTAATATAGGCGGCCCTGGGAATGAAATTCCTGGACTGAGGTGGGAGCAGTGTAATCTAGGCTGTGCCATTGAATGAAATTCCTGGATTGAGGCAGGAGCAGTGTAATCTAGGCTTTGCCTTGGAATGAAATTCCTGGACTGAGGTGGGAGCAGTGTAATCTAGGCTTTGCCTTGGAATGAAATTCCTGGACTGAGGTGGGAGCAGTGTAATCTAGGCTGTGCCTGGGAATGAAATTCCTGGACTGAGGTGGGAGCAGTGTTAGCTAGGCTGTCCTGGGAAGGAAATTCCTGGATTGAGGCGGGAGCAGTGTAATCTAGGCTGTCCTGGGAATGAAATTCCTGGACTGAGGTGGGAGCAGTGTAATCTAGGCTGTCCTGGGAATGAAATTCCTGGACTGAGGTGGGAGCAGTGTAATCTAGGTAGCCCTGGGAATGAAATTCCTGGATTGAGGTTGGAGCAGTGTAAACTAGGCTGTCCTGGGAATGAAATTCCTGGACTGAGGTGGGAGCAGTGTAATCTAGGCAGCCCTGTGAATGAAATTCCTGGATTGAGGTGGGAGCAGTGTAATCTAGGCAGCCGTGGAATGAAATTGCTGAACTGTGATGGGAGCAGTGTAATCTAGGCAGCCCTGGGAATGAAATTCCTGGATTGAGGTGGGAGCAGTGTAATCTAGGCTGTCCCGGGAATGAAATTCCTGGATTGATGTGGGAGCAGTGTAATCTAGGCTGTCCCGGGAATGAAATTCCTGGACTGAGGTGGGAGCAGTGTAATCTAGGCTGTCCTTGGAATGAAATTCCTGGATTGAGGTGGGAGCAGTGTAATCTAGGCAGCCCTGGGAATGAAATTCCTGGATTGAGGTGGGAGCAGTGTAATCTAGGCTGTCCTGGGAATGAAATTCCTGGACTGAGGTGGGAGCAGTGTAATCTAGGCAGCCCTGGGAATGAAATTCCTGGACTGAGGTGGGAGCAGTGTAATCTAGGCTGTGCCTGGGAATTAAATTCCTGGACTGAGGTGGGAGCAGTGTAATCTAGGCTGTGCCTGGGAATGAAATTCCTGGATTGAGGTGGGAGCAGTGTAATCTAGGCTGCCCTGGGAATGAAATTCCTGGACTGAGGTGGGAGCAGTGTAATCTAGGCTGCCCTGGGAATGAAATTCCTGGACTGAGGCAGGAGCAGTGTAATCTAGGCTGTGCCTGGGAATGAAATTCCTGGATTGAGGTGGGAGCAGTGTAATCTAGGCTGTCCCTGGAATGAAATTCCTGGATTGAGGTGGGAGCAGTGTAATCTAGGCTGTCCCGGGAATGAAATTCCTGGACTGAGGTGGGAGCATTGTAATCTAGGCTGTCCTGGGAATCAAATTCCTGTATTGAGGTGGGAGCAGTGTAATCTCGGCAGTCCTGGGAATGAAATTCCTGGATTGAGGTGGGAGCAGTGTAATCTAGGCTGTCGTGGGAATGAAATTCCTGGACTGAGGTGGGAGCAGTGTAATCTAGGCAGCCCTGGGAATGAAATTCCTGGACTGAGGTGGGAGCAGTGTAATCTAGGCTGCCCTGGGAATGAAATTCCTGGACTGAGGTGGGAGCAGTGTAATCTAGGCAGCCCTGGGAATGAAATTCCTGGACTGAGGTGGGAGCAGCTGTAATCTAGGCCTTTCCTGGGAATGAAATTCCTGGATTGAGGTGGGAGCAGTGTAATCTAGGTGGCCCTGGGATGAAATTCCTGGACTGAGGTGGGAGCAGTGTAATCTAGGCAGCCCTGGGAATGAAATTCCTGGACTGAGGTTGGAGCAGTGTAATCTAGGCTGTGCCTGGGAATGAAATTCCTGGACTGAGGTGGGAGCAGTGTAATCTAGGCTGTGCCTGGGAATGAAATTCCTGGATTGAGGTGGGAGCAGTGTAATCTCGGCAGCCCTGGGAATGAAATTCCTGGACTGAGGTGGGAGCAGTGTAATCTAGGCGGCCCTGGGAATGAAATTCCTGGACTGAGGCTGGAGCAGTGTAATCTAGGCTGTGCCTGGGAATGAAATTCCTGGACTGAGGCTGGAGCAGTGTAATCTAGGCATGCCTGGGAATGAAATTCCTGGATTGAGGCTGGAGCAGTGTAATCTAGGAATGCCTGGGAATGAAATTCCTGGACTGAGGTGGGAGCAGTGTAATCTAGGCAGCCCTGGGAATGAAATTCCTGGATTGAGGTGGGAGCAGTGTAATCTAGGCTGCTCTGGGAATGAAATTCCTGGACTGAGGTGGGAGCAGTGTAATCTAGGCTGTCGTGGGAATGAAATTCCTGGACTGAGGTGGGAGCAGTGTAATCTAGGCAGCCCTGGGAATGAAATTCCTGGACTGAGGTGGGAGCAGTGTAATCTAGGCTGTGCCTGGGAATTAAATTCCTGGACTGAGGTGGGGGCAGTGTAATCTAGGCTGTGCCTGGGAATTAAATTCCTGGATTGAGGTGGGAGCAGTGTAATCTCGGCAGCCCTGGGAATGAAATTCCTGGACTGAGGTGGGAGCAGTGTAATCTAGGCGGCCCTGGGAATGAAATTCCTGGACTGAGGCAGGAGCAGTGTAATCTAGGCTGTGCCTGGGAATGAAATTCCTGGATTGAGGCAGGAGCAGTGTAATCTAGGCCATGCCTGGGAATGAAATTCCTGGACTGAGGTGGGAGCAGTGTAATCTAGGCAGCCCTCGGAATGAAATTCCTGGACTGAGGTGGGAGCAGTGTAATCTTGGCAGCCCTGGGAATGAAATTCCTGGATTGCGGTGGGAGCAGTGTAATCTTGGCGGCTCTGGGAATAAATATTCCTGGACTGAGGTGGGAGCAGTGCAATCTCGGCAGCCCTGGGAATGGAATTCCTGGATTGAGGCGGGAGCAGTGTAATCCAGGCAGCCCCAAGAATGAAATTCCTGGACTGAGGTGGGAGCAGTGTAATCTAGGCAGCCCTGGGAATGAAATTCCTGGACTGAGGTGGGAGCAGTGGAATCTAGGCAGCCCTGGGAATGAAATTCCTGGACTGAGGTGGGAGAATTGTAATCTAGGCTGTCCTGGGAATGAAATTCCTGGATTGAGGAAGGAGCAGTGTAATCTAGGCTGTGCCTGGGAATGAAATTCCTGGATTGAGGCGGGAGCAATATAATCCAGGCTGTGCCTGGGAATGAAATTCCTGGACTGAGGTGGGAGCAGTGTAATCTAGGCAGCCCTGGGAATGAAATTCCTGGACTGAGGTGGGAGCAGTGTAATCTATGCAGCCCTGGGAATGAAATTCCTGGATTGAGGAGGGAGCAGTGTATCTAGGTGTCCCTGGGAATGAAATTCCTGGATTGAGGTGGGAGCACTGTAATCTAGGCTGTCATGGGAATGAAATTCCTGGATTGAGGAGGGAGCAGAGTAATCTAGGCAGACCTGGGAATGGAATTCCTGGACTGAGGTGGGAGCAATGTAATCTAGGCAGCCCTGGGAATGAAATTCCTGCATTGAGGTGGGACCAGTGTAATCGAGGCAGCCCTGGGAATGAAATAACTGGAATGAGGTGGTGGCAGTGTAATCTAGGCTGTCCCTGGGAATGAAATTCCTGGATGGAGGTGGGAGCAGTGTAATCTAGGCAGCACTGGGAATGAAATTCCTGGACTGAGGTGGGATCAGTGTAATCTAGGCAGTGCCTGGGAATGAAATTCCTGGATTGAGGCAGGAGCAGTGTAATCTAGGCTATGCCTGGGAATGAAATTCCTGGGCTGAGGTGGGAGCAGTGTAATCTAGGCTGTCCCTGGGAATGAAATTCCTGGACTGAGGTGGGATCAGTGTAATCTAGGCAGTGCCTGGGAATGAAATTCCTGGATTGAGGCAGGAGCATTGTAATCTAGGCTATGCCTGGGAATGAAATTCCTGGACTGAGGTGGGAGCAGTGTAATCTAGGCTGTCCTGGGAATTAAATTCCAGGGTGGAGGAGGGAGCAGTGCAATCTCGGCAGCCCTGGGAATGGAATTCCTGGATTGAGGCGGGAGCAGTGTAATCCAGGCAGCCCCAAGAATGGAATTCCTGGATTGAGGAGGGAGCAGTGCAATCTCGGCAGCCCCAAGAATGAAATTCCTGGATTGAGGTGGGAGCAGTGTAATCTATGTGGCCCTGGGAATGAAATTCCTGGACTGAGGTGGGAGCAGTGTAATCTAGGCAGCCCTGGGAATGAAATTCCTGGACTGAGGTGGGAGCAGTGTAATCTAGGCAGCCCTGGGAATGAAATTCCTGGACTGAGGTGGGAACAGTGTAATGGAGGCGGCCCTGGGAATGAAATTCCTGGACTGAGGTGGGAGCAGTGTAATCTAGGCTGTGCCATTGAATGAAATTCCTGGATTGAGGCAGGAGCAGTGTAATCTAGGCTTTGCCTTGGAATGAAATTCTTGGATTGAGATGGGAGCAGTGTAATCTAGGCTTTGCCTTGGAATGAAATTCCTGGACTGAGGTGGGAGCAGTGTAATCTCGGCTGTGCCTGGGAATGAAATTCCTGGACTGAGGTGGGAGCAGTGTTAGCTAGGCTGTCCTGGGAAGGAAATTCCTGGATTGAGGCGGGAGCAGTGTAATCTAGGCTGTCCTGGGAATGAAATTCCTGGACTGAGGTGGGAGCAGTGTAATCTAGGCTGTCCTGGGAATGAAATTCCTGGACTGAGGTGGGAGCAGTGTAATCTAGGTAGCCCTGGGAATGAAATTCCTGGATTGAGGTTGGAGCAGTGTAAACTAGGCTGTCCTGGGAATGAAATTCCTGGACTGAGGTGGGAGCAGTGTAATCTAGGCAGCCCTGTGAATGAAATTCCTGGATTGATGTGGGAGCAGTGTAATCTAGGCAGCCGTGGGAATGAAATTGCTGAACTGTGATGGGAGCAGTGTAATCTAGGCAGACCTGGGAATGAAATTCCTGGATTGAGGTGGGAGCAGTGTAATCTAGGCTGTCCCGGGAATGAAATTCCTGGATTGATGTGGGAGCAGTGTAATCTAGGCTGTCCCGGGAATGAAATTCCTGGACTGAGGTGGGAGCATTGTAATCTAGGCTGTCCTTGGAAGCAAATTCCTGTATTGAGGTGGGAGCAGTATAATCTCGGCAGCCCTGGGAATGAAATTCCTGGATTGAGGTGGGAGCAGTGTAATCTAGGCTGTCGTGGGAATGAAATTCCTGGACTGAGGTGGGAGCAGTGTAATCTAGGCAGCCCTGGAAATGAAATTCCTGGACTGAGGTGGGAGCAGTGTAATCTAGGCTGTGCCTGGGAATTAAATTCCTGGACTGAGGTGGGGGCAGTGTAATCTAGGCTGTGCCGGGGAATTAAATTCCTGGATTGAGGTGGGAGCAGTGTAATCTCGGCAGCCCTGGGAATGAAATTCCTGGACTGAGGTGGGAGCAGTGTAATCTAGGCGGCCCTGGGAATGAAATTCCTGGACTGAGGCAGGAGCAGTGTAATCTAGGCTGTGCCTGGGAATGAAATTCCTGGATTGATGTGGGAGCAGTGTAATCTAGGCTGTCCCCGGAATGAAATTCCTGGATTGATGTGGGAGCAGTGTAATCTAGGCTGTCCCGGGAATGAAATTCCTGGGCTGAGGTGGGAGCATTGTAATCTAGGCTGTCCTGGGAATCAAATTCCTGTATTGAGGTGGGAGCAGTGTAATCTCGGCAGCCCTGGGAATGAAATTCCTGGATTGAGTTGGGAGCAGTGTAATCTAGGCTGTCGTGGGAATGAAATTCCTGGACTGAGGTGGGAGCAGTGTAATCTAGGCAGCCCTGGGAATGAAATTCCTGGACTGAGGTGGGAGCAGTGTAATCTAGGCTGTGCCTGGGAATGAAATTCCTGGATTGATGTGGGAGCAGTGTAATCTAGGCTGTCCCCGGAATGAAATTCCTGGATTGATGTGGGAGCAGTGTAATCTAGGCTGTCCCGGGAATGAAATTCCTGGGCTGAGGTGGGAGCATTGTAATCTAGGCTGTCCTGGGAATCAAATTCCTGTATTGAGGTGGGAGCAGTGTAATCTCGGCAGTCCTGGGAATGAAATTCCTGGATTGAGTTGGGAGCAGTGTAATCTAGGCTGTCGTGGGAATGAAATTCCTGGACTGAGGTGGGAGCAGTGTAATCTAGGCAGCCCTGGGAATGAAATTCCTGGACTGAGGTGGGAGCAGTGTAATCTAGGCTGCCCTGGGAATGAAATTCCTGGACTGAGGTGGGAGCAGTGTAATCTAGGCAGCCCTGGGAATGAAATTCCTGGACTGAGTTGGGAGCACTGTAATCTAGCCTTTCCTGGGAATGAAATTCCTGGATTGAGGTGGGAGCAGTGTAATCTAGGTGGCCCTGGGGATGAAATTCCTGGACTGAGGTGGGAGCAGTGTAATCTAGGCAGCCCTGGGAATGAAATTCCTGGACTGAGTTTGGAGCAGTGTAATCTAGGCTGTGCCTGGGAATTAAATTCCTGGACTGAGGTGGGGGCAGTGTAATCTACCCTGTGCCTGGGAATTAAAATCCTGGATTGAGGTGGGAGCAGTGTAATCTCGGCAGCCCTGGGAATGAAATTCCTGGACTGAGGTGGGAGCAGTGTAATCTAGGCGGCCCTGGGAATGCAATTCCTGGACTGAGGCAGGAGCAGCGTAATCTAGGCTGTGCCTGGGAATGAAATTGCTGGACTGAGGCAGGATCAGTGTAATCTAGGCCATGCCTGGGAATGAAATTCCTGGATTGAGGCAGGAGCAGTGTAATCTAGGGAATGCCTGGGAATGAAATTCCTGGACTGAGGTGGGAGCAGTGTAATCTTGGCAGCCCTGGGAATGAAATTCCTGGATTGCGGTGGGAGCAGTGTAATCTTGGTGGCTCTGGGAATAAATATTCCTGGACTGAGGTGGGAGCAGTGTAATCTAGGCTGTCGTGGGAATGAAATTCCTGGACTGAGGTGGGAGCAGTGTAATCTAGGCAGCCCTGGGAATGAAATTCCTGGACTGAGGTGGGAGCAGTGTAATCTAGGCTGTGCCTGGGAATTAAATTCCTGGACTGAGGTGGGGGCAGTGTAATCTAGGCTGTGCCTGGGAACTAAATTCCTGGATTGAGGTGGGAGCAGTGTAATCTCGGCAGCCCTGGGAATGAAATTCCTGGACTGAGGTGGGAGCAGTGTAATCTAGGCGGCCCTGGGAATGAAATTCCTGGACTGAGGCAGGAGCAGTGTAATCTAGGCTGTGCCTGGGAATGAAATTCCTGGATTGAGGCAGGAGCAGTGTAATCTAGGCCATGCCTGGGAATGAAATTCCTGGACTGAGGTGGGAGCAGTGTAATCTAGGCAGCCCTGGGAATGAAATTCCTGGACTGAGGTGGGAGCAGTGTAATCTTGGCAGCCCTGGGAATGAAATTCCTGGATTGCGGTGGGAGCAGTGTAATCTTGGCGGCTCTGGGAATAAATATTCCTGGACTGAGGTGGGAGCAGTGTAATCTAGGCTGTCCTGGGAATTCAATTCCTGGGTTGAGGAGGGAGCAGTGCAATCTCGGCAGCCCTGGGAATGGAATTCCTGGATTGAGGTGGGAGCAGTGTAATCTAGGCGGCCCAAGGAATGAAATTCCTGGATTGAGGTGGGAGCACTGTAATCTAGGCAGCCCTGGGAATGAAATTCCTGGACTGAGGTGGGAGAATTGTAATCTAGGCTGTCCTGGGAATGAAATTCCTGGATTGAGGAAGGAGCAGTGTAATCTAGGCTGTGCCTGGGAATGAAATTCCTGGATTGAGGCGGGAGCAATATAATCCAGGCTGTGCCTGGGAATGAAATTCCTGGACTGAGGTGGGAGCAGTGTAATCTAGGCAGCCCTGGGAATGAAATTCCTGGACTGAGGTGGGAGCAGTGTAATCTATGCAGCCCTGGGAATGAAATTCCTGGATTGAGGAGGGAGCAGTGTATCTAGGTGTCCCTGGGAATGAAATTCCTGGACTGAGGTGGGAGCAGTGTAATCTAGGCTGCCCTGGGAATGAAATTCCTGGACTGAGGTGGGAGCAGTGTAATCTAGGCAGCCCTGGGAATGAAATTCCTGGACTGAGGCGGGAGCAGTGTAATCTAGGCTGCCCTGGGAATGAAATTCCTGGACTGAGGTGGGAGCAGTGTAATCTAGGCTGCCCTGGGAATGAAATTCCTGGATTGAGGCGGGAGCAGTGTAATCTAGGCTGTCCTGGGAATGAAATTCCTGGATTGAGGCGGGAGCAGTGTAATCTAGGCTGTCCTGGGAATGAAATTCCTGGACTGAGGTGGGAGCAGTGTAATCTAGGCAGCCCTGGGAATGAAATTCCTGGATTGAGGTGGGAGCAGTGTAATCTAGGCAGCCCTGGGAATGAAATTCCTGGATTGAGGAGGGAGCAGTGTTAACTAGGTGTCCCTGGGAATGAAATTCCTGGACTGAGGCGGGAGCAGTGTAATCTAGGCTGCTCTGGGAATGAAATTCCTGGACTGAGACGGGAGCAGTGTAATCTAGGTGGCTCTGGGAATGAAATTCCTGGACTGAGACGGGAGCAGTGTAAAGAGCGCACGGCAGTGAGGTAAGTGACGTCAGCACAAGTGAAGACGATGAAATGAAAAGAAATGGTGAGTAGATGGTGATTTAAAAAAAAAACTTTACTTTAATTATGTTAAGTTATTTAATATTCTATTAAAAAGAGACATTGTAGGGCACCTCAGTGCCGTGGAATGCACATCTTGTGCCATGTGGGAACTCCATGGCACTTCCCACGTGTTTCGGAGCTTGAACAGCAGCTGGCGTCACTGCGGTGCATCCGTGAGGCTGAGAGCTCCTTCGATAGCACGTTTCAGGAGGTGGTCACCCCGCAGCATAAGAGTGTGCAGGCAGAGCGGGAATGTGTGACCGTCAGACAAACAAGGAGAACCACGCATTTCTTGTCGGAGCCCCATGAGTGCATCTCACTCTCGAACCAGTATTCGATGGTTCCTGTGGAGAGTACAGCCAGAGCCAAGTCCACGGCACCACGCGGGGCTCATCTGTAGGTGGGGGGAGGACGAGATCGGGAAAGTAATTCTGATATGACATTCGATAGTTAGAGGAACAGACAGGCTTTACTCCGGCCGCAGACGTGACTCCAGGATGATATGTTGCCTCCCTGGTGCCAGGGTCAAGGATGTCACTGAGCGGCTGAAGGGCATTCTGAGGGGTGATGGTGAACAGACTGAGGTCGTGGTCCATATCGGTATCATCAACATAGGTAGAAAGAGGGATGTGTTCCTGCAGGCAGATTATAGGGAGCTAGGAAAGAGATTAAAAAGCAGGAAAACGAAGGTAGTAATCTCCAATTACTCCCAATGCCACGAGCTGGTGAGTACAGAAATAGGAGGATAGAACAGATGAATGCGTGGCTGGAGAGATGGTGCAGGAGGGAGGGCTTCAGATTCCTGGGACATTGGGACCGGTTCTGGGGGAGGTGGGAACCTGTAGTGGCCGGACAGGTTGCAAATCAACAGAGCCGGAACCAATATACTCACGGTGAGTGGGGTTGCCAGTGCTGTTGGGGAGGGTTTAAACTAATCTGTCAGGGGTCTGGGCACCAGGATGTGGCTTTAGAAAGGAGAAACAAGTTGCACAAAGGATTGGGAGAGACAGATAGCAATAGAGTATGAAATAGTACGGTATTATGTGGGTTCAGACTAAGAGAGAATACAAGAAGGTCTGAGATAGAAAAAGAAAATGCTGGAAACACTCAGCAGGTCAGGCAGCATCCGTGGAGAGAGAAACAAAGTTAATGTTTCATGTCTGTGACCCTTCATCAGAACTGGAAAAAGTTAGAGATGTAACAGGTTATAAGCAGGTGCAGGGGCAGGGAAAGGGGGAGGCGAGGAATTAACAAAAGGGACGGTCTGTGATAGGGTGGAAGGGAGGAGTGGTTAAATGCTGCAAATGGGAATGGCAGAATCATCAACAGCTGCCGCCTGAGCTGCAGTCAGAGTGGGAGTGGAGCGGAGAATTAAAGTGACAAGCGCTCCACTCCCACTCTGACCTCTCTGTCCTCGGCCTCTTACAACGTAAGCTCGAGGAACAGCACCCCATCTTTCTATTAGGCACTTTACAGCCTTCTGGACTCAACATTGAGTTCAACAATTTCAGACCATAATCTCTGCCCCTATTTTTTCAGGCGGCAGCTGTTGATGATTTTGTCATCCCCATTTGAAACATTTAATCACTCCTGCCTTCCACCCAACAGTGCAGCACTCCACAGGCCGTCCCTTTTATTCATTCCTCCTCTCCCCCCCGTCTTTCCCTGCCCCTGCACCTGCTTAAAACCTGTTACATCTCTAACTTTCTACAGTTCTGACGAAGGGTCATCGACCTGAAACGTTAACTCTGTTTCTCTCTCCACGGATGCTGCCTGGCCCGCTGAGTGTTTCCAGCATTTTTTGTTTTTAATTTCAGATTTCCAGCATCCGCAGTACTTTGCTATTGTAAGATCTAAGGTAAAAGAAAAAGAAAGACTTACATTTATATAGCGCCTTTCACGAACACCGGACCTCTCGAAGCGCTTTACAGCCAATGAACACTTTTGGAGTGTAGTCACTGTTGTCAGGTGAGAAACACGGCAGCCAAATTTGCGCACAGCAAGCTCCCACAAACAGCAATGTGACAATGATCAGATGAACTGTTTTTGTTATGTTGATTGAGGGATAAATATTGGCCAGGGCACCAGGGATAACTCCTCTACTGTTCTTCAAACTAGTGCAATGGGATATTTTCCGTCCACCTGAGAGAGCAGACGGGGCCTCGGTTTAACGTCTCAGCCGAAAGACGGCACCTCCAGCAATGCAGCACTCCCTCATTACTACACTGGAGTGTCAGTCTAGATTTATGGGCTCAAGTCCCTGGAGTGGGACTTGGAACCCACAGCCACTGACTGAGAGGCGAGTGTGCTACCTACTGAGCCACAGCTGACACTGTCAGATGGGTTTACAGTGCATGTGTGTAAACGCACGAAGCGTGGTCAATAAGGTTGGTGAGTTGCAGGAGCAAATAGCAACACAGGAAAATGATGTAGTGACGATAACAGAGACTTGGCTCAAAAAGGGCAGATTGGTAATTAAATATTCCTGGATATAATATGTTCAGGAAAGAAAGGAGGTGGGGTAGCAGTATTGATTAAGGAGAATATTACAATGCTGGAGAGAACGGATGTCTTGGTGGGGTAAAGGACAGAATCTGTTTGATTAGAGTTAAGAAACAATAGAGGTTCCATTACACTACTAGGTGTATTCTTTTGCCCACCAACTAGTGGAAAGGATATAGAGGAGCAAATTTGCAGGGAAATTACAGAGAGGTGGAAGAAATATAGAGTAGTAATAATGGGGGACTTCAATTGTACTAAAATTGACTGAGATAGCAATAGTATAAAGGGCAGAGAGGGGAAGAATTTCTGAAGTTAGTTCAAGAGAACTTTCTTGATTGGTGGATTTCCAGCCCAAAGACAAGGAGGCATTGCTGGATCTGGTTCTGAGGAATGAGGTAGATGAAGTGGAGCAAGTGTCAGTAAGGGGACATTTAGGGAACGGTGATCATTGTATCATAACGTTTAGATCAGCTATCGAAAAGGACAGGGAGCAATCTAGAGTAAAAATATTGAATTGCTGGAGGGCCAATTTCAGTGGGTTGAGAACGGAGCTGGCTTGGGTAAATTGGAATCAAAGATTGGCAGGCAAAATTGTAATCGAACAATGGACTGCTTTTAAAGAAGAGATGATTCAGATACAATCGCCATACATTCCCACGAGGGGGAAAGGTATGGCAACCAAAGCCAGAGCTCCCTGGATGACGAAAGAGATAGAGAGTAAGAGGAAGCAGAAAAATGGGGTGTATGCCAGATATCACGTTCAGAATACAAATGCAAACATTACTGAATATAGAAAGTTCAGAGACGTAGTGAAAAAGGAAATAAGAGGGGCAAAGAGAGAATATTAGAATAGATTGGCAGCTAACATAAAATGGAATCCAAAAGTCTTATTTTGGCATATCAATAGTAAACGGGCAGTAAGAGGAGGGGTGGGGCTGATTAAGGGCCAAACAGGTGATCTTCGAATGGAGGCAGAGGGCATGGCTGAGATAGTAAATCAATACTTTGCATCTGTCTTTACCAAGGAAGAAGCTGCTGCCAAAGTCATAGTGAAAGAGGAGGTAGTTGAGATACTCGATGGGCTAAAAATTGATAAAGACGAGGTCCTAGAAAGTCTAGCTGTACTTAAAGTAGATAAGTCACCAGGAGCGGATGGGATGCATCCTCGGATGCTGAGGGAGATAATGGTGGAAATTGCGGAGGTATTGGCCATAATCTTTCAATCTTCCTTAGATACGGTGTGGTGCCAGCGGCCTGGAGAATTGTAAATGTTACACCCTTATTCAAAAACGGGTGCAAGGAGATACCCAGCAACTACGGAGCAGTCAGTTTAACCTTGGTGGTTGGGAAGCTTTTAGAAACGATAATCCGGTATAAAATTAATAGTCACTTGGACAAGTGAGGATTAATTAAGAAAAGCCAACACGGATTTGTCAAAGGCAAATCGTGTTTTAACTGACATGATCGAGCTTTTTGAAGAGGAAACAGAGAGGGTTGATGAGCGCAGTGTGTTTGATGTGGTGTACATGGACTTCCAAAAGACGTTGATAAAGTGCCACATAATAGACTTGCCAGCAAAGTTGAAGCCCATGGAATAAAAGGGTCAGTGGCAGCATGGATACAAAATTGGCTAAGTGACAGGAAACAGACAGTAGTGGTGAACGGTTGTTTTTCAGACTGGAGGAAGGTTTGCAGTGGTGTTCCCCAGGGGTCGGTACTAGGACCACTGCTTTTCTTGATATATATTAATGTCTTGGGCTTGGGTGTACAGGGCACAATTACGAAATTTGCAGATGACACAAAACTTTGAAGTAAGGTGAACAGTGAGGCATACAGTGATAGACTTGAAGAGGACAGAGACATGCTGGTGGAATGGGCGGACACGTGGCAGATGAAATTTAATGCAGAAAAGTGTGAAATGATACAATTTGGTAGGAAGAATGAGGAGAGACAATATAAACTAAAGGGTTCAATTCTAAAATGGTTGCATGAACAGAGAGACCTGGGGTATATGTGCATAAATCGTTGAAGGTGGCAGGGCAGGTTGAGAAAGCGGTTAAAAAAACATACGGGAGCCTAGGCTTCATAAATAGAGGCATAGAGTACAGAAATAAGGAAGTTATGATGAACCTGTATAAAACACTGGTTCAGCCTCAACTGGAGTATTGTGTCCAATTCTGGGCACCGCACTTTAGGAAGGATGTGAAGGCCTTAGAGCGGGGGCAGAAAGGATTCACAAGAATGATACCAGGGATTAGGGACTTCAGTTACGTGGATAGAATGGAAAAGCTGGGGTTGTTATCCTTAGAGCAGAGGAGGTTGAGAGGAGATGTGATGGAGGTATTCAAAATCACGAGGTGTCTGGACAGAGTAGATAGAGAGAAACTGTTCCCATTGGTGCAAAGGGCACGAATCAGAGGACACAGATTTATGGTGATTGGCAGAATAACCAAAGGGGACATGAGAAAAAACTTTTTTATGCAGCGCATGGTTAGGATCTGGAATGCACTGCCTTAAATGGTGGAGGAGGCTGATTCAGTTGTGGCTTTCAAACGGGAATTGGATAAGTACCTGAAGGAAAAAAAATGCGCGGCTTTGGGGAAAGTGTGTGGGAGTGGGACTTGCTGAAGTGCTCTTGCTGAGAGCTGGCACGGGCTCGACGGGCCGAATGGCCTCCTTCTGCATTGTAACCATTCTATGATTCTATCTGTTAAGACAGAAAGACTTGCATTTATATAGCACCTTTCACGACCACCGGATATCTCAAAACGCTTTGCAGCCAATGAAGTACTTTCGGAAGTGTAGCCACTGTTGTACTGTGGGAAACGGGGCAGCCAAGTAGGGTACAGCAAGCTCCCACAAACAGCAATGTGATAATGACCAGATAATCTGTTTCTGTTGTGTTGATTGCGGGATAAACATTGGTCAGTACACCGGAGATAACTCCCCTGCTCCTCTTCAAAATAGGGTCATGGGATCTTTTACGTCCACCTGAGAGCGCAGACAGGGCCGTTGTTTAACATCTCATCAGAAAGACGGCACCTCCGACAGTGCAGCACTCCCTTAGCACTGCACTGGAGTGTTAGCCTAGATTTATGGGCTATAAGTTCATGCAGTGGGACGTTAACCCAGAACCCACTAGAAGTCAGAAGCGAGTCTGCTACCCACTGAGCCACAGCTAACACATTATGCCTCCCTTTTTTCTGTCACTTTCTCGTCTTTTGTTCTCAGCTTTAGATCAATACAGGAAGAGAAACTCCCTTCTCTCTGTTGTGTCCTCGGTATTTTTGGACTCTACAAGAATCAAGGGGTTTGAGGATGGGCTGGGTGTCGGTGAATGCGGATTTGAGGTCGAAGATCAGCCATGATCTCATTCAATGAAGGGCTCTCAAGACCGTATTGCCAACTGCTGCTCCTAATTCTTATATTCTTATGTTTATGGGCGGGTGAAATATTGCGCATTCGCTCACTTTCAATTTAAAACTGTGTACAATAAGGGGAGCTAGATTATGTTGCAGTAAAGTGTGGTGGTGACAGTGGTTCAATGAGTCTGTTTGTTCAATTACTGTAATTAATGCCAGTTACAGTGAGGCCTAATGATGTCACTGAAGGTAAGCATGCAGGTGCAGCAGGTGGTTAAGAAGGCAAATGGTATGTTGGCCTTCATAGCGAGAGGATTCGAGTACAGGAGCAAGGATGTCTTGCTGCAGTTGTACAGGGCCTTGGAGAGACCACACCTTGAGTATTGTGTGCAGTTTTGGTCGCCTTATCTGAAGAAGGATGTTCTTGCCATGGAGGGAGTGCAGCGAAGATTTACCAGACTGATATCTGGGATGGCAGGATTGACGTTTGAAGAGAGATTTGTTCGATTAGGCTTATATTCGCTGGAGTTTAGAAGAATGAGAGGGGATCTCATTGAAACTTATAAAATTCTAACAGGACCAGACAGACTGGATGCAGGAAGGATGTTCCTGATGGCGGGGGAGTCCAGAACCAGGAGTCACAGTCTAAAGATAAGGGGTAAGCCATTTAGGACTGAGATGAGGAGGAATTTCTTCACCCAGAGAGTGATGAACCTGTGGAATTCTCTACCACAGAAGGCAGTTGAGGCCAATTCATTAAATATATTCAAGAAGGAGTTAGATATATGTATTAAGTCTAAAGGGATCAAGGGATATGGGGAGAAAGCAGGGACAGGGTACTGAATTTGGATGATCAGCCATGATCTCATTAAATGGCGGAGCAGGCACGAGGGGCCGAATTGCCTACTCCTGCTCCTATATTCTATGTTTCTATGTCACTCGGGGATTTCCCTCTGCTCTAAAGAAGGAGCTCCCTTCACTGTGTCACCTCACACAGTCCGCGCGCTGCCCCCAGCACAAAGACCACCAGACACTCACAGGAGGGAAGGCATGGATTGGAGTGATGTGATTAGGATATTAGGAATATGTTATGATATGCAAAACATTTACTATCCCCTCCTCACTGCTGTTGGTGCTCCTAGTAAGAATCTATGTCCAGTTAATAATTCTACAAACCATGTTACACTGTAATATTATTGTTGTTATTTACCGCGGGATATTCAGTTATTCGTGGTATTCTGTGTTTCAAGTTGTTGCATCTTTGTTAACGCATGGGTTGTCATATAAACATACTGGAACATTCTCACGACTGTTGGTGTTCCCGGTAAGACTCTGTATCCAGCTATTAATTCTGTAAATCATGATTAACTACATTACTGTTCTTGCCATTAACTCGCCCAACCCCCCGCCCTAGCTGCTGTTGGTGTTCCCGGTAAGCCTCTGTATCCAGTTATTAATTATCTAGACAAATGGGGGACAAATTGGGTATCGCCCATTCTGGGGCTCTAATATTGGCCGGGCGCAAAGCGTAGCACCCGGTGCTAATTATCGCCTGCGACTGCAATATTCGCCTCTATCGCCCCTGGAGGTTATTTGAGCGCTAGTTCAGGCGCTACACACCTCTCTTAAGGCACAAACGTCGGGGAATGATGCGCTACCTCAGAACGCTATTAACCTTAGCCGATGTCTGTGGCCATGGAAGTCATCCAGTTCTTAAAGGGGAGGGCCCATCTTGCTGGCCAGCCACACCCTGCTCATTGCAGCATTGAAAGAGGACCTCAACAGACCTGTGTTTAAAGTAACTCTTAGAAGCAATAATGGAGAGGCCCAGAGAATGAGCTAGGCGCTTCAGCGACGAGGCGTTGGTGGCTCTGGTTGACGCTGTGGAACGGCGATGGGCAGTGCTGTTCCCTGAGAGTGGCAGGAGGCCATTGCCGCGGGAGTTTAGAAGGGTGAGGAGGTAGGTGGCTCAGCACGTCTCCCCGAGGAGCCTGATGCCAAGGACACACACCCAATGGCGGAAGAAGTTCAACAATCTCGCTCGGGCGGTCAGGGTGAGTACCTGCTTTTCAAAACCTCTACATCCCTCCATCTCAACTTCAATCTGTGCCCAGAGGGTTTAAAAACCCAAATGCACAACACTCATCCAAGACCTACGGCCATCGCATAAAACATACTTGCACATCCCACACCTTGCACACATTAACCGCCTTTAAACTAGGGGAGGCACATCTGCCAAACACATGGCTGCACACAATAACGCTTATTCAACTGTGGTAGGCACATCTGCCTAACACATGCCTGCACACAATAATGGCTTTTCAACTAAGGTAGACACATCTGCCAGTCACATGCCTGCACACTCACACTCACGCTGTACTTTTTCTTGCAGGCCAAGCTCTCTCATAACAGACGGGAGCAGCAACGCACAGGAGGTGGACCGGCGGACCTACACCCCCTGAATGAGTTGCAGGACAGAGTGAACAGGATCGTTGCCAGCTATGTCATAGGTGCCGTGGTCGCTGGAGAGGTCGACCTCCTTGGGACAGCAATGGTATGCTCATCAGCGTTCTCTCCTCTCTCACACCTCTTCACCCTCACAACACCAGCCTTATACACTTTCTATTCAACTAACTGTCTCCAGTCCCTGCTCCCTTCCTGCCCCCCTGCCCTCACGCTAAAGCCACCCTTGTACCTTCCTGCTTTCCGATAGTGAACCACCAGATCACCAGCCTGTCCCTCGAACTGCTAGTGGCAGCGATGTGCCAGGCGAGGAGGAAGAGGAAGCCAGAGCCTCATTGCCTGCGTCTCCCGAGGGTGACACATCAGACAGTCGCACCACGCCTTCCCGAGAGGGGAGCAGGGTGTTAGGGTCTGATGAAGGCGTAGCTCCTGGACCCAGCGGGCTGCAGCAATGCCGTGGGGGTAGGGAAGTTCGGGAACCATCTTCCCAGTGGGTGAGTAGGCGCGCGAGTTCTGACGCACTGGAGTCGGATGAGGAGCTCGAAATCGCGGCCATGTATACCCAGGCCTTCAGCATGCACTCTGAGCTGATGGGTGCAATGGCAAGGGTGCCCGACAGTATCGATGGACTGGCAAGGAGTGTGGAGGAGTCCGCCAGTAGCACATCTGGCATCTGTGTGCAAGCGCTTGAACCAATCCTTGCCTGGTCGCAGAGGATGGTGGAATTGCAGGGAGACCGTGGGGAACCAGAGCCGCGTGTAATGGGTGAGGTGGCAGGATCCGTGGCAGGATCCATTGCAGCACAGGCCAATGCAATGCAATGACATAGTGCTGCAATTGAGTGATTAGCTGGTGCCATCCAGTCTCAGACTGCTCTCATGCATGGCTCAGATTGATGTCATGCAAGCACTGTCTGGTGCCATCCTCAGTGGGTCGTCCACAGTCCTCCTGGGATCTCACAGTACCGCAGCAGGCCAGCAATCTGTGCTCGAGCAGATTGCTCCGGATACTAAGGTTCTGCCCCGGGGGAGTGACAGTCTGTTGTTCGAGCAGGAAGGTGCTGTCCTCTCTCAGGATGAAAGCATTCCTGCTCCCACCACTGCCACTTCCCCATTGCCCTTGGCCTGGCCTGCAACACACCCAGCCCAGGAGAACGAGTTTTCTTAGTTCATGAATTCTTGGGTTTGGTTCTAATTGTTTGTCCTGAATAAATGACAGAGTTTGTAACATAAATATTTGTTTTATTGTTACTTTACATCTTTCCTGATTTGACTAATTGCAGCTTTGCCCGGCAATAGGGGGTGCGTGATGCTTTCAATGACGTGGCAAAAACAGGAAGGCAGATTATTATCTAAACGTCAATAGATTGGGAAAAGGGGAAGTGCAACGAGACCTGGGTGTCCTTGTGCACCAGTCACTGAAGGTAAGCATGCAGTTGCAGCAGGCGGTTAAGAAGGCAAATGATATGTTGGCCTTCATAGCGAGAGGATTCGAGTACAGGAGCAAGGATGTCTTGCTGCAGTTGTACAGGACCTTGGTGAGACTACTTCCTGAGTATTGTGTGCAGTTTTAGTCGCCTTATCTGAGGAAGGATGTTTTTCCCATGGAGAGAGTGCAGGGAAGATCCACCAGACTGATACCTGGGATGGCAGGAATGACGTATGAAGAGAGATTGGGTCGATTGGGCTTGTATTGGCTAGAGTTTAGAAGAATGAGAGTGGATCTCATTGAAACTTATAAAATTCTATCAGGACTAGACAGACTAGATGCAGGAAGGATGTCCCCGATGGTGGGGGAGTCCAGAACCAGGGGTCACAGTCTAAGGATAATGGGTAAGCCATTTAGGACTGAGATGAGGAGGAATTTCTTCACCCAGAGAGTGGTGAACCTGTGGAATTCTCTACCACAGAAGACAGTTGAGTCCAATTCATTAAATATATTCAAGAAGGAGATAGATATATTTCATAAGGCTAAGGGGATCCAGGGATATGGGGAGAAAGCAGGGACAGGATACTGAATTTGAATGATCAGCCATGATCGCATTGAATGGTGGAGCAGGCTCGAGGGGCCGAATGGCCTAATCCTGATCCTATCTTCTATGTTTCTATGTGCTTCTTCATCCCAGAAGCCATCTTCTCAGTAACGGGTTAGAATCAGTGTATTATGATCCACTCACGGACGGCCCTTGCAGTGGCAACATTGTGCGCCTCCCTCCCACGTTGGTGCTGCTGATCCTCATCCTCCTCCTCCTCTCCCTCTTTCTCCTCCTCCTCAGGTGGTGCACCAAATCTGGTGGCAATGGCTTGGTCCTCATGATTGCAATGTTATGAAGCATGCAGCACTCAACAATGAAGAGAAGACTCGCTCGGGAGATTACTGCAGGGCTCCTCCTGAGTAGTCCAGACACCGGAACCGTTGTTTGAAGATGCCGACCGTCTGCTCTATGAGATTCCTGGTGGCGCTCTGGCTCTCATTGTATTGCCACTCGGCAGGGGTGTTGGGGTTATGCAGCGGTGTCATCAGCCAGGTGCAGAGTAGATAACCCTTGTCCCCGAGGTGCCATCCACTAGGTTGACACGATGGTAGGAAGAGGTCTGGCGCAGGATAAAAGTGTTGTCGCTGCTGCCATGATAGCGTGCATTGACGGCGAGTATGAGCTGTCTGTGGTCACAAACCAACTGGACATTCAAAGAGTGGAAGCCCTTGTGGTTTTGGAACACATCTGCATTCTCATGAGTTGCCCACAATGCCACATGCATGCAGTCAAAGGCGCTCTGAACCATGGGGAATCCCGCTTACCTCGCAAAGCCACATGCGTTTTCGCACTGTTTGTCCTGGGTCATGGAAGAGATGTGCTGGCGTCTCCTCTTATACAAAGCCTTTGTCACCACTCAGATGCAACAATGAACAGCGAACTGGGAGATATTCACTATGTCCCCAGTAGAAGCCTGAAAGCAACCGCTGACTTAGAAATTCAGAACCACTGTCACCTTCACTGCCATCGACAGAGACGTCCTGGTCCTGAGCTGAGGCTGCAGTTCTGGTTGCAGGAGGTGGCAGAGCTCAGTGACCACCTCCTTGCTGAAGCGCAGCAATTGGACACTCTGCTCCTCAGACAAATGGATATAGGAGGAGAATTGCTCCCTGAATACCCTGGGAGGGTAAGGTCTCATGATGGCCCTCCTCCCTCTGGTCGCGTTTGCCACTCTCTCTCTCCGCCTCTGCTGTCTCCGAAGGTGAAGCTGGACGACGAACACGCCCCAAGTTAGTGAAGCCCCTATCGAAGCTTCTAAATATCGTTAGAAGGTGAAATAAAAATGCACTTCCAAATTGGTGCCCAGGAACCAAAACTTCTTCGGTGAGCATCGAATCTCTCCAGACGTCTCTCAAACCACATCTAACAAAAATTTAGTCGACAAGAATCGGCAGGAAGCAACCGCCTTTAAATAGCGCTCCCCCAGCCCCTTCCCGACTTGAAAACATTCCCCTCTACGTGTTCTTCCTTGCGGCAGGCGCTAAGGCAGGGGACACGACTCAATTTTCAGTCCGGGGCGCTACCAGGGCATTGCACGCTCGACTGATGTCACGATCTGTCGGCGCAGGAGATCGTGGCGGCAGTGTTTAGTGAGAGCGCAAAACGACTGGTCAATTTCGTGAGCGGCGCTAAAATAGCAGCGCTCGGGCGCTAAGCTCCTATCGCCCCGTTACCCCTCCCCCACCAACCCCCGATGGTGCTCAGGGGAGGTGCTAACCAACCGACTTTTCCCCCCATGATTATCTGTGTTTCTCTCTTTGTCGTTCCCCATCCAATCCGCGCTGCTGTCAGCTATTGATTCTGAAGCTGATTTCATGTTACCAAGATTCAAATGTTCAACTTAAGTAAATTTATTGGAGGTGACTCTTTATTTAACGAATTTCAATCTGCTACCTACACTAAACATTTGTATCAGGTCAGAAGAATGCTGTCTTGGTTTAGGAGACTTTTCACCTAATAACGAAAGGCCATCGACCTGAAACGTTAACTCTGTTACTCTCTCTCTCCACAGATGATGCCTGACGCGCTGAGTATTTCTATCATTTTCTGTTTTCATTTCAGATTTCCAGTATCCGCAGTATTTTGCTCTTGATTTCACCTAATGCTCGGTATGGTTACTTACAGAGTCACAGGAACAAATCCTGGCAGATCACATCCACATCTTTAAATGTCTGAAATATCCGCAAATCATTCAGTTCCAGTCAGTGTCTCCTTTCCCACCCTCTCCAGTTCTGCATTATTGGCACTGCTTCTGATGGTTAAAGTAGGATTACACGGATAAATTACATTCTAACAAAACGTTCATTCAGCCAGATTTCAATACATTTCTTTCTGATCATTGTTTTGAATTTACAATTGGATCCCATGCCCGTCTGTCACAGTACAGTGGATCTGTCAGTGAGACCCAGTGTGATTCTCTATTGCCTCCTGCTGTACTTCAGGATAAACAATCCCAGCTGATTGTAACTGAAGTACTGAGGATAAGAACACCCTTTGATATCTTCTCGTCTAATATTTTCTGCACAAGTTGGAAACAACAGGTGAAAAAGTACAAGGATAAATCTCTTCAATTTGTGTTCAGATACTTTACAGCAGCATTCGGCGGCACTTTGACTGTGGGTTAAATAGTCTGATTTCGATGCTGATAAATGAATTTAGTGGGACATTACCTGGTCAATCATCACTATTTACTATAATTCAGAGTCCATTATTTGCAATGTTACTTGGCAAATCTTCCTTTCAATGAGCTACAATTTGCGTATTTCAACAAAAATGCAGTAAACTCAATATTCAAAACATATCTGATATCCCAGTTATATTTATAACTGCAGTACACTTGTATTTATTATCTTAGCATTGTCATATTACATCCGTACTTTCATGTAAAATTGTCTGTAATTATTGCATGCCAAGGTTGGAGTTTCTGTATTTTGCTGTTGCATTCATTTTCAGTTCTAAATAGAATGGATATTCTGACCAGGAGCAGGAATCCAAGCGGGATTTCCCCCTCCCTAACACAGGGGCACAGAAGCGAACTGCACCGCTCCAAATGCTGACTGATCCCGGACACGAAGGTTTCCTGAGAGGGTCTGGTCCTTTGTGTCCCTGGTACCTCGGGCGGTGCTTTTGTCTGCTGGGATAAATGTAGATCGATCATTTAATCTCTCTTTGATCAAACATCTGTTAATTTCATGTTGTATTTATTCCCATTTCAGTTACTGATTCCACAATGTATTCCCGATTATTCTTACAATAAGCCCTGTATTCAGCTCTACAGGTAATAGAATTAGATTATATCTCGCTTGTGAGTTGCAGATTTCACACCGAATTCCAACAAACTGCAGCTTTTGCTCCCAGCCTGATGAATAATGTCTCTGTTTATTTCCCTTCCTCACAGTGAACTTAGTGACGATTGTGATCCTGTCTCGGGGAAAGTGCGGTCTCTCCAAATGTGTCACTCGCTACCTGGTGGCCATGGCAGCGGCGGATCTACTGGTCGTTATCCTCGACCTGATATTGAGGCACATTCCGATTGTTTATATTGATCAGTTTTATTTCGTGTATTACATCCCCGTGTGTAATATCCACGCCGTCCTGCTGTTCGCAGCCACAGACTGTTCTGTCTGGTTCACTGTCACTTTCACATTTGATCGATTTGTGGCCATTTGCTGCCAGAAGCTGAAAACTAAATATTGCACCGAGAAAACGGCGGCTGTGGTTCTGGGAACAGTGACTGTGCTGAGCGGTTTAAAAAACATCATCTGGTATTTTATGTTCAGAGGTCAGTATTGGCTTGCGAACACCCCCTGGTTTTGTGATGTCACAATGGATGTTCAGGAATCACGGGTCTGGGGAGTAATCGAGCTCCTTCATTATATTCTCACCCCGGGGGTCCCATTTGTGGTCATTCTGCTGCTCAATGCTGTCACCATCAGACACATTTTAGTGGCCAGCAGAGCCCGCAGGAGACTCCGGGGTCCCAGCAATGGGAAGAGTCCCAGAGACCCAGAGATGGAGAGCCGCAGGAAATCCATCATTTTACTGCTTGTTATCTCCGGCAATTTCATCCTGTTATGGGCAATGTTTATGGTGTTTTCTATATTTAACCGGATGTCGTCATTGGGGTATCGGTCTGTATTTCTACCATATTATGTACTGGAACTGGGATTCATGCTTCAGCTGCTGAGTTGCTGCACAAACACTGGGATTTACGCCTTGACCCAGACTAAGTTTAGAGAGCAGTTGAAGAATGTGGGGAAATATCCCTTTACTCTGATTGTAAAATTCATTAAATGATGAGAAGAAACGGAGACTTTGCAGCCTGAGAGTTGACAGTTCCCTGGGCCGGTTATTGTGGCGCCCTGCACAAAGATGGCGGCTCTGGGGCACAGCATAAAGATGGCGGCACCGGGGCCCAGCACAAAGATGGCAGCTCCGGGGCCCAGCACAAAGATGGCGGCTCTGGGGCACAGCACAAAGATGGCGGCTCTGGGGCACAGCACAAAGATGGCGGCTCCGGGGACCAGCACAAAGATGGTGGCTCCGCGGCCCTGCACAAAAATGGCGGCTCCGGGGCCCTGTACAAAGATGGCGGCTCCGCGGCCGCGCACAAAGATGGCGGCACCGCGGCACCGCACAAAGCTGGCGGCTCTTGGGGCCCGCACAATGATGGCAGTTCTGGTGCCCCGCACAAAGATGGCGGCTCCGGGGCCCCGCACAAAGCAGTCGGCTCTGGGGCACCGCACAAATTTGGCGGCTCCGGGGACCCGCACAAAGATGGCGGCTCCGGGTCACCGCACCAAGATGGCGGCTCCGCGGCCGCGCACAAAGATGGCGGCTCCGCGGCACCGCACAAAGATGGCGGCTCTTGGGGCCCGCACAATGATGGCAGTTCTGGTGCTCCGCACAAAGATGGCGGCTCCCGGGCCCCGCACAAAGCTGTCGGCTCTGGGGCTCCGCACAAATTTGGCGGCTCCGTGGACTCGCACAAAGATGGCGGCTCCGGGTCTCCGCACCAAGATGGCGGCTCCGGAGCCCCGCACAAAGATGGCGGATCCGGGGCCCTGCGCAATGATGGCGGCTCTGGTTTCCCGCCCAAAGATGGCGGCTCTGGGGTCCCGCCCAAAGATGGCTGCTCCGGGGCCCAGCACAACGGTGGCGGCTCTGGGGCTCCACACAAAGATTGCGTCTCAGGGGCTGTGAACAAAGATGGCGGCTCTTGGGCCCTGCACAAAGATGGCGGCTCTGGAGCTCCGCACAAAGATGGCGGCTCTTCAACTATATCGCCGTTCTTTCATCATCACTGGGTCAAAAGCTTGAAAATCCTTCAGTAACAGTATTGTGGGAGCACCTTCACCACACGGACTGCAGCGGCTCAAGATGAAGGCCCACCATTTTCTCATGGGTAACTAGGGATGGACAAGTGATACCAACTTTGACAGCGTCACCCCTAGCCTGAGAACAAATACATCGAAGTAATAAAATAGGATTAAAATCAATGATTTTATAATTCATTGATTGAAACCAGATGAGGCCTGTGATCAGAGCGGGGCGTCAAGTACGCTAAACAAATTGTCAACACCACTTGGATCTAGAATTCTATCATTGTATAATTGATACTACTCACACTTTCCCAATTTCCCAATCATTACAAAAGGTGCTTGATAAAGGATCACCTATTACCAACATTGAAGCCCATGGGATTAAAGTGGCAGTGACAACAGTGAGTGGTGTGGGGTATATCAGTATGTAAGAGAGAATTACATTGAGGGGTGTATCAGAGTGTTACAATGAGGGGTGTGGGATTTATCAGCGTGTTGTAGGGAGGTCATGATGCAGAGATGCCGGTGTTGGACTGGGGTGGACAAAAATGACAAGTCGCACAACACCAGGTTATAGTCCAACAGTTTTATTTAAAATTACGAGCTTTCGGAGATGCAGCCCCTTCGTCAGGTAGAGGTACCTGACGAAGGGGCAGCAGCTCCGAAAGCTCGTAATTTTAAATAAAACTGCTGGACTATAACCTGGTGTTGTGCGACTTCTCATTTTTGTCGGGAGTTGTGTGGGGTATATCAGAGAGTTACAGTGAGTCGTGTGGCGTATATCCGAGTGTTACAGTGAGGGGTGTGGTGTATATCAGTGTGTTACAGTGAGATGTGTGGGGTATATCAGAGAGTTACAGTGAGTCGTGTGGGGTATATACGAGTGTTACAGTGAGGGGTGTGGGGTTAATCAGCCTGTTATAGTGAGGTATGTGGGGTACATCAGAGTGTTACAGTGAGGGGTGTGCGGTATCTCAGTGTGTTACAGTGAGGGGTGTGCTGAATATCAGCGTGTAAAAGTATGGGGGTTGGGGAATATCAGAGTGTTACTGTGAGGGGTGTGGGGTTTATCAGCGTGTTGCAGTGAGGGGTGTGGGGTTTACCAGCGTGTTGCAGCGAGGAATGTGAGGTATATCAGAGAGTTACAGTGAGGTGTGTGGTGTATATCACAGTGTTACAGTGAAGGGTGTGGGGTTTATCAGCGTGTTACAGTGAGGGGTGTGGGGTATATCAGTGTTACAGTGAGGTGTGTGGTGTATATCACAGTGTTACAGTGAGGGGTGTGGGGTTTATCAGTGTGTTACAGTAAGGGGTGTGGGGAATATCAACATGTTGCAGTGAGGTGTTTGGGGTATATCATAGTGTTACCGTGAGCGGTGTGGGGTATATCAGAGAGTTACAGTGAGGTGTGTGGTGTATATCACAGTGTTACAGTGAGCGGTGTGGGGTATATCATAGTTTTACAGTGAGGGGTGTGGGGTATATCAGTTTTACAGTGAGGGGTGTGGGGTATATCAGTGTTACAGTGAGGGGTGTGGGGTATATCATACTGTTACAGTGAGGGGTGTGGGGTATATCAGTGTGTTGCAGTGAGGGGTGAGGGGTGTATCAGTGTGTTACATTGATGGCGTTTGCGTATATCAAAGTGTTACAGCGAGATGTGTGCGGTATATTAGAGCATTAAAGTGAGAGGTTTGGAATATGTAAGAGAGGATTAAAGTAAGAATATAAGAACATAAGAAATAGGAGCCGGAGTAGGCCAATTGGCCACTCGAGCCTGCTCCGCCATTCAATAAGATCATGGCTGATCTGATCCTAAATGCTAATCTACTATCACAGAACCATCGCCTGAACCTAACAGAATTGGGCACACGAAATAGGAGCAGGATCAGGCTGCACAGCCCCTGGGCCCGCTACGCTACCCACAAGGCCATGACCGATCCGAACCCAGCCTCATGTCCAAATTCCTGCCCGCTCCCCGTAACCCTTAATTCCCTTTACTTCGAGGAAACTATCTATTTCTGTTTTAAATTTATGTAATGATGTAGCTTCTACAGCTTTTTGGGGTAGCATTTTCCATGGACCTACCACCCTCTGAGTGAAGTAGTTCCTTCTCATCTCAGTTTTGAAAGAGCAGCCCCTTATTCGAAGACTATGCCCCCTAGTTCAAGTTTCACCCATCATCGGGAACATCCTCCCCGCATACACCCGATCCTACCGCTTCACAATCTTATGTTTCAATAAGATCACCTCTCATTCTTCTGAACTCCAATGAGTAGAGTTCCAATCTACCCAACCTCTCCTCATATGTCCATCCCCTCATCCCCGGGATTAACCGAGTGAACCTTCTTTGTACTGACTCGAGAGCAAGTATGTCTTTTCTTAATTATGGACACCAAAACCGTATGCAGTATTCCAGATGCGGTCTCACCAATACCTTGTACAACTGAAGCAATACCTCCCTATTTTTATATTCTATCCCCCTAGGAATGAAAGCCAACAATCCATTGGCCTTTTTAATCACTTGCTGCACCTGCATACTAACCTTTTGAGTTTCGTGCACCACGACCCCCAGATCCCTTTGTACTTCAGTACTTTCCAGTTTCTTGCCATTAAGATAATAACTTGCTCTACTATTTTTCCTGCCAAAGTGCATAACCTCACACTTCCCAGTATTGTATTCCATCTGCCAAATCTCTGCCCACTTACTTACCCTGTCTGTGTCCCCTTGCAGCTTTTTTATGTCCTCGTCACTCACTACTTTCCCTCCCATCTTAGTATGATCTGCAAACTTTGATATGTTACACTCGATCCCCTCCTCCAAATC
The DNA here is from genome assembly GCA_030390025.1 of Squalus acanthias. Taxonomy (NCBI): domain Eukaryota; kingdom Metazoa; phylum Chordata; class Chondrichthyes; order Squaliformes; family Squalidae; genus Squalus; species Squalus acanthias. The sequence goes on along the minus strand of JASTWF010000196.1, from coordinate 141,899 downwards.
GTTAATATAGATTGTAAAGAGTTGGGGACCCAGCACTGCCCCATTGCGGAACACCGCTAGTTACTGATTGCCAGTCTGAGAATGAACCATTTATCCCAACTCTCTGCCTTCTGTTAGATAGCCAATCCTCTATCCATGCCAGAATATTACCCCCAATCCCGTGATTTTTTTATCTTAAGCAATAATCTTTAGTGTGGCATCTTGTCAAATGCCTTTTGGAAGTCTACATACACCACATCCACTGGTTCATCTTTATCCACCCTGTATGTTACTTCCCAGTGGGTGAGTAGGCGCGCGAGTTCTTACGCACTGGAGTCGGATGAGGAGCTCGAAATCGCGGCCATGTATACCCAGGCCTTCAGCATGCACTCTGAGCTGATGGGTGCAATGGTAAGGGTGCCCGACAGCATGGGTGGACTGGCAAGGAGTGTGGAGGAGTCCGCCATTAGCACATCTGCCATCTGTGTGCAAGCGCTTGAACCTATCCTTGCCTGGTCGCAGAGGATGCTGGAATTGCAGGGTGACCGTGTGGAACCAGAGCCGCGTGTAATGGGTGAGGTGGCAGGATCCGTGGCAGGATCCATTGCAGCACAGGCCGATGCAATGCAATGACATAGTGCTGCAATTGAGTGATTAGCTGGTGCCATCCAGTCTCAGACTGCTCTCATGCAGGCTCAGATTGATGTCAAGCAAGCACTGTCTGGTGCCATCCTCAGTGGGTCGCCCACAGTCCTCCTGGGATCTCACAGTACCGCAGCAGGCCAGCAATCTGTCTTCGAGCAGATTGCTCCGGATACTGAGGTTCTGCCCCGGGGGAGTGACAGTCTGTTGTTCGAGCAGGAAGGTGCTCTCCTCTCTCAGGATGAAAACATTCCTGCTCCCACCACTGCCACTTCCCCATTGCCCTTGGCCCGCCCTGCAACACACCCAGCCCAGGAAAACCAGTTTTGTTAGTTCATGAATTGTTGGGTTTGTTTCTAATTGTTTGTCCTGAATAAATGACAGAGTTTGTAACATAAATATATTTTTTTATTGTGACTTTACATCTTTCCTGATTTGACTAATAGCAGCTTTGCCCGGCAATAGGGGGTGCGTGATGCTTTCAATGATGTGGCAAAAACAGGAAGGCAGTTTTTTATCTGAACGGCAATAGATTGAGAAAAGGGGAAGTGCAACGAGACCTGGGTGTCCTTGTGCACCAGTCACTGAAGGTAAGCATGCAGGTGCAGCAGGCGGTTAAGAAGGCAAATGATATGTTGGCATTCATAGCGAGAGGATTCGAGTGCAGGAGCAAGGATGTCTTGCTGCAGTTGTACAGGGTCTTGGTAAGACAACATCCTGCGTATTGTGTGCAGTTTTAGTCGCCATATCTGAGGAAGGATGTTCTTCCCATGGAGAGAGTGCAGCGAAGATTCACTAGACTGATACTTGGGATGGCAGGAATGACTTATGAAGAGATTGGGCTTGCATTGGCTAGAGTTTAGAAGAATGAGAGGGGATCTCATTGAAACTTATAAAATTCTATCAGGACTAGACAGACTAGATGCAGGAAGGATGTTCCCGATGGTGGGGGAGTCCAGAACCAGGGGTCACAGTCTAAGGATAAGGGGTAAGCCATTTAGGACTGAGATGAGGAGGAATTTCTTCACCCAGAGAGTGGTGAACCTGTGGAATTCTCTACCACAGAAGGCAGTTGAGTCCAATTCATTAAATATATTCAAGAAGGAGATAGATATATTTCATAAGGCTAAGGGGATCCAGGGATATGGGGAGAAAGCAGGGACAGGGTACTGAATTTGAATGATCAGCCATGATCGCATTGAATGGCGGAGCAGGCTCTGTTTTGAATATACCCAATGACTGAATCTCCACAGCCCTCTGGGGTAGAGAATTCCAAAGATTCACCACCCTCTGTGTGAAGAAACGTCTTTATTATAGTTAGATATATTTCTTAAGGCTAAGGGGATCAAGGAAATGGGTAGAAAGCAGGGACAGGGTACTGAATTTGGATGATCAGCCATGATCGCACTGAATGGCGGAGCAGGCTCGAGGGGCCGAGAGGCCTACTCCTGCTCCTATCTTCTATGTTTCTATGTTTCTATGCGTCTCATCTCTGTGCTGAATGGCCTACCCTTTATCATAAGGCTGTGGCCCCTGGTTCTAGACTCCCCAGCCAAGGGAAACATTCTCCCAGCATCCAACCTATCAAGCCCTGTAATATTTTTTTATGCTGCAATGAGTTCCCCAGTCATTCTTCTGATTTGAAGAGAATACAGGCCTAGTTTACTCAATCTCTACTCATTCGACAGTCCTGCCTTCCCATGAATCAATCTCGTAAACCTGCGTTGACCCCCCTCGATGGTAAGTATATCCTTCCTTAGGTAAGGAGACCGAAATTGTACACAGTACTCCAGATGTGGTATCACCAAGGCTCTATATAAAGGGAGTAAGACTTATTTACTCCTGTACTCAAATCCTCTTGTAATGAAGGCCAGCACACCATTTGCCTTCCTTGGGGTATGTAAGAGAATATTATAATCATGAGTGTGGGGTATATCAGCGTGTTACAGTGAGGTGTGTGGTTTATATCAGAGTGTTATAGTGAGGGGTGTGGGGTATATCAGATTATTATAGCGTTGTGTGTTGGGTACATCAGAGTGCTACAGTGAGTGTTGTGGGGTATATCAGCGTATTGCAGTGAGGTGTGTGAGTTATATCAGAGTGTCACAGGTAGGGGTGTGAGGTATATCAGTGGGTTACAGTGAGGGGTGTGGGCTACATCAGAGTGTTATAGTGAGTGGTGTGGGGTATATGAGCGTGTTGCAGTGAGGTGTGTGGGTTATATCAGAGTGTCACAGGTAGGGGTGTGAGGTATATCAGTTGGTTACAGTGAGGTGTGTGGGGTATATCAGAGTGTTAAAGGGTAGGGGTTGGGGTATATCAGAGTGTTACAGTGAGGGGTGTCGTGTATATCTGTGTTACAGTGAGGGGTGTGATGTATATCAGTGTTACATTGAGGGGTTTGGGGTATATCAGAGTGTTGCAGATAGTTGTGTGGTTGATCTGTGAAGGAATAAGCCATATAACCTATTCAGGAAAATACACCATTCTATCAAAGAATTCTGGCCTTATTAAAACATGACAAACTGGGTCTGGAAATCTAGAAACCTAACTATGAAAAAGCTATGAAAGCTTTCTGGCTATAGAGATAAGATAGTTGTTGACACTGAATCAATAACCTTATTGAAACAGAAGGTTAAAGGCTGACCTTTCGGAACAAGTCAATGGTTCACCCTGGTTAATGTGTTCTAATTTATACTTCGTAAAGAAGCACAAACATCTGCCTTCTTAAAAATGACATCAAGTAAAACGCACCTGCGGTTACACCGTTTTTTATGGTAAATTTAGAACACCTAGAGAAGAGACATAATTATGTAATGCTACCAGCTGTGGTGACTGTAAGAATTGCAGGGGTCGGCAGAAAATTGACTAGAGTTAATTAGCTTACATCAGCAGAAAACCTTAAAGGAAATACCACTGGAAAAGGGAATAAATATTAAAATCTCAAATGGGAAAGTAGACTCGCTTTAAAGGGGCAAGGTGATTCTTGGCTTCAGAGGCGGCTCTGTATGTCTCCAACTCTTTGTACCTGGGGTATCAAAGGTATTTGATTTTGGTGGATATCCTGTAGAAAACTCAGAACTGTAAAACTGTAGCGAAGTTAAGATTTGAAAGTAAGGTTCTCTGATAATAGAATTGTAAGCTTTCTCTTTTTGGAACTGTTAATGTTGCGATTGACTCACGAACTGTAAATTACATGTCGGTTCTTTAATAAATCTATATAATTTTAGAATTGTCTCACATAAGACTTCTGTATCAAACTCGCAAACTCAATCTCTGTACACTCTTTGGTGAGGAGTTGCAGAATTCTGGGAAGTTTTCCGGCCCCTCATAATATCCGGAACGTTACAGTCTAGCTAATCTTATTAAAAGTGCTATCTGGAGGACGGTAACATTTTCAGGTTGTTCCTTTCCTTTAAGGAGAGATCGACCGGATCTTTAGACCCAATTAAGCATCTTTAGGATTCGGCTACCTCAAAGTTTAGTTGAAATTGAATGTCTGAGGAATATACCGGGGTAGCCCTAAAGGGGCTAAGACAAGTAATTATCCCTTCATATCAGTGTGTTACAGTGAGGTGTATGGGTTAAATCAGAGAAATACAGTGAGACATGTGGGGTATATGTCAGTGTTACAGTGAGGAGTGTGGGGTTATTCAGATAGTTAAAGAGTGTCGTGTGGGGTATATCAGTGTGTTACAGTGAAGGGTGTGGTGTATATCAGTATTACAGTGAGAGGTGTCGGGTAAATCACAGTTTTACAGCGAGGGGTGTGGGGTATAACAGAGTATTACAGTGAGGGGTGTGGGGTATATCAAAATGTTACAGCGAGGGGTGTGCGGTATATCAGAGTGTTACATTGATGGTTGTTGGGTATATCAAAGTGTTACAGTGAGGTGTGTGGGGTATATCAGAGTGTTAAAGTGAGGTGAGTGGGGGATATTGGACTGTTACAGTGAGATGTTTGGGATATGTAAGAGAATTTAAGTGAATGGTGTGGGGTATATCAGAGGTTTAAAAGGAGGTGAGTGGGGTATATCGGTCTGTTACAGTGAGAGGTTTGAAATATATAAGAGAGGATTAAATTATGGAGTATATCAGAGTGTTAATGAGGTGTGTGAGTTATATCAGAGTGTTAAATTGAAGGGAGCGGCGTATATCAGTGTGTTAGCATAAGGGATGTGGGTTATATCGGTGTGTTACACGAAGGCATGTGTGGGGTATATCAGATTGCTTTAATCAGGAGAGTGGGTTTGCATCAAAGTGCTACAGTTACGGGTATGGGGTACATCAGAGTAATACAATGACCGCTGTTGGGCATATCAGAGTGTTACAGTGAGGGGTGTGGCGTATAACAGAGTGTTGCAGTCTGGGGTGTGGGGTTATATCAGTGTGTTACATTGAGGGGTTTTGGGTATATCAGAGTGTTACAGCGAGGGATATGGAGTATATCACAAAGTGTTACTATGAGGGGCGTGGGCTATAACGGTAAGTTACAGTAAGATGTTTGGAGTATGTAAGAGTGTGTTACAGTCAGGAGTGTGGACTATAACAGTGTTGTAGTGAGGGGTGTGGTTTATATCAGTGTGTTACAGTGAGGGGTTGTGGGGTATATCAGATTATTATCGTGATTGATGTGGGGTATAACAGTGTTACAGTGAGGGTTGTGGGGTATTTCAGATTATTTTCGTGATCGATGTGGGGTATATCAGTGTAACAGTGAGGGGTGTTCAGTATCTGAGTGTTACAGTGAGGATTGTGGGGTATATCAGAGTGTTAAAGTGAATGGCGTGGGGTATATCAGAGTGTTGTAGTGATGTGAGTGGTCCATTACACTTTAACTAATCCATGGGTACCTGCCTGTTCCAATGAAAGGTCTATGACCTGAAACTTTAACTCTATTTCTCTCTCCACAGATGCTGCCTGCCCTGCGGAGTATTTCCAGCATTTTCTGTTTTTACTTCAGATTTCCAGCATCCACAGTATTTTGATTTTGTGCGCCTGCCTGGAATTATTTGATCGGACAGTATTGAGGGCGCTTTAATAACATCAGAAATAGGAGCAGGAGCAGGCCATTTGGACCTTCGAGCCTGCTCCGCCATTCAATATGATCATGGTTGTTCTTCTACCTCATCTCCACTTTCCTGCACTATCCCCATATCCCTTGATTCCCTCAATATTCAAAAATCTATCGATCTGTGTCTTGAATATACTCAATGACTGAGTCTCCACAGCTCTCTGGGCTATAGAATTCCAAGTATTCACCAACCTCTGAATGAATAAATTTCTCCTCATCTCAGTCCTAAATGGCCGACCCCTTATTCTAAGTCTGTGACCCCTGGTTCTAGACTCCCAGGTCAGGGGAAACATCCTCTTTGCATCTAACCAGTCAAGCATAGTAAGCATTTTGTATGTTTCAATTAGATCTCACCTCATTCTTCTAAACTCTAGAGAATATAGGCTTCGTCTACTCAATCTCTCCTCATAGGACAATCCCCCCATCCCAGGAACCAGTCTGGTGAACCTTCCTTGCACTCCCTCTTTGACAAGTATATCCTTCCTTAGGTAAGGAGACCAACACTGTACACAGTACTCCAGGTGCGTATCTCACCAGGGCCCCATATAATTGCAATAAGACGTCTTTACTTTTATACTCAATTCCTCTTGTAATGACGGCCAATATACCATTTGCTTTCCTAATTGCTTGCTGTACCTGCAGGTTAAAGTTCAGTGATTCGTGTACAAGGACACCCAGGTCCCTCTGAAAACCAATCTCTCACCATTTAAAAAAATACTCCAGTAGGAAAAATAGAAAAGCAAAGTGGATAACTTCACATTTCTCAGCATTATATGCCATCCACATGTTACGTCCACGTAAGTTATTAGAATATTAATCACAATGCAACCAGACAATCAACAAATATAAAGTGTTGTAGTTCTTTAATTCGCAGTATCAAAAAGCACTGAACAAAATGGGTATCCGTATTTTCAACTTCAATAACTTCCATGAATAAACGTGGTCTTCTTGAACCAGCACACCACCCATGTAACAGGTCAGAAATGCAGCACTTATTCACAAGTGCAGAAAAACACATACACAATTTGTGTCACTGAATTATAAACAAAAAGCAGGAAAATCTGTGATTTAACAGAAATAAACATCTGTCTTTCTTACAGGACAGGAGAACCAGTCAGACTGATTGGGAAATGTTTACTCATATGTTGATGTAAAGATTGTAATTTATCAATTTCGCTCCTAGTTTTTTTCTCTCAAACATTCTCCACAGTATTATTCCCTGCTCTTATCAAGAAAAATGTTGAATTATTTTAGGTACTTCACAATTAAAATCGGGGAACAAACTTCATTGTACTCACAATTTTTAATCTCCTGTATCAAACATTCAATCGAATTGTACGTTATCAGTTTAATCAAAGTATTGTCTGTGTCTTTCTCAATAAACAATTAAAATAGTTTCCTGCAATTTTTATACATCATTACATATCTCTTGTTTCTGTTAACACTTCCCTAAATGTTTAAGAGGACATCAACATTTACATTATTCCTGTGACTTGTTAGGACTATAGAACGACAGGCAAAATAAAAGGTTTTGTGTTTTTCCCTTTTTTCGTTCTCTTCCTATATGTCTTAATGGTATATATTTTTTTAATTCATTTAAAACTAACATGTAACTCCTACAAATCCTCCCCTGCCCTCCCCCTCCTCAACACCATGGTTGCATGTTTGTGTAAAGCCTATCACTTCACTTGATCGCTCACAATCAAAAATTGAGAACATTCAACTTTAAAACATTTTAAGCATTTCAGAACCTCTTTAAAAACGTTTGGACTTCAAGACCTGGTTGAAACTTGCTTAGATGAGGAGGAAATTGATTTTTGCTTCTGTTTTTTCCAAAATCATATTCAAAACTTAGGGGGGGGAAATGTTTTTAACACTCATTTATTGTGGAAAGTTCATTAAACATCTTTAAATTCTTTCAAGTCTCATTGCAGCTTTGATAGAAGAAGTTGCTCCAAGTTTCTATTTCCCCCTTCAATGCTGTCATTAAACATAAAACTAAAAAAATAAAATAAAACCTTATTCCAAACGGAGCTCAAAAAAGAAAGTGAGTAACATGGTTAAACTTGCTAAGAAGGCGGCGAGGTTATCTCTCCCCAGCCCTGGCGATGAGTTGGGATCAGTGCTGTACTTGCCCTGGGAGCATTTGATTGGGACAGTGCAGAGAGCTTTAATCTTTATATAACCCGTGCTGTTAATGCCCTGGGAATGTTTGATGGGACAGTGCAGAGAGCTTTAATCTTTATATAACCCGTGCTGTTATTGCCCGGGGGATGTTTGATTGGGACAGTGCAGAGAGCTTTAATCTTTATATAACCCGTGCTGTTATTGCCCGGGGAATGTTTGATGGGACATGCAGAGAGCTTTAATCTTTATATAACCCGTGCTGTTATTGCCCTGGGAATGTTTGATGGGACAGTGCAGAGAGCTTTAATCTTTATATAACCCGTGCTGTTATTGCCCGGGGAATGTTTGATGGGACAGTGCAGAGAGCTTTAATCTTTATATAACCCGTGCTGTTATTGCGCTGGGAATGTTTGATGGGACAGTTCAGAGAGCTTTAATCTTTATATAACCCGTGCTGTTATTGCCCGGGGAATGTTTGATGGGATAGTGCAGACGGAGCTTTAATCTTTATATAACCCGTGCTGTTAATGCCCGGGGAATGTTTGATGGGACAGTGCAGAGAGCTTTAATCTTTATATAACCCGTGCTGTTATTGCCCGGGGAATGTTTGATGGGACAGTGCAGAGAGCTTTAATCTTTATATAACCCGTGCTGTTATTGCCCTGGGAATGTTTGATGGGACAGTGCAGACGGAGCTTTACTTTGCATCCCGGGTGTTTGGGTATTGGGTCCCTCCGCCCGATCCAGCTCACTGTGCGGCCTGTGAATTTAAGTGTGCAGGATCTTAGAGATCGCCGACGCGCGGCCAAGAACCTTCCAGGGAACATTGCTCAGCAGGTCAGGCAGCATCTGTGGAGAGAGAAACAGAGTAAATGTTTCAGCTCGATGACCTTTCATCAGAACTGGAAATGTTACAGATGTAACAGATTTTAAGCATGTATCTAGGCAGCGAAAGGGGGAATGGGTGGAAAGAACAAAAAGGAAGGTCTGTGTTCTACCTGCCCTGGGTGTATTTGGTGGGATTGGGTAGCGGGAGCTTTAATCGTGCTGTACTTGCCGTGGGAGAATTTGATGGCACAGTGCAGAGGGAGATTTACCCTGTACCGAACAGCTGCTTTCCTTCTGCTGTGGAAATGTTTCATGAGAGAGTATAGAAGTAGATTTAACCTGTATCTAACCCATGCTGTACCTGCTCTTGGAGTATTTGATGGGGCAGTGTAGAAGTAGATTTAACCTGTATCTAACCCATGCTGTACCTGCTCTTGGAGTATTTGATGGGGCAGTGTAGAAGTAGATTTAACCTGTATCTAACCCATGCTGTACCTGCTCTTGGAGTATTTGATGGGACAGTGTAGAAGGAACTTTAATCTATTACATTACATAGTATTTACAGCACAGAAACAGGCCATTCTGCCCAACAGGTCCATGCCGGTGGTTCTGCTCCTCACGAGCCCCCTCCCACCCTACTTCATCGCACATCCTTCTATTCCTTTCTCTCTCATGTACTTATCCAGCTTCCCCTAAAATGCATTGATGTTATTCGCCTCTACTACTTCATGTGGTAACGTGTTCCACATTCTCATAACTCTCTGGGTAAAGATGTTTCTCCTGAATTCTTTGTTGGATTTATTACTGACTATCATATATTGATGGCCATTAAATCATCAAAGCCCTGTACCTGCCCTGGGAGTGTTGGATGGGACAGTGTAGAGGGAGATTTACTCTGTATCGATCCCGTGCTGTACCTGCCCTGGGAGTGTTTGATGGGACAGTGTAGAGGGAGCTTTACTCTGTATCTAACCCATGCTGTATCTGCTCTGGGAGTGTTTGATGGGACAGTGTACAGGGAGCTTTACTCTGTATCTAACCCATGCTGTACCTGCCCTGGGAGTGTCTGATGGGACAGTGTCGAGGGAGCTTTACTCTGTATCTAGCCCATGCTGTACCTGCCCCGGGAGTTTTTGATTGGACAGTGCAGAGGGAGCTTTACTCTGTAACTAACCCATGCTGTACCTGCCCTGTGAGTGTCTGATGGGACAGTGTAGTGGGAGCATTACTCTGTATTTAATCCATGCTGTACCTGCCCTGGGAGAGTCTGATGGGACAGTGTAGAGGGAGCTTTACTCTGTATCTAACCCGTGCTGTACCTGATCTAGGAGTGTTTGATGGGACACTGTAGAGGGAGCTTTACTCTGTATCTAACCCATGCTGTACCTGCCCTGGGAATGTTTGATGGGACAGTGTAGAGAGAGCTTTACTCTGTATCTAACCCGTGCTGTACCTGCCCTGGGAGTGTTTGATGGGACAGTGTAGAGTGAGCTTTACTCTGTATCTAACCTGTGCTGAACCTGCCCTGGGAGTGTTTGATGGGACAGGGTAGAGGGAGCTTTACTCTGTATCTAACCCGTGCTGTACCTGCCCTGGGAGTGTTTGATGGGACAGTGTAGAGAGAGCTTTACTCTGTATCTAACCTGTTTGATGGGACAGTGTAGAGAGAGTTTTACTCTGTATCTAACCTGTGCTGAAACTGCCCTGGGAGTGTTTGATGGGACATGGTAGAGGGAGCTTTACTCTGTATCTAACCCGTGCTGTACCTGCCCTGGGAGTGTTTGATGGGACAGTGTAGAGAGAGCTTTACTCTGTATCTAACCCGTGCTGTATCTGAACTTGGATTATTTGATGGGTCATTGACTCTGTATCCAACCCGTGTTATAGCTGTCCTGGGAGTGTTTGATGGCGCCAGTATAAGACAGCTGTACTCTGTTTCTAACCCGTATTGTACCTGCCTGTGAGTGTAACCCACACCACCAGCGGCTTTTAAACCCCCCGGCTGTCACCCGCCCTGCCGTTTATCCCCCCATCTGTATCTCTAACTCCCTGATCCCCTTGATCTGCCCGTTTTTATCCCCCCTGTTAATTCATCCCCTCCGCTGTGTCTAATCACCCAGTTTATCTCCATCACCCCTGTAAAATATCCCCCATATACGACGCCCTGTGTAATGCCCGTGATACTCTCTTCCACACCCCTGTATAATAACTGTGTATAATAGACCCGTGACACCCCCTATAAACTATACGCGTGACACCCCCCTGTATACTATACCCGTGACACCCCCCGTATACTATACCCCAGTGACACTCCATCGTATAATATACCCCTTTGACACCACCTCTATACTATACCTGTGAAACTCCCCGGTATACTATACCACTATGATACCAACTCTATACTATACCTGTGACACACCAGTATACTATACCCGTGACAATCCCCTGTACTCTATACCCGTGTCACCCCCGGTATACTATACCCGTGACACCCCCCTGTACACTATACCCGTGACACCACCGTGTATACTATACCCGTGACACCCCCCTAAATACTATATGCGTGACAACCCCCGTATACGATAACGCTGTGACACCACACACATATATTATCCCCGTAACACCCCCCTGTATACTGTACCCGTGACACCCCCCTGTATACTATACCCGTGACACCCCCCTAAATACTATACCCGTGACAACCCCCGTATACTATAGCCCAGTGACACCACCCATGTATATTATACCCGTAACACTCCCCTGTATACGATACCCGTGACACCACCTGTATACTACACCCGTGACATGCCACTGCATACTATAACCATTTGACACCCCCTGTATACTACACCCGTGACAAGCCACTTCATACTATAACCATGTGACACCACCCTGTATAATACACCCGTGACACGCCATGTATAATATAACCGTGACACCCCCTGTGACACGCCACTGCATAGTATAACCCAGTGACACCCCCTGTATACTACACCCGTGAAACCCCCTGTATACTACACACGTGACTCCCACCTGTACACTATAACCCTGTGAGACTCCCCCTTAATACTATACCCGTGACACCCCCGTACACTATTCCGCTGTAACATCACCCCCTGTATACTATACCCCTGTGACACACCCATGCAAACTACACCCGTGACACTCCCCTGTATACTATACCAGTGACACCCCCTGTATACTATACCCCTGTGACACCACCCCTGTATACTATACCAGTGACACCCCATGTATACTATACCCCTGTGACATCACCCCTGTATACTATACACGTGACACTCCCCTGTATACCATAGCACTGACACCCCCTGTATACAATACCGCTGTGACACACCCCTGTATACTATACCCGTGACATCCCCTGTATACAATACCCCTGTGACACATCTCTGTATACTATACCCGTTACACAACCCCTGTATACTATAGCTCTGTGACACCACCCACCTATACTATACCCGTGACACCCCCTGTACACTATACCCGTGGCACGCCACTGTATACTATACCCGTGACATTCCACTGTACACTATACCCGTGACACGCAACTGTACACTACACCCGTGACACGCCACTGTACACTATAACCCTGTGACACCCCCCTGTGTACTACACCCACTGTACATTATAACCCTGTGAGACTCCCCCTATATACTATACCCGTGACACCACCTGTATACTATACCTCTGTGACACCCACCCCTGTTTTATTTAATTTTAAATAAAACTGTTGGACTATAACCTGGTGTTGTGCGACTTCTCATTTTTGTACATCCACCCGTGTATACCATACCCCAGTGACAGTCACCCTGTATACTTTACCACTGTGACACACCTGTCTACCAGACCCCGGCGACACCCCCTGTATCCTATATCCCTGTGACAATCCCCTGTATTGTATACACACGTGATACTCACTCTATACTATACCCCTGTGACACGGGAGAGTTCAAAAGCAGCGGAAACAGAGCGAGAGCGCCAAAACCCGGGAGAGTTCAAAAGCAGCGGAAACAGAGCGAGAGCGCCAAAACCCGGGAGAGTTCAAAAGCAGCGGAAACAGAGCGAGAGCGCCAAAACCCAGGAGAGCTCAAAACCCAGGAGCAGAGCGAGAGAACCAAAACCCGGGAGAGTTCAAAAGTAGCGGGAGCAGAGCGAGAGCGCCAAAACCCGGGAGAGTTCAAACCCCGGGAACAGAGCGAGAGAGTCAAAACCCGGGAGAGTTCAAAAGTAGCGGGAGCAGAGCGAGAGCGCCAAAACCCAGGAGAGCTCAAAACCCAGGAGCAGAGCGAGAGAGCCAAAACCCGGGAGAGTTCAAAAGCAGCGGGAACAGAGCGAGAGCGCCAAAACCCAGGAGAGCTCAAAACCCAGGAGCAGAGCGAGAGAGTCAAAACCCGGGAGAGTTCAAAAGTAGCGGGAGCAGAGCGAGAGCGCCAAAACCCGGGAGAGTTCAAAACCCGGGAACAGAGCGAGAGCGCCAAAACCCGGGAGAGTTCAAAACCCGGGAGACGCTGAGATACAACGGACCGGTGAGTGTAAACAGGTAAAAAGTAATCGAAGTGTGACGTCACCAGAAAGCAGGTAAGTGATTGGTTGGTCAGTATTTCTCTATTTCTCGCTTTTTTCCCCAAACTTGAGCGTCTAAATTTAAGTGCCTTGCTGTACATTAAAAGATATATGCGTTCCAAATTTTAAAACTAATTAATTAATTGAGTTGTGAGACCAGGCAATGTGTTGTTGTTGTTGCATGTGGGAGCTCGTGGACACCATTGAGTCCCAGGGCGACCACATCTGCAGCAAATGTTGACTGCTCGATAAACTTCGGCTCAGAGTTGAAGAGCTGGAGTCCGAGCTTCAGACACTGCGACACATTAGGGAGGGGGAGCGTTACCTGGACACTATGTTCCAGGAGGCAGTCACACCCACTAGAATAATTACTTTCAATTTGGCCCATGGTCAGGGACAGGAGGGTTTGACTACAAGCGAGGCAGGTATTGGGTTCCAGGAGGAAGTGGTGGAGGAGCCTCAGCCCTCGGCCTTGTCCTACAGGTGGGAGATTCTTGCTCCCTGTGTGGACGAGGCCAGGGACGGCAGGGAGGATGAGCAAACTGACCACAGCACCGTGGTACAGGGAGCCATTCAAGTGGGGGGAGCAAAAAGAATATTGTAGTGATTGGTGACAGTATAGTGAGGGGGATAGACACTGTTCTCTGCAGCCGAGAGCGTGAGTCCCGAAGGCTGTGTTGCCTGCCCGGTGCCAGGGTTAAGTACATCTCCTCTGGGCTGGAGAGACACTTGGAGTGGGAGGGGGAAGATCCAGTTGTCCTGGTCCACGTAGGTACCAATGATATTCGTAGGACAAAGAAAGAGGTTCTGCTGAGAGAGTATGAGCTGCTAGGGTCTAAATTATAAAGTAGAACCACAAAGGTAATAATCTCTGGATTACTACCTGAGCCACGAGCGAATTTGCACAGGGTAAATAAGATCAGGGAAATGAACGAGTGGCTCAAAGACTGGTGTGGGAGAAATGGGTTTCGATTTGTGGGGCACTGGCATCAGTACTGGGATAAGAGGGAGCTCTTCCGTTTGGACGGGCTTCACTTGAACCATGCTGGGGCTAGAGTCCTGGCAAATCGAATAACTAGGGCTGTAAACAAAATAGTCGGTGGGAGGATCCAGGTGGGCGGGAAAATGAAAAGTCAATGAGAAATGAGAATGCAAAGGAGCAGGCTAGAGATGGGGGAAATAATAACCAGAGTATGACAGGAACATAGAACATAGAACATAGAACAGTACAGCACAGTACAGGCCCTTCGGCCCTTGATGTTGTGCCGAGGAAGGGACAGAATGTTTAAAAATAAGAGTGTAACATAAAAAAGGTCAAAACAAGGAAAATGGTGAAAAGACAAAGTTAAAAGCTGTATATCTGAATGCTCGCAGCATTCGTAACAAGTTAAATGAGTTGACGGCACAAATAGATACAACTGGGTATGATCTGATGGCCATTGCAGAGACTTGGTTGCAAGGCGACCAGGACTGGGAACTGAATATTCCAGGGTATATAATAATTCGGAAGGATAGAAAGAAAGGAAAGAGAGGTGGGGTGGCTTTGTTGGTAAACGATGGGATTAGTGCAGTGGTGAGAAGTGATATTGGCTCAGAAGATCAAGATGTAGAATCGGTTTGGGTGAAGATAAAAAAATTAAGGGGAAGATGTCTCTGGTGGGCGTAATCTTCAGGCCCCCGAACAGTAGCAATGCTGTTGGACAGAGTATAAATCTACAAATAATGGAGGCCTGTAAAAATGGTCCGGTAATAATCATGGGTGATTTTAATCTCCATATTGATTGGACAAATCAAATTGGCCATTGAAGCCTGGAGGAGGAGTTCATAGAGTGTATCCGGGATGTTTTCCGAGAACAGTATGTAATGGAACCAACCAGGGAGCAGGCTATCTTGGATCAGGTACTAGGTAATGAAACAGAATTAATAAATGATCTCATAGTAAAGGATCCTCTAGGAAAGAGTGATCATAGAATGGTTGAATTTGAAATTCCGTTGGAGGGTGAGAAAGTTGTGTACCAACCAGTGTCCTGATCTTAAACAAAGGCAATTATAATGGCATGAGGGCAGAACTGGCTAAAGTGGACTTGAAAACCAAATTAAAGGGTAAGAAGGTTGAAATGCAGTGGCGGACATTTAAGGAGATATTTCACAACTCTCAACAAAAATATATTCCACTGATAAAGAAAGATTTTAAGAGAAGGGAGCACCATTCGTGGCAAACTAAGGAAGTAAAGGATGGCATCAAATTGAAAACGAAGGCATAAAATGTTGCCAAGATTGGTGGGAGACCAGAGGATTGGGAAAATTTTAAAAACCAACAAAGGATGACTAAAAAAGTAATAAATAGAGAGAAGATGAATTATGAGAGTAAGCTGGCAAGAAACATTAAAACAGATAGTAAGAGCTTCTACAGGTATATAAAAAGGAAGAGGGTAGCTAAAGTAAACGTTGTTCCCTTAGAGGACGAGACTTGGGAATTAATAATGGGGAACGGGGAAATGGGAGAGACTCTGAACAAATATTTTGCATCGCTCTTCACTTTAGAAGACACTCACAACATCCCAATAATGGATAATCAAGGGGCCAAAGGGAGTGGAGAACTAAGGACAATCACTATCACTAAGGAAACAGTACTCGGTAAAATAATGGGACTAAAAGACGACAAGTCCCCTGGAACAGATGGCATGCATCCCAGAGTCTTAAATGAAGTGGCTGCAGAGATACTGGATGCATTGGTTGCAATATCCCAAAATTCCCTGGACTCTGGAGAGGTCCCAGCGGATTGGAAAACCGTCTAATGTAACACCGCTATTTAAGAAAGTAGGGAGAAGAAAGCAGGAATCTATAGACCAGTTAGCCTAACATCTGTCGTTGGGAAAATGCTGGAGTTCTTCATTAAGGAAGCAGTAGCAGGGCATTTAGAAAAATATACTGCAGTCAAAGTTGCTAGAGTTCTTTGAGGATGTAACAAGCAGGGTGGACAAGGGTGAACCAGTATTTGGATTTCCAGAAGGCATTCGATAAGGTGCCACATAAAAGGTTACTGCAAAAGATAAGAGCTCACGGAGTTGGGGGTAATATATTAGCATGGATAAGAATTGGCTAACTAACAAAAAGCAGAGATTCGGGATAAATGGGTAATTTTCTGGTTGGCAAACGGTAACTAGTGGGGTGCCACAAGAATCGGTGCTGGGGCCCCAACTATTTACAATCTACATTAATGTCTTGGATGAAGGGTCGAGTGTAATGTAGCCAAGTTTGCGAATGATACAAAGATGAGTGGAAAAACAAGTTGTGCAGAGGACTCAATGAATCTGCAAAGGGATATAGACAGGCTAGGTGAGTGGGCAAACATTTGGCAGATGGAGTATAATGTGGGAAAGTGCGAGGTTATCCACTTTGGCAGGAAAAATAAAAAAACAAACTATTATTTAAATGGAGAGAGTTTACAAAATGCTACAGTTCAGAGGGACCTGGGGAACTTGTGCATGAAACACAAAAAGTTAGCATGCAGCTAGAGCAAGTAATCAAAAAGGCAAATGGAATGTTGGCCTTTATTTCAAGGGGGTTGGAGTATAAAAGCAGGGAAGTCCTGCTACAACTGTACAAGGTATTGGTGAGACCACACCTTGAGTACTGCGCACAGTTTTGGTCTCCTTATGCAAGGAAGGGTATACTTGCATTGGAGGCAGTTCAGAGACGATTCACTAGGTTAATTCCAGAGATGAGGGGGTTGACTTATGAGGAAAGATTGAGCAGGCTGACCCTATACTGATTGGAATTTAGAAGAATGAGATGTGATCTTATCGAAACATATATTATACTGAGGGGCTCGACAGGTTAGATGCAGAGAGGATGTTTCCCCTCATGGCGAAACCTGGAACTCGGGGCACAGTCTCAGAATAAAAGGTCGCCCATTTATAACTGAGATGAGGAGGAATTTCTTCTCTCAGAGGCTCGTAAATCAGTGCAATTCTCTGCCCAAGAGAGCTGTGGAGGCTGGGTCACTAAATACATTTAAAGTGAAGACAGACAAATTATTGCAAGATAAGGGAGTGAAGGGTTATGGGGAGCGGGCTGGGAAGTGGCTTTGAGCCCAGGATCAGCCATGATATTATTGAATGGCGGAGCAGGCTCGAGGGGCCAAGTGGCCTATTCCTGCTCCTATTTCTTATGTTTTTCTTAGGGTAATCAGAGCTCAGATCAATCAAGGCTTTAAACTTTTCTAACAAATTAGATTTATTAACGTTAAAATACATCAAGTTTTGCAACAGTGTTCGAACGTTCCCAGCCAAAGCTCTGAAATTTCGACTCCAACGCCTTTACCATTCGGATATCGCAGCTGCTTAAGTGCAGCGGTCAGCTGAAATGCACAAATCTGCGGATCCTGCACTGAGTGTTTAATCTCGGCAATGACCATTTCGCTGGTTTCGTGATATTCAATTTGCTGCAAATGCATTAAATTGAAAAAAGAGTCGCAGCGATCATTACAATAAACTAAATCCTCCGATATTGAAGAGGAGTATAACATGTTGAGAACAGTATCCAATATTCTGCTGGATAACGCAAATAAACAGCAGGAATATTGTGTTCTGCTCCCACATGACACAGATCAGCCTCAGGCTCTGCTCCCTGCCCGCCGGCTGCTGAAACCTTGTCTCCCGATTATAAACTGATTCTAAACTGGAGCTAAAGATTCAGTGTAGAGCCTAAACACAGCGGGTGGGATCAAATATATAAAGCAGTTATTTTAGACCAGAGACAGCGTTAAATCACATATATTTCTCAAATGCATCAATGTATGAATGTGACACTAAATGTGTTTAAATACAGTGGGGGGATTTAACACAGATTCGGGGCCAGTGGTTTCCAAGGTGATCTTAGCTGTGGCTCTTTTGCCTCTTTCTCCCCTTCCTCCCACACGCTGCCGGTTTTCAACATTGTATTAAATCTCCTGCTCTGGGCCATTCAGCCCATTTTAATTTATCCCTCCAGAACAACTATAGTCTTCACCCCATTGCTCAATCCAGTTGTTTCCTAAATCATTCCGGGGCTTTCACCACCATCGCTGGGCCTGGAGTCCATTGGAAGTGTTGATCATTCTCCTGATATCAGTCCTAAATAGTTCACCTGTAAATGTGAGCTTCTTCCAACTTGTTCCTTCGCCCACAATGTAATTTGAATTAGTATTCCACACAAGTTACTAACTTGTTGATCTGTGTAATACCATGTCACAGATGCCTCCATTCTAAGCTGATATGTCCGATGTGTCGATTTTAACTCCAGCAAGTAACCCCCTCCCGGCGTGTCTGTTTGTTCTGCAGGATCGGAGTGTGTCTGGTGCTGCTGCTCCCTCCTCTGGCCGTTGTGCAGTATTGCACCACCAGCTCCCTCTGCTGGCTGCTGCGCAGTACTGCTGTGTATTGGTGAACCTGATGCAATTACGAACTCCTCTGCTTCTAGCTCTGTCATAAGAACGTAAGAATATATGAAATAGGAGCATGAGTAGGCCATTTGCCCCTTAGAGCTTGCTCCGCCATTCAATAAGATCATAGCTGATCTTCTACCTCATCTCCACTTCCCTGCACTATCCCCATATCCCTTGATACCTTATTATTCAAAAATCTATCGACCTCTGTCTTGAATAAACTCAACGACTGAGCCTCCACAGCCCTCTGTGGTAGCGCATTCCAAAGATTCACCATCGTCTGAGTGAAGAAATTTCTCCTCTTCTCAGTCCTAATTGGCCGACCACTTATTCTGAGTCTCTGACCCCTGGTTCTAGACTCCCCAGCCAGAGGAAACATCCTCCCTGCATCTACCCTGTCAAGCCCTGTAAGAATTTTCTTTTTTTCAATGAGATCACCTCTCATTCTTCTAAACTCTATAAAATATAGGCCTAGTCTACTCAATCTCTCCACAAAGGACAATCCCCCCATCCCAGTAACAAGTCTGCTGAACCTTCGTTGCACTCCCTGTATGGCAAGTATATCCTTCTTTAGGTAAGGAGACCAAAACTGTACACAATACTCCAGGTGTGGTCTCACCAAGGCCCTATATAATTGCAGTAAGACGTCTTTACTCTTATACTCAAATACTCTTGTAATAACGGCCAACATACCATTTGTTTTCCTAAATGCTTGTTGTACCTGCAGGTTAACTTTCAGTGATCCGTGTACAAGAACACCCAAATCCCTCTGAACAACAACATTTTCCAATCTCTCACCAGTTAAAAAATACTCTGTTTTTCTATTTTCCGACGACAGTGGATAACTTCATAATTCTCCACGTTATAATCAATTTGCCCTGTCCTTGCCCACTCACATCGCCTGTCTATATCCCCTTGAAGCCTCCTTGCAACCTCTCCCATCTTACATTCCCACCCAGCATTTATCATCAGCAAACTTGGATACATTACATTTGGTTCCCTCATCCAAATCATTGATATAAATTCTGAATAGCTGAGGCCCGAGCACTGATCCTTGCGGTACCCCATTATTTACAGCCTGCAAACCCGAATATGACTCTTTTATTATGACTCACTGTTTTCTGTCCGATAGCCAATCCTCAATCCATGCTAATATATTACCCCCAGTCCCATGAGCCCTAAACCTCTCCAAGCTTCCGAACTCCTCGACCCTTCCTATATTCCTTGTAGCCCTTTCAATAAATCTCTCGACCATTATCCACATCTCACCGACACTCAACTGCATAAAACCTGTGCCCTTCGTAGTGCAGTCTGTGTTTACAATTGCTGATAATTCCGATATTGGGATCTAAACATTTCAGGTGTCTGTCATTTCCTCTTTCAGGTTTTTGTTCTTTTACAATTCATCATTACACTATTTGTAGAGTTTTATGATTCCTTTTGACAAAAACATGCATGGGACAGTGCAGAGGGAGCTTTACTCTGTATCTAACCCTTGCTGTACCTGCCCTGAGAGTGTTTGATGGAACAGTGTAGAGGAATCTTTACACTGTATCTAACCCGTGCTGTACCTGCCCTGAGAGTGTTTGATGGGACAGTGCAGAGGGAGCTTTACTCTCTATCTAACCCTTGCTGTACTTGCCCTGGGAGTGTTTGTGTGTCTCACTCCCTCACTCCCTCTCTCTCTCCATGTCGCTCCCTCTCTCTCTCTCTCCCTCTCTCTCCCTCTGTCTTTCTCTCTCTCAATCTCTATTTCTCTCTCTCTCTCTTTCGCTCCTTCCCCTCTCTGCTGCTGTCCATCTCCCCCTCTCTCGCTCTCTCTTCGTCTATTCTGCCAACACGCTACCTCTATCCCTAATTTTCTCCTTCTCCCTGTGCACCTCTCTTTTTTACTCTCTCCCTCTCTCTCTGTTCCCGTTCTGATTCTTTTCTTGATTGAAAAGTACCCTTAAATAGTTCAGCATGACTGTTTAAAATAACAACAATAAATCACATTTCTGTGACATTTTTATATCTTAAGCATAGGGCTCGGAATCTGTTGGCGATATCTAGTTTCACGATTTAAAATATTTGAGTGTTTAAAATTGACTGGGATATTGATACAGAGAATGTTTCAGACATTCCTGCATTGTGGAACGGTGTGAGCTCTTTGCATTAGCAGGAAATAGGTTTGTTGAAAGGAGATGCAGATTTTGTTTGTTTGTATAAGGTGAGAATCAGATCGTGTCTGACTAACTTCAAACTCTTCAAACACATGAAGGAACTAGAGATGGGGGCAATACACAAACCTGAGACCCCAGACAAGGGCCGAAGGAATGTTTGTTCACAGATTAACCATTCTCCAGGCTGATAGTTTCTGGGTGATGTCATTCTGGAGGCCTGAGCAAACAATACAGAAAACACGTGTTCAAATCCCTCCCTGGGCTGTTGTCAATTTGAATTCTGTTCCTTTGAAATAAAATAAATCTGGAATAAAAATACTTCCAAAACAGGATGACTCACTCCCGCCTGGTACTGTGCAGGCGAGTGTGCCGGACAGTACAAGGCGGGAGTGAATTGTTGCCTTTTACCCGCTGTGTGTACTGTATAAAGATACAGATTAAAGTCTGTATATGTTGGTGTTTGTGTGTGTGTGTATGTTGGAGATGGATTTTGGATATATTTTAAGATGGAGATCTAAAGATAAAAATAAGGAGCGTTTAAAATCGGGGTTGTTAATAGAAACAAGATTTATGTAATGAAGTATAAGAATTGCAGGAACCTACTTTAGAAGAAAGCACTCTTTGTTAATTGAGAAAGACACAGAAAATACGTTGATTAAACTGATAACCTACAATTCAATTTATGTTGAATGTTTGGAATAGGAGATTAAAAATTGAGAGTAAAATGAAGTTTGTTTCCCGCTTTTCGTGGGGAAGTACCTAAAATAATTCAACACTTTTCATGATAAGAGCAGGGATTAATATTTTGGAGAATGTTTGAGAGAAAAACATTAGAAGCGAAATAGGTAAATTATAAATCTTTAATTCAACATATGAATAAACATCTCCAAGTCAGTCTGACTGGTTCTGCTGTCCAGGAAGAAAGACATATGATTATTTCTGTTCAGTCATAGCTTTTCCTGCTTTGTGTTTATAATTAACTGACGCAAATTCTTTGTATATTTGTGAATTGAAAATTAACAACAATAAATCACATTTCTGTGACAATTTTTATTTCTTAAACGATTGAATTTGTGGCTCGGAATCTGGCTGGTAAATCTAGTTTAACTACCTGAAAGATTTGAGTGTTTAAAGTTGATCTAGGATATGGGATGAAAAGCTTTTTCTGACATTCCTGCATTGTGGAACAGTATGATATCGTTGCAGAGGCAGGAAATGACATTGTTGATTGGAGGTGCAGTTTTTGCCCAGGGCAGCACCATGGCCAGGGACATGCTTTTCCTGATCTGCTGCATCCTGTGCAGATCAGAAACAGATTCAGGTGTTCATATTAATCACCCGAAGACAATTAAATGGGTAAACAATGTCTGACCAACGCCAGAGACTTCAAGCGCAGGAGATGGTGGAATATATAAAACCCAAGGTTCCCAGACCAGATGAGGCAGCAGGTGTTAGCACACGTTCTTGTTCTGAATCTCTTGTGTCTTTGGAGCAGGTTCAGTTTAACTTTAAAATGACTCTCTCAAATAATAGGCCTGAGAGAGATCCTGACAGAAATTAAGAACAGACATTCTGAGAGTTTCAAAGAGAGAGGGGTAGCGATTTCAAGAAATACAAAATTATTCAGTAATAAAGGAAAGGTACAGCGAGATACAGAAATATAAAGCGAGATCGATATAGAGAGAGGCACATAGAGAGAGATGTACCGAGATATAAAGGAAACTGTAGAAATACAGAGCTATGATGAAAAGCATCAGAGATACAGGACACCAGTCTTTATACAACCTGCGTGTGTGCCCCACTGGTCTCAGAATGTAACCCAGGGACCCTCACCGCCTGTCTCTCCAAATCTAATAAAACATCTTTCATTCTCTTATTTCATCACTCCCAAATTCCCAGAGAACAACTGAGAGAAACTGAGGACCAGAAAGCAGATAGTGAGAAATACAAAGACAGGGATCAAGTAAAGAACTACAAAGATATATGGAGCGATTAAGGTGCAGAAAGAAATTAAAGGAGAGATGGATAGAGAGAGGTACAGAGAAAGATGGAGAAATACAGATAAAAATACGGAGCGATGAAATTCGGGGATGCGCAAGCGCCCAGTATTGGAGGAGCGCAGAGATCTCAAAGGGCTGTAGGGACGGAGGAGGCTACAGCGATAGGGAGGGGCAAGGCGAATAATAAAATTGAAGCGTTGCCAGGCCGGGAGTCAATGTAGGTCAGCGAGCACAGGGGTGATGGGTGAAAGGGACTTGGTGCGAGTTAGGAGAAACAAAGGCATGGATGAGGGTTTCAGTCGGTCACTCTGCAATTTCACATCAATCACTCCTGGCAGGTACAGCACAGGTTAGATACAGATTAAAGCTGTCTCTACACTGTCACATCAAACACTCATTGGGTCGGTACAGCACAGGTTAGATATAGATTAAAGCTGTTTCTACACTGTCACATCAAACACTCATTGGGTCGGTACAGCATTGCGAGATACAAGTAAAAGTGTTTCTGCTGCTGTGGAGTAGGACTCTGTAACAAGTGATCCTGTGTACAGTGTGTCTCTCCCAGTGTGGAGTCGGACTCTGTAACAAGTGTCCCTGTGAGCAGTCTGTGTCTCTCCCAGTGTGGAGTCGGACTCTGTAACAAGTGTGCCTGCGTTCAGTGTGTGTCTCTCCCAGTGTGAAGTCGGACTCTGTAACAAGTAGAAACATAGAAAAATAGGAGCAGGAGTAGGCCATTCGAGCCTGCTCAACCATTCAATATGAGCATGGCTGCTGCTCTATCTCAATACCATATTCCCGCTCTCTCCCCATACCCTTTGATGCCTTTCGTGTCTAGAAATCCATCTAGCTCCTTCTTAAATATATTCAGTGATTGGGCCTCCACAGCCTTCTGTGGTAGAGAATTCCACACGTTCACCACCCTCTGAGTGAAGAAATTTCTCCTCATTTCAGTCCTAAATGTCCTACCCCGTCTCCTGAGTCTGTGACCCCTCGTTCTAGACCCCCCCAGCCAGGGGAAACATCCTCCCTGCATCCAGTCTGTCTAGCCCTGTCAGACATTTATACGTTTTAATGAGATCCCCTCTCATTCTTCTAAACTCTAATGAATACAGGCCTAATCGAACCAATTTGCATCGTACGACACCTCTGCCATCCCAGGAATCAGTCTGGTGAACCTTCGCTGCACTCCCTCTATGGCAAGTATATCCTTTCCTAGGTAAGGAGACCAAAACTGCACACAGTACTCCAGGTGTGGCCTCACCAAGGCCCTGTATAATTGTAGTAAGACATCCTTGCTCCTGTTCTCAAATCGTCTTGCAATGAAGACCAACATACCATTTGCCTTCCTAACTGCTTGCTACACCTGCATGTCTGCTTTCAGTGACTGGTGTACAAGGACACCCAGCTCCATTTGTACATCAACATTTCCCAATCTATCACCATTTCAATAATACCCTGCCTTTCTCTTTTTCCTACCGAAGCGGATAACTTCACATTTATCCACGTTATACGGCAACTGCCATGTATTTTCCCACACACCCAACTTGTCTAAATCGCTTTGAAGCCTCTTTGCATCCTCCTCACAACTCACAATCCCACCTAGTTTGGTGTCGTCAGCAAGCTTGTGTCCCTGTGAACAGCGTGTGTCTCTGCTGGTGTGGAGTCGAACTCTGTAACCAGTGTCCCTGTGTGAGGCAACTTTAACACAATTCGTGCTTTAACTGCCCTGGGAATGTTTGAGGGGACAGTGTCACTGGAGCTTTACGCTCTATCTAAACGGTGCTGTACCTGCCCTGAGAGTGTTTGATGGAACAGTGTAGAGGAATTTTTTTCTGTATCTAACCCTTGCTGTACCTGCCCTGGGACTGTTTGATGCGACAGTGTAGAGGGAGCTTTACAGGGTATCTAAATTGTGCCGTACCTGTCCTGGGAGTGTTTGATGGGACAGTGTAGAGGGAGCTTCAATCTGTATCTAACCCGTGCTGTACCTGCCCTGGGAGTGTTTGAGTGTCTCACTCCCTCACTCCCTCTCTCTCTCCATGTCGCTCCCTCTCTCTCTCTCTCCCTCTCTCTCCCTCTGTCTTTCTCTCTCTCAATGTCTATTTCTCTCTCTCTCTCTTTCGCTCCTTCCCCTCTCTGCTGCTGTCCATCTCCCCCTCTCTCGCTCTCTCTTCGTCTATTCTGCCAACACGCTACCTCTATCCCTAATTTTCTCCTTCTCCCTGTGCACCTCTCTTTCTTTCTCTCTCCCTCTCTCTCTGTTTCCGCTCTGATGTGTGTCTTGATTGAAAAGTACCCTTAAATATTTCAGCCTGACTGTTTAAATAACAACATATTTCTGTGACATTTTTTATATCTTAAGCATAGGGCTCGGAATCTGTTGGCTATATCAGGTTTCACGATATTTGAGTGATTAAAATTGACAGGGATATTGATACAGAGAATGTTTCAGACATTCCTGCATTGTGGAACGGTGTGAGATCTTTGCAGAAGCAGGAAATAGGTTTGTTGAAAGGAGATGCGGATTTTGTTTGTTTGTATAAGGTGAGAATCAGATCGTGTCTGACTAACTTCAAACTCTTCAAACACATGAAGGAACTAGAGATGGGGGCAATACACAAACCTGAGACGCCAGACAAGGGCCGAAGGAATGTTTGTTCACAGATTAACCATTCTCCAGGCTGATAGTTTCGGGGTGATAGCATTCTGGAGGCCTGGGCAAACATACAGAAAGCACGAGTTCAAATCCCTCCCTGGGCTGTTGTCAATTTGAATTCTGTTCTTTTGAAATAAAATAAATCTGAATAAAAAAACTTCCAAAACAGAATGACTCCCTCCCGCCTGGTCCTGTGCAGCCGAGTGTGCCGGACAGCACAAGGCGGGAGTGAATTGTTGCCTTTTACCCGCTGTGTGTACTGTATAAAGATACAGATTAAAGTCTGTATATTTTGGTGTTTGTGTGTGTGTGTGTATGTTGGAGATGGATTTTGGATATATTTTAAGATGGAGATCGAAAGATAAAAATAAGGAGCGTTTAAAATCGGGGTTGTTAATAGAAACAAGATTTATGTAATGAAGTATAAGAATTGCAGGAACCTACTTTAGAAGAAAGCACTCTTTGTTAATTGAGAAAGACACAGAAAATACGTTGATTAAACTGATAACGTACAATTTAATTTGGATTGAATGTTTGAAATAGGAGATTAAAAATTGAGAGAACAATGAAGCTTGTTTGTTTGTTTCCCGCTTTTCGTGGGGAAGAACCTAAAATAATTCAACACTTTTCATGATAAGAGCAGGGATTAATATTTTGGAGAATGTCTGAGAGAAAAACATTAGAAGCGAAATAGGTAAATTATAAATCTTTAATTCAACATATGAATAAACATCTCCAAGTCAGTCTGACTGGTTCTGCTGTCCAGGAAGAAAGACAGATGATTATTTCTGTTCAGTCATAGCTTTTCCTGCTTTGTGTTTATAATTAAGTGACGCAAATTTTGTTTATATTTGTTAATTGTAAATTAACAACAATAAGTCACATTTCTGTGACAATTTTTACGTCTTAAAATATTGCATTTGTGGCTCAGAATCAGTATGATATCTTTGCAGAGGCAGGAAATGGCATTGTTGATTGGAGGTGCAGTTTTTGCCCAGGGCAGCACCCTGGCCAGGGACATGCTTTTCTGATCTGCTGCATCCTGTGTAGATCAGAAACAAGTTACGGTGTTCATATTAATCACCCCAAGACAATGAAATGGTTAAACCATGTCTGGCCAACGCCAGAGACTTCAAGCGCAGGAGATGGTGGAATATATAAAACCCAAGGTTCCCAGACCAGATGAGGCAGCAGGTGTTGGCACACATTCTAGTTCTGCATCTCTTGTGTCTTTGGAGCAGGTTCAGTTTAACTTTAAAATGACTCTCTCAAATAATAGGCCTGAGAGAGATCCTGACAGAAATTAAGAACAGACATTCTGAGAGTTTCAAAGAGAGAGGTGTAGAGATTTCAAGAAATACAAAATTATCAAGTAATAAAGGAAAGGTACAGAGAGATACATAAATATAAAGCAATATCGATATACAGAGAGACAACATAGAGAGAGAGATGTACAGAGATATAAAGAAAACTGTAGAAATATAGAGCTATAATGAAAAACATTAGAGATACAGGACACGAGTCTTCGTACAATCTGCGCGTGTGCCCCACTGGTCTCAGAATGTAACCCAGGGACACTCACAGCCTGTCTCTCCAAATCTAAGTAAAACATCTTTCATTCTCTTATTTCGTCACTCCCAATTTCCCAGCGAATCAGTGAGAGAAACTGAGGACAAGGAAGCAGATAGTAAGAAATACAAAGACAGCGATCAAGAAAAGAAGTAGAAAGAGTTATGGAGAGATTAAGGTGCAGAAATAACTTAAAGGAGAGATGGATGGATAGGTAAAGAGAAAGATGGAGAACTAAAGATAAAAATACGGAGCGATTAAATTCGGGGATGCGCAAGAGGCCAGTATTAGAGGAGCGCAGAGATCTCAAAGGGCTGTAGGGACGGAGGAGGCTACAGCGATAGGGAGGGGCAAGGCGAATAATAAAATTGAAGCGTTGCCAGGTCGGGAGTCAATGTAGGTCAGCGAGCACAGGGGTGATGGGTGAAAGGGACTTGGTGCGAGTTAGGAGAAACAAAGGCATGGATGAGGGTTTCAGTCGGTCACTCTGCAATTTCACATCAATCACTCCTGGCAGGTACAGCACTGGTTAGATACAGATTAAAGCTGTCTCTACACTGTCACATCAAACACTCACTGGCAGGTACAGCACTGGTTAGATACAGATTAAAGCTGTCTCTACACTGTCCCATCAAACACTCACTGGCAGGTACAGCACAGGTTAGATACAGATTAAAGCTCTCTCTACACTGTCACATCAAACACACACTGGCAGGTACAGCACAGGTTAGATACAGATTAAAGCTCTCTCTACACTGTCACATCAAACACACATTGGCAGGTACAGCACAGGTTAGATACAGATTAAAGCTCTCTCTACACTGTCACATCAAACACTCGCTGGCAGGTACAGCACTGGTTAGATACAGATTAAAGCTGTTTCTACACTGTCACATCAAACACTCACTGGCAGGTACAGCACTGGTTAGATACAGATTAAAGCTGTTTCTACACTGTCACATCAAACACTCGCTGGCAGGTACAGCACTGGTTAGATACAGATTAAAGCTCTCTCTACACTGTCACATCAATCACTCGCTGGCATGTACAGCACTGGTTAGATACAGATTAAAGCTGTTTCTACACTGTCACATCAAACACTCGCTGGCAGGTACAGCACAGGTTA
The DNA here is from genome assembly GCA_030390025.1 of Squalus acanthias. Taxonomy (NCBI): domain Eukaryota; kingdom Metazoa; phylum Chordata; class Chondrichthyes; order Squaliformes; family Squalidae; genus Squalus; species Squalus acanthias. The sequence continues at coordinate 113,724 of JASTWF010000196.1, read as the reverse complement.
GATACAGATTAAAGCTGTTTCTACACTGTCACATCAAACACTCGCTGGCAGGTACAGCACTGGTTAGATACAGATTAAAGCTCCTGGACCCATGGCGAAGGATCACTGAAAAGACTACACGATAACATAAACAAGTTCAATGGGTTGCAAAATAAATATTTTCGACGGTTAAAATTGCTTTCACGGTTTCAAGAGGATTTCTCCTGTGGCCTAGGCATTTCCTGTTGCCGTGATTTAATAATGGGGTGAAGTGCTTGTTTTACTTTCTGCTTGAATCGTAGTTTGATTGTAGCTTTGAATATTTCTCGGCACAGGAACCGAAAGGCAGCATTTAAAATGAAGTAAAAATGGGCCCTTTGGGACGACGTCATCATTTCTGTAGTCGGCAGGATTCGAATCTTGGTGGGGAAACTCCAATGGATTTCTAGCCCGTCGACGTAGCCACTCGGCCACGACTACCCCGACGTTCGTCGTGACCCACGTAGCTTCTCATTTGCTGCAAAAACGGTGCCTCTGGTCTGAACGCTCTGGTACGTAATCACTTGGGTTCCTGTGGAATAATTCGAATTGCAAAGCATTTCTCGACTGTCTCTATGGCGCAATGGGCCAGCGCGTTCGGCTGTTAACTGAAAGGTTGGTGGTTCGAGCCCACCCAGGGACGTGAGCGGTTTATAATTTTTGCAAACTTATCTATTGTTTAAAAATGGAGTCTTTGATTTCGTGAAATGAACAGTGGTGAGCATTCACTGCTGCTGACTTCCTGCTTCCAATGGGAACAATCGCTTCACTGATCAGTCTCCTGCCAGGCAGCCTGAATATTCTACTTCCCTTTTAGCAATATTCCAAGTGCAGCGTTCTTGCAATGAATATCCACCTGGAAAATCGCCCGCAGTAGATAATCCATTCTGAAAACCCTTTTCTACTCTTTCCTCAGCTTTACACTTTCATGGATAAGATCGGAAAGCTTGAAACAATAACAATTGCCAGACGACTTCAGCTCACTTGCAGCGCCCCGCACCCTGATCATGTGACAACAACCAACCAACCGCATAGAGCGGCGCGAGAACGCCCCCATTGAGTGTCCAATCAGGGCCTGAGGAATGAGCCAATCCGTCACAATCGGCTCCAGTCGGTTGGAGGACTCGCTTGTGAGCGGATGATTTGTTCCTGTCGCTGCCGCCCCGGCCGAGAAGCGAGCAGCCGAAAAGCGAGCAGCCCCTGCAATTTCTTGTTTTCAGCGAAATGCTAGAGGTATGAATGTCTCATCACAAAATCTTTGACACGAGCTGATTTGTTTGCTGTGTTTGAAAGCCTTTTAGTGACTCGCACGGGACTTGTGCTTTTGCATTTCCTTGCGGTTTTCAGTGTGTGATCGCTTCACGTTTTGAGACTGAAATGAAGTGTAATGTCTGATTCAAATTGCGGCTTCATATGGCGTTCTGCCAAATTAAGGCAATTCGACACTACTTACGGATTCAAATCGCCTTTTCTCTCGTGTGCTGCTTTTTTCCCTTTATGCGGCCGCGTGCGAGTCACAGACAGTGGTTGAAAAATAAACCTGCGGCTGCATTGTATTTAGGACTGAGATGAGGAGAAATGTCTTCATTCTAAGCGTTGTGAACCTTTGCAATTCTCTACATCAGAGGGCTGTGGCGGTTCAGTCGATGAGTACGTTCCTAACCGAGCTGTATTTAGACATGACGGGAATCAAGGGATATGGGGCTAAATAGGGAAGTTTCAGTTGAGGTAGAGAATCTTATTGAATGACGGAACAGGCTCGAGGGCCGCATTGTCAAATCCTGCGCCTATTTCTTATGTTCTCAAGTACCGATCATAGCGGGCGGGTTGAGAACTGTGGCTCGTCTGCCTTTGTACATTAAATAAGCATCAGAGTAGGAAGCAGCATAAAATGGAAGATGACTGCGCGGATGATGTGCATTTTGTTCAATGGGTTGCAAAATAAATATTTTCGACGGTTAAAATTGCTTTCACGGTTTCAAGAGGATTTCTCCTGTGGCCTAGGCATTTCCTGTTGCCGTGATTTAATAATGGGGTGAAGTGCTTGTTTTACTTTCTGCTTGAATCGTAGTTTGATTGTAGCTTTGAATATTTCTCTGCACAGGAACCGAAAGGCAGCATTTAAAATGAAGTAAAAAGGGGCCCTTTGGGACGACGTCAACATTTCTGTAGTCGGCAGGATTCGAACCTGCGCGGGGAAACTGCAATGGATTTCTAGCCCATCGACGTAGCCACTCGGCCACGACTACCCCGACGTTCGTCGAGCCCCACGTAGCTTCTCATTTGCTGCAAAAACGGTGCCTCTGGTCTGAACGCGCTGGTACGTAATCACTTGGGTTCCTGTGGAATAATTCGAATTGCAAAGCATTTCTCGACTGTCTCTGTGGCGCAATGGGCCAGCGCGTTCGGCTGTTAACTGAAAGGTTGGTGGTTCGAGCCCACCCAGGGACGTCAGCGGTTTACAATTTTTGCAAACTTATCTATTGTTTAAAAATGGAGTCTTTGATTTCGTGAAATGAACAGTGGTGAGCATTCACTGCTGCTGACTTCCTGCTTCCAATGGGAACAATCGCTTCACTGATCAGTCTCCTGCCAGGCAGCCTGAATATTCTACTTCCCTTTTAGCAATATTCAAAGTGCAGCGTTCTTGCAATGAATATCCACCTGGAAAATCGCCCGCAGTAGATAATCCATTCTGAAAACCCTTTTCTACTCTTTCCTCAGCTTTACACTTTCATGGATAAGATCGGAAAGCTTGAAACAATAACAATTGCCAGACGACTTCAGCTCACTTGCAGCGCCCCGCACCCTGATCATGTGACAACAACCAACCAACCGCATAGAGCGGCGCGAGAACGCCCCCATTGAGTGTCCAATCAGGGCCTGAGGAATGAGCCAATCCGTCACAATCGGCTCCAGTCGGTTGGAGGACTCGCTTGTGAGCGGATGATTTGTTCCTGTCGCTGCCGCCCCGGCCGAGAAGCGAGCAGCCGAAAAGCGAGCAGCCCCTGCAATTTCTTGTTTTCAGCGAAATGCTAGAGGTATGAATGTCTCATCACAAAATCTTTGACACGAGCTGATTTGTTTGCTGTGTTTGAAAGCCTTTTAGTGACTCGCACGGGACTTGTGCTTTTGCATTTCCTTGCGGTTTTCAGTGTGTGATCGCTTCACGTTTTGAGACTGAAATGAAGTGTAATGTCTGATTCAAATTGCGGCTTCATATGGCGTTCTGCCAAATTAAGGCAATTCGACACTACTTACGGATTCAAATCGCCTTTTCTCTCGTGTGCTGCTTTTTTCCCTTTATGCGGCCGCGTGCGAGTCACAGACAGTGGTTGAAAAATAAACCTGCGGCTGCATTGTATTTAGGACTGAGATGAGGAGAAATGTCTTCATTCTAAGCGTTGTGAACCTTTGCAATTCTCTACATCAGAGGGCTGTGGCGGTTCAGTCGATGAGTACGTTCCTAACCGAGCTGTATTTAGACATGACGGGAATCAAGGGATATGGGGCTAAATAGGGAAGTTTCAGTTGAGGTAGAGAATCTTATTGAATGACGGAACAGGCTCGAGGGCCGCATTGTCAAATCCTGCGCCTATTTCTTATGTTCTCAAGTACCGATCATAGCGGGCGGGTTGAGAACTGTGGCTCGTCTGCCTTTGTACATTAAATAAGCATCAGAGTAGGAAGCAGCATAAAATGGAAGATGACTGCGCGGATGATGTGCATTTTGTTCAATGGGTTGCAAAATAAATATTTTCGACGGTTAAAATTGCTTTCACGGTTTCAAGAGGATTTCTCCTGTGGCCTAGGCATTTCCTGTTGCCGTGATTTAATAATGGGGTGAAGTGCTTGTTTTACTTTCTGCTTGAATCGTAGTTTGATTGTAGCTTTGAATATTTCTCTGCACAGGAACCGAAAGGCAGCATTTAAAATGAAGTAAAAAGGGGCCCTTTGGGACGACGTCAACATTTCTGTAGTCGGCAGGATTCGAACCTGCGCGGGGAAACTGCAATGGATTTCTAGCCCATCGACGTAGCCACTCGGCCACGACTACCCCGACGTTCGTCGAGCCCCACGTAGCTTCTCATTTGCTGCAAAAACGGTGCCTCTGGTCTGAACGCGCTGGTACGTAATCACTTGGGTTCCTGTGGAATAATTCGAATTGCAAAGCATTTCTCGACTGTCTCTGTGGCGCAATGGGCCAGCGCGTTCGGCTGTTAACTGAAAGGTTGGTGGTTCGAGCCCACCCAGGGACGTCAGCGGTTTACAATTTTTGCAAACTTATCTATTGTTTAAAAATGGAGTCTTTGATTTCGTGAAATGAACAGTGGTGAGCATTCACTGCTGCTGACTTCCTGCTTCCAATGGGAACAATCGCTTCACTGATCAGTCTCCTGCCAGGCAGCCTGAATATTCTACTTCCCTTTTAGCAATATTCAAAGTGCAGCGTTCTTGCAATGAATATCCACCTGGAAAATCGCCCGCAGTAGATAATCCATTCTGAAAACCCTTTTCTACTCTTTCCTCAGCTTTACACTTTCATGGATAAGATCGGAAAGCTTGAAACAATAACAATTGCCAGACGACTTCAGCTCACTTGCAGCGCCCCGCACCCTGATCATGTGACAACAACCAACCAACCGCATAGAGCGGCGCGAGAACGCCCCCATTGAGTGTCCAATCAGGGCCTGAGGAATGAGCCAATCCGTCACAATCGGCTCCAGTCGGTTGGAGGACTCGCTTGTGAGCGGATGATTTGTTCCTGTCGCTGCCGCCCCGGCCGAGAAGCGAGCAGCCGAAAAGCGAGCAGCCCCTGCAATTTCTTGTTTTCAGCGAAATGCTAGAGGTATGAATGTCTCATCACAAAATCTTTGACACGAGCTGATTTGTTTGCTGTGTTTGAAAGCCTTTTAGTGACTCGCACGGGACTTGTGCTTTTGCATTTCCTTGCGGTTTTCAGTGTGTGATCGCTTCACGTTTTGAGACTGAAATGAAGTGTAATGTCTGATTCAAATTGCGGCTTCATATGGCGTTCTGCCAAATTAAGGCAATTCGACACTACTTACGGATTCAAATCGCCTTTTCTCTCGTGTGCTGCTTTTTTCCCTTTATGCGGCCGCGTGCGAGTCACAGACAGTGGTTGAAAAATAAACCTGCGGCTGCATTGTATTTAGGACTGAGATGAGGAGAAATGTCTTCATTCTAAGCGTTGTGAAGCCTTTGCAATTCTCTACATCAGAGGGCTGTGGCGGTTCAGTCGATGAGTACGTTCCTAACCGAGCTGTATTTAGACATGACGGGAATCAAGGGATATGGGGCTAAATAGGGAAGTTTCAGTTGAGGTAGAGAATCTTATTGAATGACGGAACAGGCTCGAGGGCCGCATTGTCAAATCCTGCGCCTATTTCTTATGTTCTCAAGTACCGATCATAGCGGGCGGGTTGAGAACTGTGGCTCGTCTGCCTTTGTACATTAAATAAGCATCAGAGTAGGAAGCAGCATAAAATGGAAGATGACTGCGCGGATGATGTGCATTTTGTTCAATGGGTTGCAAAATAAATATTTTCGACGGTTAAAATTGCTTTCACGGTTTCAAGAGGATTTCTCCTGTGGCCTAGGCATTTCCTGTTGCCGTGATTTAATAATGGGGTGAAGTGCTTGTTTTACTTTCTGCTTGAATCGTAGTTTGATTGTAGCTTTGAATATTTCTCTGCACAGGAACCGAAAGGCAGCATTTAAAATGAAGTAAAAAGGGGCCCTTTGGGACGACGTCAACATTTCTGTAGTCGGCAGGATTCGAACCTGCGCGGGGAAACTGCAATGGATTTCTAGCCCATCGACGTAGCCACTCGGCCACGACTACCCCGACGTTCGTCGAGCCCCACGTAGCTTCTCATTTGCTGCAAAAACGGTGCCTCTGGTCTGAACGCGCTGGTACGTAATCACTTGGGTTCCTGTGGAATAATTCGAATTGCAAAGCATTTCTCGACTGTCTCTGTGGCGCAATGGGCCAGCGCGTTCGGCTGTTAACTGAAAGGTTGGTGGTTCGAGCCCACCCAGGGACGTCAGCGGTTTACAATTTTTGCAAACTTATCTATTGTTTAAAAATGGAGTCTTTGATTTCGTGAAATGAACAGTGGTGAGCATTCACTGCTGCTGACTTCCTGCTTCCAATGGGAACAATCGCTTCACTGATCAGTCTCCTGCCAGGCAGCCTGAATATTCTACTTCCCTTTTAGCAATATTCAAAGTGCAGCGTTCTTGCAATGAATATCCACCTGGAAAATCGCCCGCAGTAGATAATCCATTCTGAAAACCCTTTTCTACTCTTTCCTCAGCTTTACACTTTCATGGATAAGATCGGAAAGCTTGAAACAATAACAATTGCCAGACGACTTCAGCTCACTTGCAGCGCCCCGCACCCTGATCATGTGACAACAACCAACCAACCGCATAGAGCGGCGCGAGAACGCCCCCATTGAGTGTCCAATCAGGGCCTGAGGAATGAGCCAATCCGTCACAATCGGCTCCAGTCGGTTGGAGGACTCGCTTGTGAGCGGATGATTTGTTCCTGTCGCTGCCGCCCCGGCCGAGAAGCGAGCAGCCGAAAAGCGAGCAGCCCCTGCAATTTCTTGTTTTCAGCGAAATGCTAGAGGTATGAATGTCTCATCACAAAATCTTTGACACGAGCTGATTTGTTTGCTGTGTTTGAAAGCCTTTTAGTGACTCGCACGGGACTTGTGCTTTTGCATTTCCTTGCGGTTTTCAGTGTGTGATCGCTTCACGTTTTGAGACTGAAATGAAGTGTAATGTCTGATTCAAATTGCGGCTTCATATGGCGTTCTGCCAAATTAAGGCAATTCGACACTACTTACGGATTCAAATCGCCTTTTCTCTCGTGTGCTGCTTTTTTCCCTTTATGCGGCCGCGTGCGAGTCACAGACAGTGGTTGAAAAATAAACCTGCGGCTGCATTGTATTTAGGACTGAGATGAGGAGAAATGTCTTCATTCTAAGCGTTGTGAACCTTTGCAATTCTCTACATCAGAGGGCTGTGGCGGTTCAGTCGATGAGTACGTTCCTAACCGAGCTGTATTTAGACATGACGGGAATCAAGGGATATGGGGCTAAATAGGGAAGTTTCAGTTGAGGTAGAGAATCTTATTGAATGACGGAACAGGCTCGAGGGCCGCATTGTCAAATCCTGCGCCTATTTCTTATGTTCTCAAGTACCGATCATAGCGGGCGGGTTGAGAACTGTGGCTCGTCTGCCTTTGTACATTAAATAAGCATCAGAGTAGGAAGCAGCATAAAATGGAAGATGACTGCGCGGATGATGTGCATTTTGTTCAATGGGTTGCAAAATAAATATTTTCGACGGTTAAAATTGCTTTCACGGTTTCAAGAGGATTTCTCCTGTGGCCTAGGCATTTCCTGTTGCCGTGATTTAATAATGGGGTGAAGTGCTTGTTTTACTTTCTGCTTGAATCGTAGTTTGATTGTAGCTTTGAATATTTCTCTGCACAGGAACCGAAAGGCAGCATTTAAAATGAAGTAAAAAGGGGCCCTTTGGGACGACGTCAACATTTCTGTAGTCGGCAGGATTCGAACCTGCGCGGGGAAACTGCAATGGATTTCTAGCCCATCGACGTAGCCACTCGGCCACGACTACCCCGACGTTCGTCGAGCCCCACGTAGCTTCTCATTTGCTGCAAAAACGGTGCCTCTGGTCTGAACGCGCTGGTACGTAATCACTTGGGTTCCTGTGGAATAATTCGAATTGCAAAGCATTTCTCGACTGTCTCTGTGGCGCAATGGGCCAGCGCGTTCGGCTGTTAACTGAAAGGTTGGTGGTTCGAGCCCACCCAGGGACGTCAGCGGTTTACAATTTTTGCAAACTTATCTATTGTTTAAAAATGGAGTCTTTGATTTCGTGAAATGAACAGTGGTGAGCATTCACTGCTGCTGACTTCCTGCTTCCAATGGGAACAATCGCTTCACTGATCAGTCTCCTGCCAGGCAGCCTGAATATTCTACTTCCCTTTTAGCAATATTCAAAGTGCAGCGTTCTTGCAATGAATATCCACCTGGAAAATCGCCCGCAGTAGATAATCCATTCTGAAAACCCTTTTCTACTCTTTCCTCAGCTTTACACTTTCATGGATAAGATCGGAAAGCTTGAAACAATAACAATTGCCAGACGACTTCAGCTCACTTGCAGCGCCCCGCACCCTGATCATGTGACAACAACCAACCAACCGCATAGAGCGGCGCGAGAACGCCCCCATTGAGTGTCCAATCAGGGCCTGAGGAATGAGCCAATCCGTCACAATCGGCTCCAGTCGGTTGGAGGACTCGCTTGTGAGCGGATGATTTGTTCCTGTCGCTGCCGCCCCGGCCGAGAAGCGAGCAGCCGAAAAGCGAGCAGCCCCTGCAATTTCTTGTTTTCAGCGAAATGCTAGAGGTATGAATGTCTCATCACAAAATCTTTGACACGAGCTGATTTGTTTGCTGTGTTTGAAAGCCTTTTAGTGACTCGCACGGGACTTGTGCTTTTGCATTTCCTTGCGGTTTTCAGTGTGTGATCGCTTCACGTTTTGAGACTGAAATGAAGTGTAATGTCTGATTCAAATTGCGGCTTCATATGGCGTTCTGCCAAATTAAGGCAATTCGACACTACTTACGGATTCAAATCGCCTTTTCTCTCGTGTGCTGCTTTTTTCCCTTTATGCGGCCGCGTGCGAGTCACAGACAGTGGTTGAAAAATAAACCTGCGGCTGCATTGTATTTAGGACTGAGATGAGGAGAAATGTCTTCATTCTAAGCGTTGTGAAGCCTTTGCAATTCTCTACATCAGAGGGCTGTGGCGGTTCAGTCGATGAGTACGTTCCTAACCGAGCTGTATTTAGACATGACGGGAATCAAGGGATATGGGGCTAAATAGGGAAGTTTCAGTTGAGGTAGAGAATCTTATTGAATGACGGAACAGGCTCGAGGGCCGCATTGTCAAATCCTGCGCCTATTTCTTATGTTCTCAAGTACCGATCATAGCGGGCGGGTTGAGAACTGTGGCTCGTCTGCCTTTGTACATTAAATAAGCATCAGAGTAGGAAGCAGCATAAAATGGAAGATGACTGCGCGGATGATGTGCATTTTGTTCAATGGGTTGCAAAATAAATATTTTCGACGGTTAAAATTGCTTTCACGGTTTCAAGAGGATTTCTCCTGTGGCCTAGGCATTTCCTGTTGCCGTGATTTAATAATGGGGTGAAGTGCTTGTTTTACTTTCTGCTTGAATCGTAGTTTGATTGTAGCTTTGAATATTTCTCTGCACAGGAACCGAAAGGCAGCATTTAAAATGAAGTAAAAAGGGGCCCTTTGGGACGACGTCAACATTTCTGTAGTCGGCAGGATTCGAACCTGCGCGGGGAAACTGCAATGGATTTCTAGCCCATCGACGTAGCCACTCGGCCACGACTACCCCGACGTTCGTCGAGCCCCACGTAGCTTCTCATTTGCTGCAAAAACGGTGCCTCTGGTCTGAACGCGCTGGTACGTAATCACTTGGGTTCCTGTGGAATAATTCGAATTGCAAAGCATTTCTCGACTGTCTCTGTGGCGCAATGGGCCAGCGCGTTCGGCTGTTAACTGAAAGGTTGGTGGTTCGAGCCCACCCAGGGACGTCAGCGGTTTACAATTTTTGCAAACTTATCTATTGTTTAAAAATGGAGTCTTTGATTTCGTGAAATGAACAGTGGTGAGCATTCACTGCTGCTGACTTCCTGCTTCCAATGGGAACAATCGCTTCACTGATCAGTCTCCTGCCAGGCAGCCTGAATATTCTACTTCCCTTTTAGCAATATTCAAAGTGCAGCGTTCTTGCAATGAATATCCACCTGGAAAATCGCCCGCAGTAGATAATCCATTCTGAAAACCCTTTTCTACTCTTTCCTCAGCTTTACACTTTCATGGATAAGATCGGAAAGCTTGAAACAATAACAATTGCCAGACGACTTCAGCTCACTTGCAGCGCCCCGCACCCTGATCATGTGACAACAACCAACCAACCGCATAGAGCGGCGCGAGAACGCCCCCATTGAGTGTCCAATCAGGGCCTGAGGAATGAGCCAATCCGTCACAATCGGCTCCAGTCGGTTGGAGGACTCGCTTGTGAGCGGATGATTTGTTCCTGTCGCTGCCGCCCCGGCCGAGAAGCGAGCAGCCGAAAAGCGAGCAGCCCCTGCAATTTCTTGTTTTCAGCGAAATGCTAGAGGTATGAATGTCTCATCACAAAATCTTTGACACGAGCTGATTTGTTTGCTGTGTTTGAAAGCCTTTTAGTGACTCGCACGGGACTTGTGCTTTTGCATTTCCTTGCGGTTTTCAGTGTGTGATCGCTTCACGTTTTGAGACTGAAATGAAGTGTAATGTCTGATTCAAATTGCGGCTTCATATGGCGTTCTGCCAAATTAAGGCAATTCGACACTACTTACGGATTCAAATCGCCTTTTCTCTCGTGTGCTGCTTTTTTCCCTTTATGCGGCCGCGTGCGAGTCACAGACAGTGGTTGAAAAATAAACCTGCGGCTGCATTGTATTTAGGACTGAGATGAGGAGAAATGTCTTCATTCTAAGCGTTGTGAACCTTTGCAATTCTCTACATCAGAGGGCTGTGGCGGTTCAGTCGATGAGTACGTTCCTAACCGAGCTGTATTTAGACATGACGGGAATCAAGGGATATGGGGCTAAATAGGGAAGTTTCAGTTGAGGTAGAGAATCTTATTGAATGACGGAACAGGCTCGAGGGCCGCATTGTCAAATCCTGCGCCTATTTCTTATGTTCTCAAGTACCGATCATAGCGGGCGGGTTGAGAACTGTGGCTCGTCTGCCTTTGTACATTAAATAAGCATCAGAGTAGGAAGCAGCATAAAATGGAAGATGACTGCGCGGATGATGTGCATTTTGTTCAATGGGTTGCAAAATAAATATTTTCGACGGTTAAAATTGCTTTCACGGTTTCAAGAGGATTTCTCCTGTGGCCTAGGCATTTCCTGTTGCCGTGATTTAATAATGGGGTGAAGTGCTTGTTTTACTTTCTGCTTGAATCGTAGTTTGATTGTAGCTTTGAATATTTCTCTGCACAGGAACCGAAAGGCAGCATTTAAAATGAAGTAAAAAGGGGCCCTTTGGGACGACGTCAACATTTCTGTAGTCGGCAGGATTCGAACCTGCGCGGGGAAACTGCAATGGATTTCTAGCCCATCGACGTAGCCACTCGGCCACGACTACCCCGACGTTCGTCGAGCCCCACGTAGCTTCTCATTTGCTGCAAAAACGGTGCCTCTGGTCTGAACGCGCTGGTACGTAATCACTTGGGTTCCTGTGGAATAATTCGAATTGCAAAGCATTTCTCGACTGTCTCTGTGGCGCAATGGGCCAGCGCGTTCGGCTGTTAACTGAAAGGTTGGTGGTTCGAGCCCACCCAGGGACGTCAGCGGTTTACAATTTTTGCAAACTTATCTATTGTTTAAAAATGGAGTCTTTGATTTCGTGAAATGAACAGTGGTGAGCATTCACTGCTGCTGACTTCCTGCTTCCAATGGGAACAATCGCTTCACTGATCAGTCTCCTGCCAGGCAGCCTGAATATTCTACTTCCCTTTTAGCAATATTCAAAGTGCAGCGTTCTTGCAATGAATATCCACCTGGAAAATCGCCCGCAGTAGATAATCCATTCTGAAAACCCTTTTCTACTCTTTCCTCAGCTTTACACTTTCATGGATAAGATCGGAAAGCTTGAAACAATAACAATTGCCAGACGACTTCAGCTCACTTGCAGCGCCCCGCACCCTGATCATGTGACAACAACCAACCAACCGCATAGAGCGGCGCGAGAACGCCCCCATTGAGTGTCCAATCAGGGCCTGAGGAATGAGCCAATCCGTCACAATCGGCTCCAGTCGGTTGGAGGACTCGCTTGTGAGCGGATGATTTGTTCCTGTCGCTGCCGCCCCGGCCGAGAAGCGAGCAGCCGAAAAGCGAGCAGCCCCTGCAATTTCTTGTTTTCAGCGAAATGCTAGAGGTATGAATGTCTCATCACAAAATCTTTGACACGAGCTGATTTGTTTGCTGTGTTTGAAAGCCTTTTAGTGACTCGCACGGGACTTGTGCTTTTGCATTTCCTTGCGGTTTTCAGTGTGTGATCGCTTCACGTTTTGAGACTGAAATGAAGTGTAATGTCTGATTCAAATTGCGGCTTCATATGGCGTTCTGCCAAATTAAGGCAATTCGACACTACTTACGGATTCAAATCGCCTTTTCTCTCGTGTGCTGCTTTTTTCCCTTTATGCGGCCGCGTGCGAGTCACAGACAGTGGTTGAAAAATAAACCTGCGGCTGCATTGTATTTAGGACTGAGATGAGGAGAAATGTCTTCATTCTAAGCGTTGTGAAGCCTTTGCAATTCTCTACATCAGAGGGCTGTGGCGGTTCAGTCGATGAGTACGTTCCTAACCGAGCTGTATTTAGACATGACGGGAATCAAGGGATATGGGGCTAAATAGGGAAGTTTCAGTTGAGGTAGAGAATCTTATTGAATGACGGAACAGGCTCGAGGGCCGCATTGTCAAATCCTGCGCCTATTTCTTATGTTCTCAAGTACCGATCATAGCGGGCGGGTTGAGAACTGTGGCTCGTCTGCCTTTGTACATTAAATAAGCATCAGAGTAGGAAGCAGCATAAAATGGAAGATGACTGCGCGGATGATGTGCATTTTGTTCAATGGGTTGCAAAATAAATATTTTCGACGGTTAAAATTGCTTTCACGGTTTCAAGAGGATTTCTCCTGTGGCCTAGGCATTTCCTGTTGCCGTGATTTAATAATGGGGTGAAGTGCTTGTTTTACTTTCTGCTTGAATCGTAGTTTGATTGTAGCTTTGAATATTTCTCTGCACAGGAACCGAAAGGCAGCATTTAAAATGAAGTAAAAAGGGGCCCTTTGGGACGACGTCAACATTTCTGTAGTCGGCAGGATTCGAACCTGCGCGGGGAAACTGCAATGGATTTCTAGCCCATCGACGTAGCCACTCGGCCACGACTACCCCGACGTTCGTCGAGCCCCACGTAGCTTCTCATTTGCTGCAAAAACGGTGCCTCTGGTCTGAACGCGCTGGTACGTAATCACTTGGGTTCCTGTGGAATAATTCGAATTGCAAAGCATTTCTCGACTGTCTCTGTGGCGCAATGGGCCAGCGCGTTCGGCTGTTAACTGAAAGGTTGGTGGTTCGAGCCCACCCAGGGACGTCAGCGGTTTACAATTTTTGCAAACTTATCTATTGTTTAAAAATGGAGTCTTTGATTTCGTGAAATGAACAGTGGTGAGCATTCACTGCTGCTGACTTCCTGCTTCCAATGGGAACAATCGCTTCACTGATCAGTCTCCTGCCAGGCAGCCTGAATATTCTACTTCCCTTTTAGCAATATTCAAAGTGCAGCGTTCTTGCAATGAATATCCACCTGGAAAATCGCCCGCAGTAGATAATCCATTCTGAAAACCCTTTTCTACTCTTTCCTCAGCTTTACACTTTCATGGATAAGATCGGAAAGCTTGAAACAATAACAATTGCCAGACGACTTCAGCTCACTTGCAGCGCCCCGCACCCTGATCATGTGACAACAACCAACCAACCGCATAGAGCGGCGCGAGAACGCCCCCATTGAGTGTCCAATCAGGGCCTGAGGAATGAGCCAATCCGTCACAATCGGCTCCAGTCGGTTGGAGGACTCGCTTGTGAGCGGATGATTTGTTCCTGTCGCTGCCGCCCCGGCCGAGAAGCGAGCAGCCGAAAAGCGAGCAGCCCCTGCAATTTCTTGTTTTCAGCGAAATGCTAGAGGTATGAATGTCTCATCACAAAATCTTTGACACGAGCTGATTTGTTTGCTGTGTTTGAAAGCCTTTTAGTGACTCGCACGGGACTTGTGCTTTTGCATTTCCTTGCGGTTTTCAGTGTGTGATCGCTTCACGTTTTGAGACTGAAATGAAGTGTAATGTCTGATTCAAATTGCGGCTTCATATGGCGTTCTGCCAAATTAAGGCAATTCGACACTACTTACGGATTCAAATCGCCTTTTCTCTCGTGTGCTGCTTTTTTCCCTTTATGCGGCCGCGTGCGAGTCACAGACAGTGGTTGAAAAATAAACCTGCGGCTGCATTGTATTTAGGACTGAGATGAGGAGAAATGTCTTCATTCTAAGCGTTGTGAAGCCTTTGCAATTCTCTACATCAGAGGGCTGTGGCGGTTCAGTCGATGAGTACGTTCCTAACCGAGCTGTATTTAGACATGACGGGAATCAAGGGATATGGGGCTAAATAGGGAAGTTTCAGTTGAGGTAGAGAATCTTATTGAATGACGGAACAGGCTCGAGGGCCGCATTGTCAAATCCTGCGCCTATTTCTTATGTTCTCAAGTACCGATCATAGCGGGCGGGTTGAGAACTGTGGCTCGTCTGCCTTTGTACATTAAATAAGCATCAGAGTAGGAAGCAGCATAAAATGGAAGATGACTGCGCGGATGATGTGCATTTTGTTCAATGGGTTGCAAAATAAATATTTTCGACGGTTAAAATTGCTTTCACGGTTTCAAGAGGATTTCTCCTGTGGCCTAGGCATTTCCTGTTGCCGTGATTTAATAATGGGGTGAAGTGCTTGTTTTACTTTCTGCTTGAATCGTAGTTTGATTGTAGCTTTGAATATTTCTCTGCACAGGAACCGAAAGGCAGCATTTAAAATGAAGTAAAAAGGGGCCCTTTGGGACGACGTCAACATTTCTGTAGTCGGCAGGATTCGAACCTGCGCGGGGAAACTGCAATGGATTTCTAGCCCATCGACGTAGCCACTCGGCCACGACTACCCCGACGTTCGTCGAGCCCCACGTAGCTTCTCATTTGCTGCAAAAACGGTGCCTCTGGTCTGAACGCGCTGGTACGTAATCACTTGGGTTCCTGTGGAATAATTCGAATTGCAAAGCATTTCTCGACTGTCTCTGTGGCGCAATGGGCCAGCGCGTTCGGCTGTTAACTGAAAGGTTGGTGGTTCGAGCCCACCCAGGGACGTCAGCGGTTTACAATTTTTGCAAACTTATCTATTGTTTAAAAATGGAGTCTTTGATTTCGTGAAATGAACAGTGGTGAGCATTCACTGCTGCTGACTTCCTGCTTCCAATGGGAACAATCGCTTCACTGATCAGTCTCCTGCCAGGCAGCCTGAATATTCTACTTCCCTTTTAGCAATATTCCAAGTGCAGCGTTCTTGCAATGAATATCCACCTGGAAAATCGCCCGCAGTAGATAATCCATTCTGAAAACCCTTTTCTACTCTTTCCTCAGCTTTACACTTTCATGGATAAGATCGGAAAGCTTGAAACAATAACAATTGCCAGACGACTTCAGCTCACTTGCAGCGCCCCGCACCCTGATCATGTGACAACAACCAACCAACCGCATAGAGCGGCGCGAGAACGCCCCCATTGAGTGTCCAATCAGGGCCTGAGGAATGAGCCAATCCGTCACAATCGGCTCCAGTCGGTTGGAGGACTCGCTTGTGAGCGGATGATTTGTTCCTGTCGCTGCCGCCCCGGCCGAGAAGCGAGCAGCCGAAAAGCGAGCAGCCCCTGCAATTTCTTGTTTTCAGCGAAATGCTAGAGGTATGAATGTCTCATCACAAAATCTTTGACACGAGCTGATTTGTTTGCTGTGTTTGAAAGCCTTTTAGTGACTCGCACGGGACTTGTGCTTTTGCATTTCCTTGCGGTTTTCAGTGTGTGATCGCTTCACGTTTTGAGACTGAAATGAAGTGTAATGTCTGATTCAAATTGCGGCTTCATATGGCGTTCTGCCAAATTAAGGCAATTCGACACTACTTACGGATTCAAATCGCCTTTTCTCTCGTGTGCTGCTTTTTTCCCTTTATGCGGCCGCGTGCGAGTCACAGACAGTGGTTGAAAAATAAACCTGCGGCTGCATTGTATTTAGGACTGAGATGAGGAGAAATGTCTTCATTCTAAGCGTTGTGAACCTTTGCAATTCTCTACATCAGAGGGCTGTGGCGGTTCAGTCGATGAGTACGTTCCTAACCGAGCTGTATTTAGACATGACGGGAATCAAGGGATATGGGGCTAAATAGGGAAGTTTCAGTTGAGGTAGAGAATCTTATTGAATGACGGAACAGGCTCGAGGGCCGCATTGTCAAATCCTGCGCCTATTTCTTATGTTCTCAAGTACCGATCATAGCGGGCGGGTTGAGAACTGTGGCTCGTCTGCCTTTGTACATTAAATAAGCATCAGAGTAGGAAGCAGCATAAAATGGAAGATGACTGCGCGGATGATGTGCATTTTGTTCAATGGGTTGCAAAATAAATATTTTCGACGGTTAAAATTGCTTTCACGGTTTCAAGAGGATTTCTCCTGTGGCCTAGGCATTTCCTGTTGCCGTGATTTAATAATGGGGTGAAGTGCTTGTTTTACTTTCTGCTTGAATCGTAGTTTGATTGTAGCTTTGAATATTTCTCTGCACAGGAACCGAAAGGCAGCATTTAAAATGAAGTAAAAAGGGGCCCTTTGGGACGACGTCAACATTTCTGTAGTCGGCAGGATTCGAACCTGCGCGGGGAAACTGCAATGGATTTCTAGCCCATCGACGTAGCCACTCGGCCACGACTACCCCGACGTTCGTCGAGCCCCACGTAGCTTCTCATTTGCTGCAAAAACGGTGCCTCTGGTCTGAACGCGCTGGTACGTAATCACTTGGGTTCCTGTGGAATAATTCGAATTGCAAAGCATTTCTCGACTGTCTCTGTGGCGCAATGGGCCAGCGCGTTCGGCTGTTAACTGAAAGGTTGGTGGTTCGAGCCCACCCAGGGACGTCAGCGGTTTACAATTTTTGCAAACTTATCTATTGTTTAAAAATGGAGTCTTTGATTTCGTGAAATGAACAGTGGTGAGCATTCACTGCTGCTGACTTCCTGCTTCCAATGGGAACAATCGCTTCACTGATCAGTCTCCTGCCAGGCAGCCTGAATATTCTACTTCCCTTTTAGCAATATTCAAAGTGCAGCGTTCTTGCAATGAATATCCACCTGGAAAATCGCCCGCAGTAGATAATCCATTCTGAAAACCCTTTTCTACTCTTTCCTCAGCTTTACACTTTCATGGATAAGATCGGAAAGCTTGAAACAATAACAATTGCCAGACGACTTCAGCTCACTTGCAGCGCCCCGCACCCTGATCATGTGACAACAACCAACCAACCGCATAGAGCGGCGCGAGAACGCCCCCATTGAGTGTCCAATCAGGGCCTGAGGAATGAGCCAATCCGTCACAATCGGCTCCAGTCGGTTGGAGGACTCGCTTGTGAGCGGATGATTTGTTCCTGTCGCTGCCGCCCCGGCCGAGAAGCGAGCAGCCGAAAAGCGAGCAGCCCCTGCAATTTCTTGTTTTCAGCGAAATGCTAGAGGTATGAATGTCTCATCACAAAATCTTTGACACGAGCTGATTTGTTTGCTGTGTTTGAAAGCCTTTTAGTGACTCGCACGGGACTTGTGCTTTTGCATTTCCTTGCGGTTTTCAGTGTGTGATCGCTTCACGTTTTGAGACTGAAATGAAGTGTAATGTCTGATTCAAATTGCGGCTTCATATGGCGTTCTGCCAAATTAAGGCAATTCGACACTACTTACGGATTCAAATCGCCTTTTCTCTCGTGTGCTGCTTTTTTCCCTTTATGCGGCCGCGTGCGAGTCACAGACAGTGGTTGAAAAATAAACCTGCGGCTGCATTGTATTTAGGACTGAGATGAGGAGAAATGTCTTCATTCTAAGCGTTGTAAGCCTTTGCAATTCTCTACATCAGAGGGCTGTGGCGGTTCAGTCGATGAGTACGTTCCTAACCGAGCTGTATTTAGACATGACGGGAATCAAGGGATATGGGGCTAAATAGGGAAGTTTCAGTTGAGGTAGAGAATCTTATTGAATGACGGAACAGGCTCGAGGGCCGCATTGTCAAATCCTGCGCCTATTTCTTATGTTCTCAAGTACCGATCATAGCGGGCGGGTTGAGAACTGTGGCTCGTCTGCCTTTGTACATTAAATAAGCATCAGAGTAGGAAGCAGCATAAAATGGAAGATGACTGCGCGGATGATGTGCATTTTGTTCAATGGGTTGCAAAATAAATATTTTCGACGGTTAAAATTGCTTTCACGGTTTCAAGAGGATTTCTCCTGTGGCCTAGGCATTTCCTGTTGCCGTGATTTAATAATGGGGTGAAGTGCTTGTTTTACTTTCTGCTTGAATCGTAGTTTGATTGTAGCTTTGAATATTTCTCTGCACAGGAACCGAAAGGCAGCATTTAAAATGAAGTAAAAAGGGGCCCTTTGGGACGACGTCAACATTTCTGTAGTCGGCAGGATTCGAACCTGCGCGGGGAAACTGCAATGGATTTCTAGCCCATCGACGTAGCCACTCGGCCACGACTACCCCGACGTTCGTCGAGCCCCACGTAGCTTCTCATTTGCTGCAAAAACGGTGCCTCTGGTCTGAACGCGCTGGTACGTAATCACTTGGGTTCCTGTGGAATAATTCGAATTGCAAAGCATTTCTCGACTGTCTCTGTGGCGCAATGGGCCAGCGCGTTCGGCTGTTAACTGAAAGGTTGGTGGTTCGAGCCCACCCAGGGACGTCAGCGGTTTACAATTTTTGCAAACTTATCTATTGTTTAAAAATGGAGTCTTTGATTTCGTGAAATGAACAGTGGTGAGCATTCACTGCTGCTGACTTCCTGCTTCCAATGGGAACAATCGCTTCACTGATCAGTCTCCTGCCAGGCAGCCTGAATATTCTACTTCCCTTTTAGCAATATTCAAAGTGCAGCGTTCTTGCAATGAATATCCACCTGGAAAATCGCCCGCAGTAGATAATCCATTCTGAAAACCCTTTTCTACTCTTTCCTCAGCTTTACACTTTCATGGATAAGATCGGAAAGCTTGAAACAATAACAATTGCCAGACGACTTCAGCTCACTTGCAGCGCCCCGCACCCTGATCATGTGACAACAACCAACCAACCGCATAGAGCGGCGCGAGAACGCCCCCATTGAGTGTCCAATCAGGGCCTGAGGAATGAGCCAATCCGTCACAATCGGCTCCAGTCGGTTGGAGGACTCGCTTGTGAGCGGATGATTTGTTCCTGTCGCTGCCGCCCCGGCCGAGAAGCGAGCAGCCGAAAAGCGAGCAGCCCCTGCAATTTCTTGTTTTCAGCGAAATGCTAGAGGTATGAATGTCTCATCACAAAATCTTTGACACGAGCTGATTTGTTTGCTGTGTTTGAAAGCCTTTTAGTGACTCGCACGGGACTTGTGCTTTTGCATTTCCTTGCGGTTTTCAGTGTGTGATCGCTTCACGTTTTGAGACTGAAATGAAGTGTAATGTCTGATTCAAATTGCGGCTTCATATGGCGTTCTGCCAAATTAAGGCAATTCGACACTACTTACGGATTCAAATCGCCTTTTCTCTCGTGTGCTGCTTTTTTCCCTTTATGCGGCCGCGTGCGAGTCACAGACAGTGGTTGAAAAATAAACCTGCGGCTGCATTGTATTTAGGACTGAGATGAGGAGAAATGTCTTCATTCTAAGCGTTGTGAACCTTTGCAATTCTCTACATCAGAGGGCTGTGGCGGTTCAGTCGATGAGTACGTTCCTAACCGAGCTGTATTTAGACATGACGGGAATCAAGGGATATGGGGCTAAATAGGGAAGTTTCAGTTGAGGTAGAGAATCTTATTGAATGACGGAACAGGCTCGAGGGCCGCATTGTCAAATCCTGCGCCTATTTCTTATGTTCTCAAGTACCGATCATAGCGGGCGGGTTGAGAACTGTGGCTCGTCTGCCTTTGTACATTAAATAAGCATCAGAGTAGGAAGCAGCATAAAATGGAAGATGACTGCGCGGATGATGTGCATTTTGTTCAATGGGTTGCAAAATAAATATTTTCGACGGTTAAAATTGCTTTCACGGTTTCAAGAGGATTTCTCCTGTGGCCTAGGCATTTCCTGTTGCCGTGATTTAATAATGGGGTGAAGTGCTTGTTTTACTTTCTGCTTGAATCGTAGTTTGATTGTAGCTTTGAATATTTCTCTGCACAGGAACCGAAAGGCAGCATTTAAAATGAAGTAAAAAGGGGCCCTTTGGGACGACGTCAACATTTCTGTAGTCGGCAGGATTCGAACCTGCGCGGGGAAACTGCAATGGATTTCTAGCCCATCGACGTAGCCACTCGGCCACGACTACCCCGACGTTCGTCGAGCCCCACGTAGCTTCTCATTTGCTGCAAAAACGGTGCCTCTGGTCTGAACGCGCTGGTACGTAATCACTTGGGTTCCTGTGGAATAATTCGAATTGCAAAGCATTTCTCGACTGTCTCTGTGGCGCAATGGGCCAGCGCGTTCGGCTGTTAACTGAAAGGTTGGTGGTTCGAGCCCACCCAGGGACGTCAGCGGTTTACAATTTTTGCAAACTTATCTATTGTTTAAAAATGGAGTCTTTGATTTCGTGAAATGAACAGTGGTGAGCATTCACTGCTGCTGACTTCCTGCTTCCAATGGGAACAATCGCTTCACTGATCAGTCTCCTGCCAGGCAGCCTGAATATTCTACTTCCCTTTTAGCAATATTCAAAGTGCAGCGTTCTTGCAATGAATATCCACCTGGAAAATCGCCCGCAGTAGATAATCCATTCTGAAAACCCTTTTCTACTCTTTCCTCAGCTTTACACTTTCATGGATAAGATCGGAAAGCTTGAAACAATAACAATTGCCAGACGACTTCAGCTCACTTGCAGCGCCCCGCACCCTGATCATGTGACAACAACCAACCAACCGCATAGAGCGGCGCGAGAACGCCCCCATTGAGTGTCCAATCAGGGCCTGAGGAATGAGCCAATCCGTCACAATCGGCTCCAGTCGGTTGGAGGACTCGCTTGTGAGCGGATGATTTGTTCCTGTCGCTGCCGCCCCGGCCGAGAAGCGAGCAGCCGAAAAGCGAGCAGCCCCTGCAATTTCTTGTTTTCAGCGAAATGCTAGAGGTATGAATGTCTCATCACAAAATCTTTGACACGAGCTGATTTGTTTGCTGTGTTTGAAAGCCTTTTAGTGACTCGCACGGGACTTGTGCTTTTGCATTTCCTTGCGGTTTTCAGTGTGTGATCGCTTCACGTTTTGAGACTGAAATGAAGTGTAATGTCTGATTCAAATTGCGGCTTCATATGGCGTTCTGCCAAATTAAGGCAATTCGACACTACTTACGGATTCAAATCGCCTTTTCTCTCGTGTGCTGCTTTTTTCCCTTTATGCGGCCGCGTGCGAGTCACAGACAGTGGTTGAAAAATAAACCTGCGGCTGCATTGTATTTAGGACTGAGATGAGGAGAAATGTCTTCATTCTAAGCGTTGTAAGCCTTTGCAATTCTCTACATCAGAGGGCTGTGGCGGTTCAGTCGATGAGTACGGTTCCTAACCGAGCTGTATTTAGACATGACGGGAATCAAGGGATATGGGGCTAAATAGGGAAGTTTCAGTTGAGGTAGAGAATCTTATTGAATGACGGAACAGGCTCGAGGGCCGCATTGTCAAATCCTGCGCCTATTTCTTATGTTCTCAAGTACCGATCATAGCGGGCGGGTTGAGAACTGTGGCTCGTCTGCCTTTGTACATTAAATAAGCATCAGAGTAGGAAGCAGCATAAAATGGAAGATGACTGCGCGGATGATGTGCATTTTGTTCAATGGGTTGCAAAATAAATATTTTCGACGGTTAAAATTGCTTTCACGGTTTCAAGAGGATTTCTCCTGTGGCCTAGGCATTTCCTGTTGCCGTGATTTAATAATGGGGTGAAGTGCTTGTTTTACTTTCTGCTTGAATCGTAGTTTGATTGTAGCTTTGAATATTTCTCTGCACAGGAACCGAAAGGCAGCATTTAAAATGAAGTAAAAAGGGGCCCTTTGGGACGACGTCAACATTTCTGTAGTCGGCAGGATTCGAACCTGCGCGGGGAAACTGCAATGGATTTCTAGCCCATCGACGTAGCCACTCGGCCACGACTACCCCGACGTTCGTCGAGCCCCACGTAGCTTCTCATTTGCTGCAAAAACGGTGCCTCTGGTCTGAACGCGCTGGTACGTAATCACTTGGGTTCCTGTGGAATAATTCGAATTGCAAAGCATTTCTCGACTGTCTCTGTGGCGCAATGGGCCAGCGCGTTCGGCTGTTAACTGAAAGGTTGGTGGTTCGAGCCCACCCAGGGACGTCAGCGGTTTACAATTTTTGCAAACTTATCTATTGTTTAAAAATGGAGTCTTTGATTTCGTGAAATGAACAGTGGTGAGCATTCACTGCTGCTGACTTCCTGCTTCCAATGGGAACAATCGCTTCACTGATCAGTCTCCTGCCAGGCAGCCTGAATATTCTACTTCCCTTTTAGCAATATTCAAAGTGCAGCGTTCTTGCAATGAATATCCACCTGGAAAATCGCCCGCAGTAGATAATCCATTCTGAAAACCCTTTTCTACTCTTTCCTCAGCTTTACACTTTCATGGATAAGATCGGAAAGCTTGAAACAATAACAATTGCCAGACGACTTCAGCTCACTTGCAGCGCCCCGCACCCTGATCATGTGACAACAACCAACCAACCGCATAGAGCGGCGCGAGAACGCCCCCATTGAGTGTCCAATCAGGGCCTGAGGAATGAGCCAATCCGTCACAATCGGCTCCAGTCGGTTGGAGGACTCGCTTGTGAGCGGATGATTTGTTCCTGTCGCTGCCGCCCCGGCCGAGAAGCGAGCAGCCGAAAAGCGAGCAGCCCCTGCAATTTCTTGTTTTCAGCGAAATGCTAGAGGTATGAATGTCTCATCACAAAATCTTTGACACGAGCTGATTTGTTTGCTGTGTTTGAAAGCCTTTTAGTGACTCGCACGGGACTTGTGCTTTTGCATTTCCTTGCGGTTTTCAGTGTGTGATCGCTTCACGTTTTGAGACTGAAATGAAGTGTAATGTCTGATTCAAATTGCGGCTTCATATGGCGTTCTGCCAAATTAAGGCAATTCGACACTACTTACGGATTCAAATCGCCTTTTCTCTCGTGTGCTGCTTTTTTCCCTTTATGCGGCCGCGTGCGAGTCACAGACAGTGGTTGAAAAATAAACCTGCGGCTGCATTGTATTTAGGACTGAGATGAGGAGAAATGTCTTCATTCTAAGCGTTGTGAACCTTTGCAATTCTCTACATCAGAGGGCTGTGGCGGTTCAGTCGATGAGTACGTTCCTAACCGAGCTGTATTTAGACATGACGGGAATCAAGGGATATGGGGCTAAATAGGGAAGTTTCAGTTGAGGTAGAGAATCTTATTGAATGACGGAACAGGCTCGAGGGCCGCATTGTCAAATCCTGCGCCTATTTCTTATGTTCTCAAGTACCGATCATAGCGGGCGGGTTGAGAACTGTGGCTCGTCTGCCTTTGTACATTAAATAAGCATCAGAGTAGGAAGCAGCATAAAATGGAAGATGACTGCGCGGATGATGTGCATTTTGTTCAATGGGTTGCAAAATAAATATTTTCGACGGTTAAAATTGCTTTCACGGTTTCAAGAGGATTTCTCCTGTGGCCTAGGCATTTCCTGTTGCCGTGATTTAATAATGGGGTGAAGTGCTTGTTTTACTTTCTGCTTGAATCGTAGTTTGATTGTAGCTTTGAATATTTCTCTGCACAGGAACCGAAAGGCAGCATTTAAAATGAAGTAAAAAGGGGCCCTTTGGGACGACGTCAACATTTCTGTAGTCGGCAGGATTCGAACCTGCGCGGGGAAACTGCAATGGATTTCTAGCCCATCGACGTAGCCACTCGGCCACGACTACCCCGACGTTCGTCGAGCCCCACGTAGCTTCTCATTTGCTGCAAAAACGGTGCCTCTGGTCTGAACGCGCTGGTACGTAATCACTTGGGTTCCTGTGGAATAATTCGAATTGCAAAGCATTTCTCGACTGTCTCTGTGGCGCAATGGGCCAGCGCGTTCGGCTGTTAACTGAAAGGTTGGTGGTTCGAGCCCACCCAGGGACGTCAGCGGTTTACAATTTTTGCAAACTTATCTATTGTTTAAAAATGGAGTCTTTGATTTCGTGAAATGAACAGTGGTGAGCATTCACTGCTGCTGACTTCCTGCTTCCAATGGGAACAATCGCTTCACTGATCAGTCTCCTGCCAGGCAGCCTGAATATTCTACTTCCCTTTTAGCAATATTCAAAGTGCAGCGTTCTTGCAATGAATATCCACCTGGAAAATCGCCCGCAGTAGATAATCCATTCTGAAAACCCTTTTCTACTCTTTCCTCAGCTTTACACTTTCATGGATAAGATCGGAAAGCTTGAAACAATAACAATTGCCAGACGACTTCAGCTCACTTGCAGCGCCCCGCACCCTGATCATGTGACAACAACCAACCAACCGCATAGAGCGGCGCGAGAACGCCCCCATTGAGTGTCCAATCAGGGCCTGAGGAATGAGCCAATCCGTCACAATCGGCTCCAGTCGGTTGGAGGACTCGCTTGTGAGCGGATGATTTGTTCCTGTCGCTGCCGCCCCGGCCGAGAAGCGAGCAGCCGAAAAGCGAGCAGCCCCTGCAATTTCTTGTTTTCAGCGAAATGCTAGAGGTATGAATGTCTCATCACAAAATCTTTGACACGAGCTGATTTGTTTGCTGTGTTTGAAAGCCTTTTAGTGACTCGCACGGGACTTGTGCTTTTGCATTTCCTTGCGGTTTTCAGTGTGTGATCGCTTCACGTTTTGAGACTGAAATGAAGTGTAATGTCTGATTCAAATTGCGGCTTCATATGGCGTTCTGCCAAATTAAGGCAATTCGACACTACTTACGGATTCAAATCGCCTTTTCTCTCGTGTGCTGCTTTTTTCCCTTTATGCGGCCGCGTGCGAGTCACAGACAGTGGTTGAAAAATAAACCTGCGGCTGCATTGTATTTAGGACTGAGATGAGGAGAAATGTCTTCATTCTAAGCGTTGTGAACCTTTGCAATTCTCTACATCAGAGGGCTGTGGCGGTTCAGTCGATGAGTACGTTCCTAACCGAGCTGTATTTAGACATGACGGGAATCAAGGGATATGGGGCTAAATAGGGAAGTTTCAGTTGAGGTAGAGAATCTTATTGAATGACGGAACAGGCTCGAGGGCCGCATTGTCAAATCCTGCGCCTATTTCTTATGTTCTCAAGTACCGATCATAGCGGGCGGGTTGAGAACTGTGGCTCGTCTGCCTTTGTACATTAAATAAGCATCAGAGTAGGAAGCAGCATAAAATGGAAGATGACTGCGCGGATGATGTGCATTTTGTTCAATGGGTTGCAAAATAAATATTTTCGACGGTTAAAATTGCTTTCACGGTTTCAAGAGGATTTCTCCTGTGGCCTAGGCATTTCCTGTTGCCGTGATTTAATAATGGGGTGAAGTGCTTGTTTTACTTTCTGCTTGAATCGTAGTTTGATTGTAGCTTTGAATATTTCTCTGCACAGGAACCGAAAGGCAGCATTTAAAATGAAGTAAAAAGGGGCCCTTTGGGACGACGTCAACATTTCTGTAGTCGGCAGGATTCGAACCTGCGCGGGGAAACTGCAATGGATTTCTAGCCCATCGACGTAGCCACTCGGCCACGACTACCCCGACGTTCGTCGAGCCCCACGTAGCTTCTCATTTGCTGCAAAAACGGTGCCTCTGGTCTGAACGCTCTGGTACGTAATCACTTGGGTTCCTGTGGAATAATTCGAATTGCAAAGCATTTCTCGACTGTCTCTGTGGCGCAATGGGCCAGCGCGTTCGGCTGTTAACTGAAAGGTTGGTGGTTCGAGCCCACCCAGGGACGTCAGCGGTTTACAATTTTTGCAAACTTATCTATTGTTTAAAAATGGAGTCTTTGATTTCGTGAAATGAACAGTGGTGAGCATTCACTGCTGCTGACTTCCTGCTTCCAATGGGAACAATCGCTTCACTGATCAGTCTCCTGCCAGGCAGCCTGAATATTCTACTTCCCTTTTAGCAATATTCAAAGTGCAGCGTTCTTGCAATGAATATCCACCTGGAAAATCGCCCGCAGTAGATAATCCATTCTGAAAACCCTTTTCTACTCTTTCCTCAGCTTTACACTTTCATGGATAAGATCGGAAAGCTTGAAACAATAACAATTGCCAGACGACTTCAGCTCACTTGCAGCGCCCCGCACCCTGATCATGTGACAACAACCAACCAACCGCATAGAGCGGCGCGAGAACGCCCCCATTGAGTGTCCAATCAGGGCCTGAGGAATGAGCCAATCCGTCACAATCGGCTCCAGTCGGTTGGAGGACTCGCTTGTGAGCGGATGATTTGTTCCTGTCGCTGCCGCCCCGGCCGAGAAGCGAGCAGCCGAAAAGCGAGCAGCCCCTGCAATTTCTTGTTTTCAGCGAAATGCTAGAGGTATGAATGTCTCATCACAAAATCTTTGACACGAGCTGATTTGTTTGCTGTGTTTGAAAGCCTTTTAGTGACTCGCACGGGACTTGTGCTTTTGCATTTCCTTGCGGTTTTCAGTGTGTGATCGCTTCACGTTTTGAGACTGAAATGAAGTGTAATGTCTGATTCAAATTGCGGCTTCATATGGCGTTCTGCCAAATTAAGGCAATTCGACACTACTTACGGATTCAAATCGCCTTTTCTCTCGTGTGCTGCTTTTTTCCCTTTATGCGGCCGCGTGCGAGTCACAGACAGTGGTGGAAAAATAAACCTGCGGCTGCATTGTATTTAGGACTGAGATGAGGAGAAATGTCTTCATTCTAAGCGTTGTAAGCCTTTGCAATTCTCTACATCAGAGGGCTGTGGCGGTTCAGTCGATGAGTACGTTCCTAACCGAGCTGTATTTAGACATGACGGGAATCAAGGGATATGGGGCTAAATAGGGAAGTTTCAGTTGAGGTAGAGAATCTTATTGAATGACGTAACAGGCTCGAGGGCCGCATTGTCAAATCCTGCGCCTATTTCTTATGTTCTCAAGTACCGATCATAGCGGGCGGGTTGAGAACTGTGGCTCGTCTGCCTTTGTACATTAAATAAGCATCAGAGTAGGAAGCAGCATAAAATGGAAGATGACTGCGCGGATGATGTGCATTTTGTTCAATGGGTTGCAAAATAAATATTTTCGACGGTTAAAATTGCTTTCACGGTTTCAAGAGGATTTCTCCTGTGGCCTAGGCATTTCCTGTTGCCGTGATTTAATAATGGGGTGAAGTGCTTGTTTTACTTTCTGCTTGAATCGTAGTTTGATTGTAGCTTTGAATATTTCTCTGCACAGGAACCGAAAGGCAGCATTTAAAATGAAGTAAAAAGGGGCCCTTTGGGACGACGTCAACATTTCTGTAGTCGGCAGGATTCGAACCTGCGCGGGGAAACTGCAATGGATTTCTAGCCCATCGACGTAGCCACTCGGCCACGACTACCCCGACGTTCGTCGAGCCCCACGTAGCTTCTCATTTGCTGCAAAAACGGTGCCTCTGGTCTGAACGCTCTGGTACGTAATCACTTGGGTTCCTGTGGAATAATTCGAATTGCAAAGCATTTCTCGACTGTCTCTGTGGCGCAATGGGCCAGCGCGTTCGGCTGTTAACTGAAAGGTTGGTGGTTCGAGCCCACCCAGGGACGTCAGCGGTTTACAATTTTTGCAAACTTATCTATTGTTTAAAAATGGAGTCTTTGATTTCGTGAAATGAACAGTGGTGAGCATTCACTGCTGCTGACTTCCTGCTTCCAATGGGAACAATCGCTTCACTGATCAGTCTCCTGCCAGGCAGCCTGAATATTCTACTTCCCTTTTAGCAATATTCCAAGTGCAGCGTTCTTGCAATGAATATCCACCTGGAAAATCGCCCGCAGTAGATAATCCATTCTGAAAACCCTTTTCTACTCTTTCCTCAGCTTTACACTTTCATGGATAAGATCGGAAAGCTTGAAACAATAACAATTGCCAGACGACTTCAGCTCACTTGCAGCGCCCCGCACCCTGATCATGTGACAACAACCAACCAACCGCATAGAGCGGCGCGAGAACGCCCCCATTGAGTGTCCAATCAGGGCCTGAGGAATGAGCCAATCCGTCACAATCGGCTCCAGTCGGTTGGAGGACTCGCTTGTGAGCGGATGATTTGTTCCTGTCGCTGCCGCCCCGGCCGAGAAGCGAGCAGCCGAAAAGCGAGCAGCCCCTGCAATTTCTTGTTTTCAGCGAAATGCTAGAGGTATGAATGTCTCATCACAAAATCTTTGACGCGAGCTGATTTGTTTGCTGTGTTTGAAAGCCTTTTAGTGACTCGCACGGGACTTGTGCTTTTGCATTTCCTTGCGGTTTTCAGTGTGTGATCGCTTCACGTTTTGAGACTGAAATGAAGTGTAATGTCTGATTCAAATTGCGGCTTCATATGGCGTTCTGCCAAATTAAGGCAATTCGACACTACTTACGGATTCAAATCGCCTTTTCTCTCGTGTGCTGCGTTTTTCCCTTTATGCGGCCGCGTGCGCGTCACAGACAGTGGTTGAAGAATAAACCTGCGGCTGCATTGTATTTAGGACTGAGATGAGGAGAAATGTCTTCATTCTAAGCGTTGTGAACCTTTGCAATTCTCTACCTCAGAGGGCTGTGGCGGTTCAGTCGGTGAGTACATTCCTAACCGAGCTGTATTTAGACATGACGGGAATCAAGGGATATGGGGCTAAGTAGGGAAGTTTCAGTTGAGGTAGAGAATCTTATTGAATGACGGAACAGGCTCGAGGGCCGCATTGTCAAATCCTGCGCCTATTTCTTATGTTCTCAAGTACCGATCATAGCGGGCGGGTTGAGAACTGTGGCTCGTCTGCCTTTGTACATTAAATAAGCATCAGAGTAGGAAGCAGCATAAAATGGAAGATGACTGCGCGGATGATGTGCATTTTGTTCAATGGGTTGCAAAATAAATATTTTCGACGGTTAAAATTGCTTTCACGGTTTCAAGAGGATTTCTCCTGTGGCCTAGGCATTTCCTGTTGCCGTGATTTAATAATGGGGTGAAGTGCTTGTTTTACTTTCTGCTTGAATCGTAGTTTGATTGTAGCTTTGAATATTTCTCGGCACAGGAACCGAAAGGCAGCATTTAAAATGAAGTAAAAAGGGGCCCTTTGGGACGACGTCATCATTTCTGCAGTCGGCAGGATTCGAATCTGCGCGGGAAAACTCCAATGGATTTCTAGCCCATCGACGTAGCCACTCGGCCACGACTACCCCGACGTTCGTCGAGCCCCACGTAGCTTCTCATTTGCTGCAAAAACGGTGCCTCTGGTCTGAACGCTCTGGTACGTAATCACTTGGGTTCCTGTGGAATAATTCGAATTGCAAAGCATTTCTCGACTGTCTCTGTGGCGCAATGGGCCAGCGCGTTCGGCTGTTAACTGAAAGGTTGGTGGTTCGAGCCCACCCAGGGACGTCAGCGGTTTACAATTTTTGCAAACTTATCTATTGTTTAAAAATGGAGTCTTTGATTTCGTGAAATGAACAGTGGTGAGCATTCACTGCTGCTGACTTCCTGCTTCCAATGGGAACAATCGCTTCACTGATCAGTCTCCTGCCAGGCAGCCTGAATATTCTACTTCCCTTTTAGCAATATTCCAAGTGCAGCGTTCTTGCAATGAATATCCACCTGGAAAATCGCCCGCAGTAGATAATCCATTCTGAAAACCCTTTTCTACTCTTTCCTCAGCTTTACACTTTCATGGATAAGATCGGAAAGCTTGAAACAATAACAATTGCCAGACGACTTCAGCTCACTTGCAGCGCCCCGCACCCTGATCATGTGACAACAACCAACCAACCGCATAGAGCGGCGCGAGAACGCCCCCATTGAGTGTCCAATCAGGGCCTGAGGAATGAGCCAATCCGTCACAATCGGTGCAGCAGGTTGGAGGACTCGCTTGTGAGCGGATGATTTGTTCCTGTCGCTGCCGCCCCGGCCGAGAAGCGAGCAGCCGAGAAGCGAGCAGCCCCTGCAATTTCTTGTTTTCAGCCAAATGCTAGAGGTATGAATGTCTCATCACAAAATCTTTGACGCGAGCTGATTTGTTTGCTGTGTTTGAAAGCCTTTTAGTGACTCGCACGGGACTTGTGCTTTTGTATTTCCTTGCGGTTTTCAGTGTGTGATCGCTTCACGTTTTGAGACTGAAATGAAGTGTAATGTCTGATTCAAATTGCGGCTTCATATGGCGTTCTGCCAAATTAAGGCAATTCGACACTACTTACGGATTCAAATCGCCTTTTCTCTCGTGTGCTGCGTTTTTCCCTTTATGCGGCCGCGTGCGCGTCACAGACAGTGGTTGAAGAATAAACCTGCGGCTGCATTGTATTTAGGACTGAGATGAGGAGAAATGTCTTCATTCTAAGCGTTGTGAACCTTTGCAATTCTCTACATCAGAGGGCTGTGGCGGTTCAGTCGATGAGTACATTCCTAACCGAGCTGTATTTAGACATGACGGGAATCAAGGGATATGGGGCTAAGTAGGGAAGTTTCAGTTGAGGTAGAGAATCTTATTTAATGACGGAACAGGCTCGAGGGCCGCATTGTCAAATCCTGCGCCTATTTCTTATGTTCTCAAGTACCGATCATAGCGGGCGGGTTGAGAACTGTGGCTCGTCTGCCTTTGTACATTAAATAAGCATCAGAGTAGGAAGCAGCATAAAATGGAAGAAGACTGGGCGGTTGACGTGCATTTTGTTCAATGGGTTGCAAAATAAATATTTTCGACGGTTAAAATTGCTTTCACGGTTTCAAGAGGATTTCTCCTGTGGCCTAGGCATTTCCTGATGCCGTGATTTAATAATGGGGTGAAGTGTTTGTTTTACTTTCTGCTTGAATCGTAGTTTGATTGTAGCTTTGAATATTTCTCGGCACAGGAACCGAAAGGCAGCATTTAAAATGAAGTAAAAAGGGGCCCTTTGGGACGACGTCATCATTTCTGCAGTCGGCAGGATTCGAATCTGCGCGGGAAAACTCCAATGGATTTCTAGCCCATCGACGTAGCCACTCGGCCACGACTACCCCGACGTTCGTCGAGCCCCACGTAGCTTCTCATTTGCTGCAAAAACGGTGCCTCTGGTCTGAACGCTCTGGTAAATCCATGTTGACTTTGACCGATCCTGTCACTGCTTTCCAAGTGCTTTGCTATTATATCTTTTATAATGGACTCCAACATTTTCCCCACTACCGATGTCAGGCTTCCCGGTCTATAATTCCCCATTTTCTCTCTCCCACCTTTTTTAAAAGTGGGGTTACATTAGCTAACCTCCAATCTATGGGAATTGTTCCAGTGTATATACAATTTTGGAAGATGACTTGCAATGCATCTACTACTTCTAGGGCTACTTCCTTAAGTATCCTAGGATGTTGATTATCAGGCCCTGGGGATGAATCGGCCGTCAATTTCCCTAACACCATTTCCCTACAATTACTGATTTCTTTCAGTTCCTCCCTCTCATTCGGCCCTATGTTCCCCGACATCTCTGGGAGGTTATTTGTGTCATCCTTTGTGAAGACAGAACCAAAGTATGTATTCGATTGGTCTGCCATTTTTTCGTTCCCCATTATAAATTCCCCTGATTCTGACTGCAAGGGACCTACGCTTGACTTCACCAATCTTTTTCTCTTCACATATCTATAGAAGCTTTTACAGTCAGTTTCTCAAATCCTCGCAAGCTTACTCTCATACTCTATTTTCCCACTCTTAATGAATCCCTTTGTCCTCCTCTGCTGAATCCTAAACTGCTCCCAATCCTCAGGTTTGCTGCTTTTTCTGGCCAATTTATATGTCCTCTCTTTGGATCTTATGCTATCCCTAATTTCCCGTGTTAGCCACGGTTGATTCACATTTTTTGTTTTATTTTTATGCCAAAAAGGGCTGAACAAATTCTGTAGTTCATCCATGCGATCTTTCAATGTTTGCCTTTGCCTATCCACCATCAACCCTTTGATTAACATCCCCCAATCAATCCTACCCAATTCGCACCTCGTCCCATCGTAGTTTCCTTTATTTAAATTCAGGACCCTAGTCTCTGAGTCAACTACTTCACTCTCCATCTTAATGAAGAATTCGATCATATTATGATCGCTCCGCCCCAAGGGGCCTCGCACAAAAAGATTGCTAATTATTCCTTTCTAATTACATAATACCAAGTCTAAGATGGCCTGATCTCGAGTTGGTTCCTCGACATATTGGTCAAGGAAAACATCCCGTATACACTCCAGGCATTCCTCCTCCACAGTATTGTTACTAATTTGGTTTGCCCAATCGATATGTAGATTAAAGTTACCCATGATAAGTGCAGTGCTCTTATTGAACGTGTCTCTAATTCCCGTTTAATGCCATCCCCAACCTCCGCATTACTGTTTGGGGGTCTGTATACAACTCCCACTAACGTTTTCTGTCCCTTGGTATTTCTCAGCTCTACCCGTACAGATTCTACATCATCAGAGCAAATATCCTTCCTTACAATTGTGTTAATCTCCTCATTAACCAGCAATGCTACCCGGCTTCCTTTTTCCTTTTGCCTGTCTATCCTGAATATTGAATAACCCTGGATGTTGAATTCTCAGCCTTGGTGTCCCTGGAGCCATGTTTCCCTAATCCCAATCATATCATATCCGTTTACATCTATCTGCGATGCTAATTCATCGACCTTATCATGAATGCTCCTCGCATTCAGACACAAAACCTTCAGGCTTGTTTTTTTTAACATACTTAGACCTTTTAGAATTATTATTTACCGGCGAACTCCACTGTCTACCTCCCTCCAGACCCCAGTACTGAACCCTGGGGAACTCCACTGTATACCTCCCCCCGGATACCAGTACTGATCCCTGGGGAACTCCACTGTATACCTCCCTCCAGACACCAGTACTGAACCCTGGGGAACTCCACTGTGTACCTCCATGCAGACACAAGTACTGAATCCTGGGGAACTCCACTGTATACCTCCCTCCAGACCCCAGTACTGAACCCTGTGGAACTCCATTGTATACCTCCCTCCAGCCCCCAGTACTGAACCCAGGGGAACTCCACTGTATACCTCCCTCCAGGCCCCAGTACTGAACCCTGGGGAACTCCACTGTTTACCTCCCTCCAGACCCCAGTACTGAACCCTGGGGAACTCCATTGTATACCTCCCTGCAGACCACAGTACTGAACCCTGGGGAACTCCACTGTATACCTCCCTCCAGACCCCAGTACTGAACCCTGGTGAACTCCACTGTATACCTCCCTCCATACCCCAGTACTGAACCCTGGGAAACTCCACTGTATACCTCCCTCCATACCCCAGTACTGAACCTGGGGAACTCCACTGTATACCTCCCTCCAGACCCCAGTACTGAACCCTGGGGAACTCCATTGTATACCTCCCTCCAGCCCCCAGTACTGAACCCTGGGGAACTCCACTGTATACCTCGCTCCAGACTCCAGTACTGAACCCTGGGGAACTCCATTGTATACCTCCCTCCTGACCCCAGTACTGAACCCTGGGAAACTCCAATGTATACCTCCCTCCAGACCACAGTACTGAACCCTGGGAAACTCCACTGTATACCTCCCTCCAGACCACAGTACTGAACCCTGGGAAACTCCACTGTATACCTCCCTCCTGACCCCAGTACTGAACCCTGGGGAACTCCACTGTATACCTCCCTCCAGACCCCAGCACTGAACCCTGGGGAACTCCATTGTATACCTCCCTGCAGACCCCAGTACTGAACCCTGGGGAACTCCACTGTATACCTCCCTCCAGACCCCAGTACTGAACCCTGGTGAACTCCACTGTATACCTCCCTCCATACCCCAGTACTGAACCCTGGGAAACTCCACTGTATACCTCCCTCCATACCCCAGTACTGAACCTGGGGAACTCCACTGTATACCTCCCTCCAGACCCCAGTACTGAACCCTGGGGAACTCCATTGTATACCTCCCTCCAGCCCCCAGTACTGGACCCTGGGGAACTCCACTGTATACCTCCCTCTGACCCCAGTACTGAACCCTGGGAAACTCCACTGTATACCTCCCTCCAGACCACAGTACTGAACCCTGGGGAACTACACTGTTTACCTCCCTCCATACCCCAGTACTGAACCCTGGGGGACTCCACTATTTACCTCCCTCCAGACCCCCCAGTACTGAACACTGGAGAACTCCACTATTTACCTCCCTCCAGACCCCCCAGTACTGAACCCTGGGGAACTCCACTGTATACCTCCCTCCAGACCCCTGTACTGAACCCTGGGGAACTCCACTGTATACCTCCCTCCAGACCCCAGTACTGAACCCTGGGGAACTCCACTGTTTACCTTCCTCCAGCCCGAAGACAGCAATTCAACACAATTCTGTGTTTTCTGTCCCTGATCCAATTTGTATCCATGCTGCCTCTGCCCCTTTTATCCCAAGGGCTTTAATTTGCTAACAAGCCTAATATGTGTAACTTTATCAAACGCAATTTTGAACGTCCGGATACAGAACATCAACTACGCAGCCCTCATCAACCCTGTTACCTCATCAAAACTCTCAATCAGTTTGTTCCTTTATCCCCTCCCCCTTTTCCCAGCTTTACCCTGGCCTTAAATCTATTTGATTTCCGGCTCTTCCCAGTTCTGATGAAAGGTCATCGACCTGAAACGTTAACTCTCTTTCTCTCTCCACGGATGCTGCCTGGCCTGCTGAGTTTTTCCAGCGTTTTCTGTTGTTATTTCGGATTTCCAGCATCCGCAGTATTTTGCTATCTGAATATGTGAATGTTCGTTTCACCAATTGGAGCATTCAATGGCGGTGTATTTACCCAGGATCCCCCGAGAGGCAGAAAGTGCCCTATTAATGACTACAGGAGCCAAGTGCGCAGGCGCGGGTCCGGGGCGTGGTTCGAGCAAGCGCAGTGCGGGTGATGACGTTTAGGAGCAATGACGGATCAACAACAACAACGATTCGAGAGAAGCAGATCGAACGGTTCAGGTCGATGACCTTCGTCAGAGCATTTCCTGTTGTACTAATGGCCGAACAAGCGATTCGGGAGGCGGGAGGAGATTGTGGGGGCCGGGGAGGAATAGGCGCCGCGGCTGGACTGCGAAACTTATTAAACACCCGGCGTAGGCCTCAGGCACGGAATAATACCCGGCGGGCCCAGTGTTTCCGCCGCGGCGCCTGGCCCGGCCGCCGGGGTGAGCGGGGCGACTGTTCTCCACCTTGCTGAAGGCTTTCTCCGCGGCTACAGGCCCGGGTTACCCCGGCAACCGACTGCCATCTTGGTGAAGGTAGGCGGGACTTGTCCCCGCGCCGCCATCTTGGACAGTGCGGGGGTCAGGGCGCATGCGCGGCCCTCTCCCAGAGCAGCTGCAGCAGAAGCATTTTTCAATATTCGTTTATGGGATGTGGGCATCCCTGGCAAAACCAGCATTTATTACCCATCCCTAACTGCCCTTGAGAAGGTGGTGGTGAGCCACCTTCTAGAACCGCTGCAGTCCGTGTGGTGAAGGTACTCCCACAGTGCTGTTAGTGAGGGAGTTCCAGGATTTTGAACCAGCGACGATGAAGGATTGGCGATATAATTCCAAATCAGGATGGTGCATGAGTTGGAGGGGAACTTGGAGGTGGTGGTGTTACCATGTGCCTGCTGCCCTTGTCCTTCTAGGTGGAAGAGGTCGTGGGTTTGGGAGGTGCTGCCGATGAAGCCTTGGCGAGTTGCTGCAGTGCATCTTGTCGATGGTACAAGCCACAGTACGCCGGTGGTGGAGGGAGTGAATGTTTAAGGTGATGGATGGGGTGTCAATCAAGCGGGCTGCTTTGTCCTGGATAGTGTCGAGCTTCTTGAGTATTGTTGGAGCTGTACTCATCCAGGCAAGTGGAGAGTATTCCATCACACTCATCGCACACAGGGTCTGTCGAACTGGAGCCAAGCAGAGCAGAGGGAGGGAGAGGTGCAAAGATATGGTGCAATGGGTAAGGATTTCAGCACAGGGAGAGGGAGAGTGTGTGGGACAGGAATTTACAGCATTTGGGGGAAACAAGAGAGGAAAGATTGTTCCATAGAAACTAGAATTGTCTGTTCTGAATTTCTGTCCTGTACTTAGTGATGAATTTTGTAATCTCCTTTTTTCAGGGTATTGGAAGGGGAGGATTTTCAGACAAGAAACTCAACCAAACATCACGCCAAGATCTGACAGAGTCACTCAATTCATCAGGACCGGAATATCATCGGCCTTTGAATGTGGAAGGAGAAATCTTTCACTGTTCTTGTGTGTGGGAAAGGATTTCAAACATCATGTGACTGGGAAAGCACCGAGACCCATTCACACTTGAGCGAGAGTGTTCCAGTGCACTGACTGTGGAGAGAGCTGTAACCATGTTACACAGACTGAAAAAACTTCGCACCATTCACAGCGGGGAGGAACCGTACACGTGTTCTGTGTGTGGACAAGGCTTCAACCGATCGTCCAACCTGGAGAGACAGATGGGCCTTGGAGAAACCATGGGAATGTGGGGACTGTGAGAAGGGATTCAGTTAACCGTCTGAGATGCAAATTCATCGGCGCAGTTACACTGGGGAGAGACTGTTCACCTGCTCCGTATGTGGGAAGGGATTCAGTCGGTCATCCATCCTGCTGAAACACCAGCGAGTTCACGCTGACGAGAGACTGTTCAGTCGCTTTCACTGTGGGAAGAGATTCAGTCATCCCACCTCATTGAACACCAGCATGTTCACACTGGAGAGAATCCGTTCACCTGCTCCGTTTGTGCGAAGGGATTCACAAGGTCATCCAGTCTGCTGAAACACCAGCGAATTTACTCTGAAAGCAGGCCTGTTAAAAGTTCTTGTAAGTATTGCCATGTATATATTATTAAATAGAATACACTGGTTGACAAATACAATTATTTCAATATTAAGCTAGAATAACTGGGGATTAAGTTAGTTTAAAACACACTCCAGATAGAGACACATCTGCTGCCAAGCAGGGGTGAGTGTGAAGATTGAATTTAATGCCAGCAGGGTGTCTGGAGGACTGTCATAGAGTTATACAGCACGGATAGAGGCCCTTCGGCCCATCGTGTCCGTGCCGGCCATCAAGCCCTGTCTAATCTCATTCCATATTCCAGCATTTGGTCCGTAGCCTTGTATGCTATGGCATTTCAAGTGCTCATCCAAATGCTTCTTGAATGTTGTGAGGGTTCCTGCCTCCACAACCCTTTCAGGCAGTGAGTTCCAGACTCCAACCACCCTCTGGGTGAAAAAGTTCTTTCTCAAATCCCTTCTAAACCTCCCGCCCTTTACCTTGAATCTATGCCCCCTTGTTATAGACCCCTCTACAAAGGGAAAAAGCTGCTTAGTATCCATCCGATCTATGCCCCTCATAATTTTGTACACCTCAATCATGTCCCCCCTCAGCCTCCTCTGCTCCAAGGAAAACAAACCCAATCTGCCCAGTCTCTCTTCATAGCTGAAACGCTCCAGCCCAGGTAACATCCTGGTGAATCTCCTCTGCACCCTCTCCAATGCAATCACATCCTTCCTGTAGTGTGGCGACCAGAACTGCACACAGTATTCCAGCTGTGGCCTAACTAGCGTTTTGTACAGCTCCATCATAACCTCCTTGCTCTTATATTCTATGCCTCGGCTAATGAATGCAAGTATCCCATATGCCTTTTTTACCACCTTATCCACCTGTTCCGCCGCCTTCAGGGATCTGTGTACTTGCACACCAAGATCCCTCTGACCCTCCGTCTTGCCTCGGGTCTTACCATTCATTGTGTATTCCCTTGCCTTGTTAGTCCCTCCAAAGTGCATCACCTCGCACTTTTCCGGATTAAATTCCATTTGCCACTGTTCCGCCCATCTGACCAACCCATCTATATCATCCTGCAGACTGAGGCTACCCTCCTCGCTATTTACCACCCTACCAATTTTTGTATCATCCGCGAACTTACTGATCATATCTTTTACATTCATATCCAAGTCATTAATGTCGACCACAAACAGCAAGGGACCCAGCACCGATCCCTGTGGTACACTACTGGCCACAGGCTTCCAGTCACAAAAATAACCTTCGACCATCACCCTCTGCCTTCTGCCACTGAACCAGTTTTGTATCCAATGTGCCAAGGCACCCTGGATTCCATGGGCTCTTACCTTCTTGACCAGTCTCCTGTGCGGGACTTTATCGAAGGCCTTACTGAAATCCACGTATACCACATCCACTGCGTTACCCTCATCCACACACCTAGTCACCCCCTCAAAAAATTCAATCAAATTAGTCAGACATGATCTTCCCTTGACAAAGCCATGTTGGCTAACCCTGATTAATCCTTGCCTCTCCAAGTGGAGAATTTTTTCCAATAATTTTCCTACCACTGATGTTAAGCTCCCTGGCCTGTAGTTCCCCGGTTTTTCCCTACTCCCTTTCTTGAATAATGGTACTACATTAGCGGTTCTCCAGTCCTCTGGCACATCCCCTGTGGCCAGAGAGGTTCTGAATATATGTGTTAGAGCCCCCGCAATCTCCTCCTTTGCCTCACACAGCAGCCTGGGATACATTTCGTCCGGACCTGGGGATGTATCCATTTTTAGACCTGCTAAAACTGCCAATACCTCCTCCCCCTCGATGTTAAAATGTTCGAGTATATCACAGTCCCCCTGCCTTAATTTTATGTCTGCATCGTCCTTCTCCACAGTGAAAACAGATGCAAAATATTCATTTAGAACCCTACCTACATCTTCCGGCTCCACACACAGATTGCCACTTTTGTCCCTAATGGGCCCTATTTTTTCCCTAGTTATCCTCTTACCCTTAATATACTTATAAAACATCTTAGGATTTTCCTTTATTTTGCTCGCCAGTGTTATTTCATGGCCCCTCTTTGATCTCCTAATTTCTTTTTTAAGTATTCCCCTGCACTTTTTGTACTCTAGTGCTTCCTCCGTCTTTAGCATTTTGTATCTGCCAAAAGCCCTCCTTTTTTTCCTTATCCATTCTCGTATATCCCCTGACATCCAAGGTTCCCCGGGGTTTTTGGAACCACCCTTGACCTTTACGGGAACATGCTGCCATTGTATGATCTCAATCTCCCTTCTGAAAGAATCCCATTGCTCCGATGCGGATTTTCCTACAAGCAGCTGATCCCAGTCCATTTTGGCCAGATCCTGCCTTATCCTATTAAAATCGGCCTTCCCCCAATTTAGAACCTTTATTTCCGGCCCATCCCTGTCCTTTTCCATGACCACGTTAAATCTCACCGTATTATGGTCACTGTCACCAAAGTGCTCACCTACTACCACTTCTTCCACTTGGCCGGCCACATTCCCTAGAATTAGGTCCAGTACCGCCCCCTCTCTTGTAGGACTTTCTGCATGCTGGCTGAAAAAGCTCTCCTGGATGCACTTTAAGAATTTTGAACCCTCTAAGCCTTTCACACTCTGACTATCCCAGTTAATATTGGGGAAGTTGAAATCCCCCATTATTATTACCCTATTATTTGCACATTTCTCTGAGATTTGCCTACATATCTGTTCCTCAATCTCCCCCTGACTGTTTGGGGGCCTATAGTACGCTCCCAGCAAAGTGTTTGCCCCCTTTTTGTTTTTAAGCTCCACCCATATAGCCTCATTGGACAAACCTGCTAATATATCATCCCTCCTTATGGCAGTAATTGATTCCTTAATTAATATTGCCACCCCCCCTCCTCTTATACCTCCCCCTCTGTCTCGCCTGAAGATTCTGTACCCCGGAATATTGAGCTGCCAGTCTTGCCCCTCCCTCAACCATGTCTCCGTGATAGCAACAATATCATACTCCCATGTGTTTATCAACACCTTCAGTTCATCCACCTTATTCGCTAGACTCCTTGCATTCAAATAGATGCCTTCCAGCCTTGCTCTTACATGTTTGCCCTGTCTTCCAAGCTGACTTGTTTTTTTCTCTATATTTGACTGTACATCACCCCCTATTGTAGCTCCACTCTGTATCCCATCCCCCTGCCAAGTAGTTTAAACCCCCCCCCCCCAACCCCCAAACAGTGCTAGCAAACCTCCCCGCAAGGATATTTGTCCCGCTCTGGTTCAGGTGCAAACCGCCCGACTGCTGGGGAGTGTGGACAGAGCATCAGTCCCTTTTGTAAAGTACATTGGAAGCTGTGAGGGTTTGAAGGTTACAGAAGCAGGGACTGAACACTCCTGTGTTGGAGGGTAAAGAACAACCTGATAGAGATTAATGGGCAAGCACAACGAATGATAACAGCTCACCTCCCCACTAAACCAGCAGCTCCCTGGCCCACGGAACCAGCAGCTGCCTGGCCCGCGGAAGCAGCAGCTGCCCGGCCCGCGGAAGCAGCAGCTGCCCGGCCCGCGGAACCAGCAGCTGCCTGGCCCACGGGACCAGCAGCTGCCGGGCCCGCGGAACCAGCAGCTGCCCGGCCCGCGGAACCAGCAGCTGCCGGGCCCGCGGAACCAGCAGCTGCCGGGCCCGCGGAACCAGCAGCTGCCGGGCCCGCGGAACCAGCAGCTGCCGGGCCCGCGGAACCAGCAGCTGCCGGGCCCGCGGAACCAGCAGCTGCCGGGCCCGCGGAACCAGCAGCTTACCTCCTCACTGAACCACAGCTTTACTATGAGGGCTGTGGGCTATTTCTGTGTGTTACAGTGAGGGGTGTGGGGTATATCAGTGTTACAGTGAGGGGTGTGGGGTATATCAGTGTGTTACATTGAGGGGTGTGGGGGATATCAGTGTTACAGTGAGGGCTGTGGGCTATTTCTGTGTGTTACAGTGAGGGGTGTGTGGTATATCAGTGTTACAGTGAGGGGTGTGGGGTATATCAGTGTTACAGTGAGGGGTGTGGGCTATTTCTGTGTGTTACAGTGAGGGGTGTGGTGTATATCAGTGTTACAGTGAGGGGTGTGGGGTATATCAGTGTTACAGTGAGGGGTGTGGGCTATTTCTGTGTGTTACAGTGAGGGGTGTGGGGTATATCAGTGTTACAGTGAGGGGTGTGGGGTATATCAGTGTGTTACATTGAGGGGTGTGGGGGATATCAGTGAGTGACAGTGAGGGGTGTGGGGTATATCAGTGTTACAGTGAGGGGTGTGGGCTATTTCTGTGTGTTACAGTGAGGGGTCTGGGGTATATCAGTGTTACAGTGAGGGGTGTGTGTATATCAGTGTGTTACATTGAGGGGTGTGGGGGATATCAGTGTGTGACAGTGAGGGGTGTGGGGTATATCAGTGTTACAGTGAGGGGTGTGGGCTATTTATGTGTGTTACAGTGAGGGGTGTGGGGTATATCAGTGTTACAGTGAGGGGTGTGGGGTATATCAGTGTGTGACAGTGAGGGGTGTGGGGTATATCAGTGTGTGACAGTGAGGGGTGTGGGGTATATCAGTGTGTGACCGTGAGGGGTGTGGGGTATATCAGTGTTACAGTGAGGGGTGTGGGCTATTTCTGTGTGTTACAGTGAGGGGTGTGGGGTATATCAGTGTTACAGTGAGGGGTGTGGGGTATATCAGTGTGTGACAGTGAGGGGTGTGGGGTATATCAGTGTGTGACCGTGAGGGGTGTGGGGTATATCAGTGTTACAGTGAGGGGTGTGGGGTATATCAGTGTGTTACAGTGAGGGGTGTGGGGTATATCAGTGTTACAGTGAGGGGTGTGGGGTATATCAGTGTTACAGTGAGTGCTGTGGGCTATTTCTGTGTGTTACAGTGAGGGGCGTGGGGTACATCAGTGTTACAGTGAGGGGCGTGGGGTACATCAGTGTTACAGTGTGGGGCGTGGAGTATATCAGTGTGTTACAGTGAGGGGCGTGGGGTATATCAGTGTTACAGTGAGGGGCGTGGGGTATATCAGTGTTACAGTGGGGGGCGTGGGGTATATGAGTGTGTTACAGTGAGGGGCGTGGGGTATATCAGTGTGTTACAGTGAGGGGCGTGGGGTATATCAGTGTGTTACAGTGAGGGGTGTGGGGTATATCAGTGTTACAGTGTGGGGTATATCTGTTACAGTGAGGGGTGTGGGGTATATCAGTGTTACAGTGAGGGGTGTGGGGTTTTTCAGTGTTACAGTGAGGGGTGTGGGGTATATCTGTTACAGTGAGGGGTGTGGGGTATATCAGTGTGGGGTGTGGGGTATATCAGTGTTACAGTGAGGGGTGTGGGGTATATCAGTGTTACAGTGTGGGGTATATCAGTGTTACAGTGAGGGGTGTGGGGTATATCAGTGTTACAGTGAGGGGTGTGGAGTATATCAGTGTTACAGTGAAGGGTGTGGGTTATATCAGTGTTACAGTGAGGGGTGTGGGGTATATCAGTGTTACAGTGAGGGGTGTGGGGTATATCAGTGTTACAGTGAGGGGTGTGGGGTATATCAGTGTTACAGTGAGGGGTGTGAGGTATATCAGTGTTACAGTGAGGGGTGTGGGGTATATCAGTGTTACAGTGAGGGGTGTGGGGTATATCAGTGAGGGGTGTGGGGTATATCAGTGTTACAGTGAGGGGTGTGGGGTATATCAGTGTTACAGTGAGGAGTGTGGGTATATCAGTGTTACAGTGAGGGGTGTGGGGTATATCAGTGTGTTACAGTGAGGGGTGTGGGGTATATCAGTGTGTGACCGTGAGGGGTGTGGGGTATATCAGTGTTACAGTGAGGGGTGTGGGGTATATCAGTGTGTTACAGTGAGGGGTGTGGGGTATATCAGTGTTACAGTGAGGGGTGTGGGGTATATCAGTGTTACAGTGAGGGGTGTGGGGTATATCAGTGTTACAGTGAGGGGTGTGGGGTATATCAGTGTTACAGTGAGGGTGTGGGGTATATCAGTGTTACAGTGAGGGGTGTGGGGTATATCAGTGTTACAGTGAGGGGTGTGGGGTATATCAGTGTTACAGTGAGGGGTGTGGGGTATATCAGTGTTACAGTGAGGGGTGTGGGGTATATCAGTGTTACAGTGAGGGGTGTGGGGTATATCAGTGTTACAGTGAGGGGTGTGGGGTATATCAGTGTTACAGTGAGGGGTGTGGGGTATATCAGTGTTACAGTGAGGGGTGTGGGGTATATCAGTGTTACAGTGAGGGTGTGGGGTATATCAGTGTTACAGTGAGGGGTGTGGGGTATATCAGTGTTACAGTGAGGGGTGTGGGTATATCAGTGTTACAGTGAGGGGTGTGGGGTATATCAGTGTTACAGTGAGGGGTGTGGGGTATATCATGTGTGACCGTGAGGGGTGTGGGGTATATCAGTGTTACAGTGAGGGGTGTGGGGTATATCAGTGTTACAGTGAGGGGTGTGGGGTATATCAGTGTTACAGTGAGTGCTGTGGGCTATTTCTGTGTGTTACAGTGAGGGGCGTGGGGTACATCAGTGTTACAGTGAGGGGCGTGGGGTACATCAGTGTTACAGTGTGGGGCGTGGGATATATCAGTGTGTTACAGTGAGGGGCGTGGGGTATATCAGTGTTACAGTGAGGGGCGTGGGGTATATCAGTGTTACAGTGGGGGGCGTGGGGTATATCAGTGTGTTACAGTGAGGGGCGTGGGGTATATCAGTGTGTTACAGTGAGGGGCGTGGGGTATATCAGTGTGTTACAGTGAGGGGTGTGGGGTATATCAGTGTTAGAGTGTGGGGTATATCTGTTACAGTGAGGGGTGTGGGGTATATCAGTGTTACAGTGAGGGGTTTGGGGTTTTTCAGTGTTACAGTGAGGGGTGTGGGGTATATCTGTTACAGTGAGGGGTGTGGGGTATTTCAGTGTTGCAGTGAGGGGTGTGGGGTATATCAGTGTTACAGTGAGGGGTGTGAGGTATATCAGTGTTACAGTGAGGGGTGTGGGGTATATCAGTGTTACAGTGAGGGGTGTGGGGTATATCAGTGAGGGGTGTGGGGTATATCAGTGTTACAGTGAGGGGTGTGGGGTATATCAGTGTTACAGTGAGGAGTGTGGGTATATCAGTGTTACAGTGAGGGGTGTGGGGTATATCAGTGTGTTACTGTGAGGGGTGTGGGGTATATCAGTGTGTGACCGTGAGGGGTGTGGTGTATATCAGTGTTACAGTGAGGGTTGTGGGGTATATCAGTGTGTTACAGTGAGGGGTGTGGGGTATATCAG
The DNA here is from genome assembly GCA_030390025.1 of Squalus acanthias. Lineage (NCBI taxonomy): Eukaryota > Metazoa > Chordata > Chondrichthyes > Squaliformes > Squalidae > Squalus > Squalus acanthias. The sequence goes on along the minus strand of JASTWF010000196.1, from coordinate 69,454 downwards.
TGTTACAGTGAGGGGTGTGGGGTATATCAGTGTTACAGTGAGGGGTGTGTGGTATATCAGTGTTACAGTGAGGGGTGTGGGGTATATCAGTGTTACAGTGTGGGATGTGGGGTATATCAGTATTACAGTGAGGGGTGTGGGGTATATCAGTGTTACAGTGAGGGGTGTGGGGAATATCAGTGTTGCAGTGAGGGGTGTGGGGTATATCAGTGTTACAGTGAGGGGTGTGGGGTATTTCAGTGTTGCAGTGAGGGGTGTGGGGTATATCAGTGTTACAGTGAGGGGTGTGGGGTATATCAGTGTTACAATGAGGGGTGTGGGGTATATCAGTGTTGCAGTGAGGGGTGTGGGGTATATCAGTGTTACAGTGAAGGGTGTGGGGTATATCAGTGTTACAGTGAAGGGTGTGGGGTATTTCAGTGTTACAGTGAGGGGTGTGGGTTATATCAGTGTTACAGTGAGGGGTGAGGGGTATATCAGTGTGTGACAGTGAGGGGTGTGGGGTATATCAGTGTGTGACCGTGAGGGGTGTGGGGTATATCAGTGTTACAGTGAGGGGTGTGGGGTATATCAGTGTGTTACAGTGAGGGGTGTGGGGTATATCAGTGTTACAGTGAGGGGTGTGGGGTATATCAGTGTTACAGTGAGTGCTGTGGGCTATTTCTGTGTGTTACAGTGAGGGGCGTGGGGTACATCAGTGTTACAGTGAGGGGCGTGGGGTACATCAGTGTTACAGTGTGGGGCGTGGGATATATCAGTGTGTTACAGTGAGGGGCGTGGGGTATATCAGTGTTACAGTGAGGGGCGTGGGGTATATCAGTGTTACAGTGGGGGGCGTGGGGTATATCAGTGTGTTACAGTGAGGGGCGTGGGGTATATCAGTGTGTTACAGTGAGGGGCGTGGGGTATATCAGTGTGTTACAGTGAGGGGTGTGGGGTATATCAGTGTTAGAGTGTGGGGTATATCTGTTACAGTGAGGGGTGTGGGGTATATCAGTGTTACAGTGAGGGGTGTGGGGTTTTTCAGTGTTACAGTGAGGGGTGTGGGGTATATCTGTTACAGTGAGGGGTGTGGGGTATATCAGTGTGGGGTGTGGGGTATATCAGTGTTACAGTGAGGGGTGTGGGGTATATCAGTGTTACAGTGTGGGGTATATCAGTGTTACAGTGAGGGGTGTGGGGTATATCAGTGTTACAGTGAGGGGTGTGGAGTATATCAGTGTTACAGTGAAGGGTGTGGGTTATATCAGTGTTACAGTGAGGGGTGTGGGGTATATCAGTGTTACAGTGAGGGGTGTGGGGTATATCAGTGTTACAGTGAGGGGTGTGGGGTATATCAGTGTTACAGTGAGGGGTGTGAGGTATATCAGTGTTACAGTGAGGGGTGTGGGGTATATCAGTGTTACAGTGAGGGGTGTGGGGTATATCAGTGAGGGGTGTGGGGTATATCAGTGTTACAGTGAGGGGTGTGGGGTATATCAGTGTTACAGTGAGGAGTGTGGGTATATCAGTGTTACAGTGAGGGGTGTGGGGTATATCAGTGTGTTACAGTGAGGGGTGTGGGGTATATCAGTGTGTGACCGTGAGGGGTGTGGGGTATATCAGTGTTACAGTGAGGGGTGTGGGGTATATCAGTGTGTTACAGTGAGGGGTGTGGGGTATATCAGTGTTACAGTGAGGGGTGTGGGGTATATCAGTGTTACAGTGAGGGGTGTGTGGTATATCAGTGTTACAGTGAGGGGTGTGGGGTATATCAGTGTTACAGTGTGGGATGTGGGGTATATCAGTATTACAGTGAGGGGTGTGGGGTATATCAGTGTTACAGTGAGGGGTGTGGGCTATATCAGTGTTGCAGTGAGGGGTGTGGGGTATATCAGTGTTACAGTGAGGGGTGTGGGGTATTTCAGTGTTGCAGTGAGGGGTGTGGGGTATATCAGTGTTACAGTGAGGGGTGTGGGGTATATCAGTGTTACAATGAGGGGTGTGGGGTATATCAGTGTTGCAGTGAGGGGTGTGGGGTATATCAGTGTTACAGTGAAGGGTGTGGGGTATATCAGTGTTACAGTGAAGGGTGTGGGGTATTTCAGTGTTACAGTGAGGGGTGTGGGTTATATCAGTGTTACAGTGAGGGGTGTGGGGTATATCAGTGTTACAGTGAGGGGTGTGGGATATATCAGTGTTACAGTGAAGGGTGTGGGGTATATCAGTGTTACAGTGAGGGGTGTGGGTTATATCAGTGTTGCAGTGAGGGGTGTGGTGTATATCAGTGTTACAGTGAAGGGTGTGGGGTATATCAGTGTTACAGTGAGGGGTGTGGGGTATATCAGTGTTACAATGAGGGGTGTGGGGTATATCAGTGTTGCAGTGAGGGGTGTGGGGTATATCAGTGTTACAGTGAACGGTGTGGGGTATATCAGTGTTACAGTGAGGGTGTGGGGTATATCAGTGTTACAGTGAGGGTTGTGGGGTATATCAGTGTTACAATGAGGGGTGTGGGGTATATCAGTGTTGCAGTGAGGGGTGTGGGGTATATCAGTGTTACAGTGAAGGGTGTGGGGTATATCAGTGTTACAGTGAAGGGTGTGGGGTATTTCAGTGTTACAGTGAGGGGTGTGGGTTATATCAGTGTTACAGTGAGGGGTGTGGGGTATATCAGTGTTACAGTGAGGGGTGTGGGGTATATCAGTGTTACAGTGAGGGGTGTGGGGTATATCAGTGTTACAGTGAGGGGTGTGAGGTATATCAGTGTTACAGTGAGGGGTGTGGGGTATATCAGTGTTACAGTGAGGGGTGTGGGGTATATCAGTGTTACAGTGAGGGGTGTGGGGTATATCAGTGTTACAGTGAGGGGTGTGGGGTATATCAGTGTTACAGTGAGGGGTGTGGGGTATATCAGTGTTACAGTGAGGGTGTGGGGTATATCAGTGTTACAGTGAGGGGTGTGAGTTATATCAGTGTTACAGTGAGGGGTGTGGGGTATATCAGTGTTACAGTGAGGGGTGTGGGGTATATCAGTGTTACAGTGAGGGGTGTGGGGTATATCAGTGTTACAGTGAGGGGTGTGGGGTATATCAGTGTTACAGTGAGGGGTGTGGGGTATATCAGTGTTGCAGTGAGGGGTGTGGGGTATATCAGTGTTACAGTGAACGGTGTGGGGTATATCAGTGTTACAGTGAAGGGTGTGGGGTATTTCAGTGTTACAGTGAGGGGTGTGGGTTATATCAGTGTTACAGTGAGGGGTGTGGGGTATATCAGTGTTACAGTGATGGGTGTGGGGTATATCAGTTTTACAGTGAGGGGTGTGGGGTATATCAGTGTTACAGTGAAAGGTGTGCGGTATATCAGTGTTACAGTGAGGGGTGTGGGGTATATCAGTGTGTTACAGTGATTGGTGTGGAGTATATCAAAAGGGAATTGGATATGTGCCCGAAGAAAAAGCAATTGCAGTGCTCTGGGGAAAGGGCGGGGGAGTGGGACTTGCTGAAGTGCTCTTCCAGAGAGCCGGCACGGGCTCGATGGGCCGTAAGGCCTCCTTCTGTGCTGTAACCATTCTATGATTCTATAGACCCAGAGATGTACAACAACAATAACTTGTATTTAAATAGCGCCTTTAACGTAGTAAAACGTCCCAAGGCGCTTCACAGGAGTATTTTAAGACAAACAATTTTGACACTGAGCCTCATAAGGATAAATTCGGACAGGTGACTAAAAGCTTGGTCAAAGTGGGAGGTTTTCATGAGCGTCTTCAAGGAGGAAAGAGAGGTAGTGAGGCGGAGAGGTTTAGGCTGGGAATTCCAGAGCTTAGGGCGTAGGCAACAGAAGGCACGGCCACCAAATGTTGAGCGATTATAATCAGGGATGCTCAAGAGGGCAGAATTAGAGGAGCGCAGATATCTCGGGGGGTTGTGGGGCTGAAGGAGATTAGAGATAGGAAGGGGCGAGGCCATGGAGGGATTTGAAAACAAGGATGAGAATTTTGAAATCGAGGTGCTGCTTAACCGGGAGCCAGTGTAGGTCAGCGAGCACAGGGGAGATGGGTGAACGGGACTTGGTACGAGTTAGGACACGGGCAGCCGAGTTTTGGATGACCTCAAGTTTACATCGGGTGGACTGTGGGAGGCCAGCCAGGAGTGCGTTGGAATAGTCAAGTCTAGAAGTAACAAAGGCATGGATGAGGGTTTCAGCAGCGGATGAGAGGAGGCAAGGGCGGAGACGGGCGATGTTACGGAGGTGGAAGTAGGCGGCCTTTGTTATGCTGTGGATATGTGGTCGGAGGCTCATTTCAGGGTTAAATATGACACCAATGTTGCGAACAGTGTGGTTCAGCCTCAGACAGATGTTAGGGAGAGGGATTGAGTCTGTGGCTAGGGAACGGTGTTGGTGGCAGGGACCAAAAACAATGGCTTCGGTCTTCCCAATATTTACTTGGAGAAACTTTTGCTCATGTCGGTCAAGCAGTCTGACAATTTAGACACCGTGGAGGGGTCGAGAGAAGAGGTAGTGAGGTAGAGCTGGGTGTCGTCAGCGTACATGTGGAAACTGACTGTGTTTCTGGATGATGTCACCAAGGGGCAACATGTAGATGAGAAATAGGAGGGGGCTAAGGAGAGATCCTTGGGGGACACCAGAGGTAACGATGTGGGAGCGGGAAGAGAGGCTAACTGATATTCTGATCCTTTCCGCACAGTATGATCCCAGCCCCAGACGCATCCCTCACTGTGGAGAGAGAGAGAGGCAGAGACAGTGAGGGAGCAGATACGTAGAGAAGGAAAGAAACACTGGGGTAGAGTTTGAAGTTTAGTAGGTGCTATAGTACAAACTGGGTAATTGTGAATCAACCACCCATTTTACACCGATGGAAATAAAACTCGGGAGAGATGTAGGGCAGGATCCCGCTTCATTCCCGGAGACGGGGCTGATTGTGCACCCTGTGTTCATGTCCAGTGAGACTGCACACCAGGAGCAGAGCCTGGTCAATGTGACCCTGTGACACCTCGAGTGGGAGGGGCTCCGGCCGCTTTGTGACATCGTTCCTGGCTGCTGTGTGATGTCACCTGGAGACAGGGCCCCGCCCCTGGTTACAGCCCATCAGTGGGATGTCAGTGTGGGAGGAGCTGGAGTGACAGCTGACACTGGGGGTGAGTTTAATCCCAATAAACAGGGCAATGGACTGAAAAGAACTATTCAATATTAAAGTAAGTAATTCAAACACACTGATTAATTGCAAAAATAATCAAATTGAATATAATTATGGTCAGCAAAATGCTCCCCTGTATTCTGGGATTAATATGAATCATTTTTGTATTGACAGTCTCTGGGAGTGAGCAATATCTCAGGAAGGTGGAGAGAGAGAAGTCGAATCATCGCCTCACTCACTGGGACTGGAGAAATGTCGCTGGTTTCACAGAGCAGATCTGGTGGGATCGAGAACCCCAGTGTCGGAGACGGGATAAAACGGGAAGCTTCAACAATGATTGGAAAGGTGAGGAACTTTACTGAGAATCCCATCAGTCCAGGATTTTGCTGAGGTGAGAGTCTACCCAGATACTGGGAGCTGTTCAACATCTGCCGTCAGTCTCGGCCTTTGATGTGGCAAGTTGAGCGGAGCTTAACTCGTAGATAGACCTTGCCCGTACCTCACCCGGGATTGTTTGACACTTGCATGTAGTGAGATCTTTATTCCGTATTCATCCCATGCTGTACCCGAGCTGGTTGTGCTTCATTGGGTAGTGTCAAGGGAGCTGTACGCTGCACATGTTGTATTAGAGGGAGCTTTGCATGTCACCCGCGCTGTACCTGCTCTGCGTGTGTTTGAGTGGACAGTGCAGAGGAAGGTTTAGTCTGTATCTCTCTATCTAACCCGTGCTATACCTGCCCTTGGACTGTTTGATTGGGTAGTGTAAAGGGAGCTTTACTCTGTATCTCTCTATCTAACCCGTGCTATACCTGCCCTTGGACTATTTGATTGGGCAGTGTAAAGGGAGCTTTCCTCTGTGTACAACTCATGCTACATGCAGGAAGATTGCGGCAAATGGAATTCAATCCGGAGAAGTGTGAGTTAATGCATTTGGGGAGGGCTAACAAGTCAACGGATCCTACACTGAGGAACATAGGAAGAGGAGTCGGCCATTCAGCCCCTCGAGCCTGTTTCCCTATTCAATGCGATCATTGACTGATCTGCGATCTAACTCCATAAACCCACCTTTGGCCCATATCCCTTCATACCTTTGATTAACAAAAAGCAATTAATCTCAGATTTAAAATTAACAAATTATCAAGCATCCACTTCCGTTTGTGGAAGAGAGTTCCAAATTTCTACCACATTGTGTGTCGAAGTGTTTCCTAATTTCACTCCTGAAAGTACTGCCTCTAATTCTTAGACTGTGCCTCCAGTCCTAGTATCCCCACCAATGGAAATAATTTCTCGCTATCTACTCTATCTGTTCCCCTTAATATCCTGAAAACTTCGCTCAGATCACCCCTTCACCTTCTAAATTCTAGGGAATAGAACCCTAATTTGTGTAATCTCTCCTCGTAACTTAACCCTTGGAGTCTGGGTATCATTCTGGTAAACCTGCGCTGCACTCCCTCCAAGGCCAATATATCCTTCCTAAGGTGTGGTGCCCAGAACTGCTCACAGTACTCCAGGTGTGGTCTAACCAGGGTTTTGTATAGCTGCAGAATAATTTCTACCCCCTTGTAATCGAGTCCTTTAGATATAAAGGCCAGCTTTCCATGAGCCTTTTTGATTATTTTCTGTACCTGTCCATGACATTTTAATGATCTATGTACCTGGACCCCCCAAGTCTCTTTGGACATCCACTCTTTTTAGCTTTTCACCATTTAGAAAGTAACCTGTTCTATCCTTTTAGGGTCCAAAGTGATTGACCTCACATTTGCTTACATTGAAATCCATTTGCCATAGTTTTGCCCATTCCCTTAATCTGTTAATATCCCTTTGTAATTTTATGGTTTCACCTACACTGCTTACAATGCTGCCTATCTTTGTGACATCGGCACATTTGGGTATATGACTTTCTATAACATCACCGAAGTCATTAATAAATATTGTGAATAGCTGAGGCCCCAAAACACAGCCCTGCCGGACACCAGGAGACACATCCTGCCAATTTGAGTACCTACCCATTATCCCTACGCTGTATCCTGACGCTTTATAAAGGGTTATAAAGGATTATGCTGGGTTATAAATATTATAAATGAATATAAAGTATTATAATGATTTATATAAAGGTTGATAATAGAATATAAAGTGTTATGATGAATGGTTAAGGAATATAAAGGGTTATAATGATCGACAAATGCTTATAAAGTTAATGATTGACAAAGGATTATAAGGGGATTTGAACGGGGTACAAAGTTACATACAGAGTAAAGCTCTCTCTACACTGTGCCAACAAGCATTCCCAGGCAGCTACAGCACGAGTTAGATGCAGAATAAAGCTCCCTCTACACTGCCCCATCAAACACGCCCAGGGCAGGAACAGTACGGTTTAGATACAGAGTTAACCTCTCGCTACACTGTCCCATCAAACACTCACATGTCAAGTACAGTACAAGTAAGATACAGAGTAAATCTGCCTCTACACTTTCCCATCAATGACTCCCAGGGCAGATACAGCACGGGTTAGATACAGAGTAAAGACCCCTCTATCCTGTTCCAACAAACACTCCCAGGCCAGGTACTGCACGTGTTAGATACAGAGTCTAGCTCACTATACATTGTGCCATCAAACACACAAAGGGCAGATAAAGCAACGGTTAGATATCGAGAAGAGCTCCCTCCACACTGACCCATCAAACAGTCCCGGGGCAGGTGCAGCATGGATTGGATATGGAATGAAGCTCCCTCTGCACTGTTGCATCAAACACTCCCAGGGCAGGGACAGCACAGGTAAGATGCAGAGTACAGCTACCTATACTCTGTCCCATCAAACACTCCCAGGACAGGTACGGCACAGGTAAAATGCAGAGTAAAGATCCCTCTACAGAATCCCATCATACACTCCCAGGGCAGGTACTGCAATGGTTAGATATAGAATAAAGCTACCTCTACACTGTCCCATCAAACACTCGCTGGGTAGTTAGTGCATGGGTTAGTTACAGAGTAAAGTTCCCTCTACACTGTCGCATCAAACACTCCCAGGGCAGGTGCAGCACAGGTTAGATGCAGAGTAAAGCTCCCTCTACACTGCCCCATCAAACACTCGCAGGGCAGCTAGTGCATGGGGTTAGATACAGAGTAAAGCTCCATCTACACTGTCCCATCAAACACTCCCAGGGCAGGTGCAGCCCGGGTTAGATACAGAGTAAAGCTCCCTCTACACTGTCGTTTCAATACCTGCCAGGGCAGGTATATCACAGTTTAGCTGCAGAGTAAAGATCATTCTAAAAGGACCCATCAAACACTCCCAGGGCAGCTACAGCACAGGGTAAGATACAGAGTAAAGCTTCCTCTACTCTGTCCCATCTAACTGTCCCAGGCAAGTACAGCCCAGGTTAAATACCGAATAAAGCTCCCTCTAGACTATCCCATGAAACACTCCCAGGTCAGGTACAGCACAGGTAAGATACAGAGTAAGGTTGCCTATACACTGTTGCATCAAACACTCTCAGGCCAGTTACAGCACGGGTTAGATGCAGAGTAAAGATCGCTCTACAGAATCCCATCAAACACTCCCAGGCCAGGTACTGCACGGATTAGATAAAGAGTAAAGCTCCCTCGACACTGCCCCATCAAACACTCCCAGGTCTGGAACAGCACGGGTTAGATACAGAGTAAAGACCCCTCTCTCCTTTTCCAATAAACACTCCCAGGTCAGGTACTGCACGGGTTAGATACAGAGTAAATCTTCCTCTATACTGACCCATCAAACTTTCTCATTCAGGTACAGCCCACGTTAGATACCGAATAAAGCTCCCTCTACACTGTCCCATCAAACACTCCCAGGACAGGTACAGCACAGGTAAGATGCAGAGTAAATATCCCTCTACAGAATTCCATCATACATTCCCAGGGCAGGTACTGCAATGGTTAGATATAGAATGAAGCTCCCTCTACACTGTCCCATCAAACACTCTCAGAGCAAGTACAGCACAGGTTAGATACAGAGTAAAGCTCCCCCTTCACTGTCGCATCAAACACTCGCAGGGCAGGGACAGCACGGGTTAGGTACAGAGTAAAGCTCCCTCTACACTTTCCCATCAAACATCCCCATGGCAGGTACAGCCCAGGTTAGATGCAGAGTAAAGCTCCCTCTACACTGCCCCACGAAACACTCCCAGCGCAGGTGCAGCACGGGTTAGATACAGAGTAAAGCTTCCTCTAGACTATCCCTTCAAACACTCCCAGGGCAGGTACAGCACAGTTAAGATACAGAGTTAGGTTGCCTATACACTGTTGCATCAAACACTCTCAGGCCAGTTACAGCACGGGTTAGATGCAGAGTAAAGATCCATCTACAGAATCTCATCAAACACTCCCAGGGAGGTACAGCAATGGTTAGATACAGAGTAAAGCTCCCTCTAAACTGTCCCATCAAATACTCCCAGGGCAGGGACAGCAGGGGTTAGCTACAGAGTAAAGCTCCCGCTACACTGTCCCATCAAACACTCCCAGGGCAGGTACAGCACTGGGTTGGATGCAGAGTAAAGCTTCCTCCACACTGTCCCATCAAAGATTCCCAGGCATGTACAGCCCGTGTTAGATACTGAATATAGCTCCCTGTATAATAAAACATCAAACACTCACAGGCCAGGTACTGCACGGGTAAGATGCAGTGTAAAGCTGCCTCTGCACTATCACATCAAACACTCCCAGGGCAGGTACAGCACGGGTTAGATAGAGTAAAGACCCCTCTATTTGTTCCAACAAACACTCCCAGGCCAGGTACTGCACGGGTTAGATACCGAATAAAGCTGCCTCTACACTGTCCTATCAAACCCTCCCAGGGCAGGTGCAGCACGGGTTAGATACATAGTAAAGCTCCCTCTACACTGTCCCATCAAACACTCCCAGGGCAGGTACAGCAATGTTTTGAAAGAGTAATGCTCCCTCATCACTGTCGCATTAAATACTCGCAGGGCAGGTAGTGCACGGGTTAGGTATAGAGTAAAGCTCCCTCTACAAAGACCTATCGAACACTCCCAGGGCAGGTACAGCACAGGGATTGATGCAAAGTAAAGCTTCCTCTACACTGTCCCTTCAAATATTCCCAGGAAGATACAGCCCGGGTTAGATACAGAGTAAAGCTCCCTCTGCAAAGACCCTTCAAATATTCCCAGGGCAGGTACAGCCCGGGTTAGATACAGAGTAAAGCTCCCTCTACAAAGACCCATCAAACACTCCCAGGGCAGATACAGCACGGTTTAGATACAGAGTAAAGCTCTCTCTACCCTGTTCCATCAAATTAGAGGGATGAATGCGTAGCTCAAAGACTGGTATGGGAGAAATTGGTTTCGCTTCCTGGGGCACTAGCACCAGTACTGGGGAAAGTGGGATCTGTACCGTTGGGTTGGTCTTCACCTGAACCGTGCTGGGACCAGTGTTCTGGCGAGTCATATAACTCGGGCGGTAGAGAGGGCTTTCAACTAAATATTGGGGGCCAGGGATCAAATCTGGGAAGATGTGGTAAATCAAAGAGTAGAAACAAGACAGGAGAGAAAGGTATTAATATGGGAAATGATAAACAGACCGTGACGGGAAGGGATAGAGAGTACAAATCTAAGAGTAAATCAACAGATAAGGCTAAAGGTTACAAAAATAATAAAAGGACAAAACTAAAGGCTCTGTATCTGAATGCACGTAGCATTCGAAACAAAACAGATGAACTGATGGCGTAAATAGAATTAAATAAGTACAATCTGATAGCCATTACAGAGACATGGCTGCAGGATGACAAACATTGGGACCTGAATATTGAAGGGTACATGATATTTAGGAAAAAGTGGAGGGGTGGCTCTGTAAATTAATAATGGTATTAGCGCAATAGAGGGATGACTTAAGTTCAGGAAACCAGGATGTAGAAGCGGTTTGGGTAGAGATGAGAAATGATGAAGGCAAGAAGTCACTTGTGGAAGTGGTGTACAGGCCCCCTAACAGTAACCACACGTTAGGATGGAGTATCAAGGAAGAAATAATGAGAGCTTGTCAGAAAGGTGCGGCAATAATCATGGGGGATTTTAATCTACATATAGATGGAAAAATCAGATGGGCAAAGGTAGCCTAGATGAGGAGTTCATAGAATGTTTTTGGGACAGTTTCTTAGAGCAGCACGTTCTGGAGCCAACCAGAGAGCAGGCTATAGTAGACCTGGTATTGTGAAACAAGATAAGATTAATTAATGACCACATAGTGAAGGTGCCCCTAGGTCGCAGCGATCAGAATATGATTGAATTTTACATTCAGTTTGAGGGAGAGAAGATTTGGTCCAAGACTAGTTTTTTTAACTTTAAATAAGGGCAATTATGAGGGCATGATTGCAGAGCTAGCTAAAGTGAACTGGCAAACTAGAGTAAGCGATAGGTCAATAGAGCTGCAGTGGCAGACATTTAATGGGATATTTCAGAATACACAGAATAGATCCATTCCAACGAGAAAGAAAAATTCCAAGGGGAGGACCCACCATCCGTGGTTAACTAAAAAAGTTAAAGATAGTATCAAACTTAAAGATAAAGCATATACTTGTGAAAAGTTGGGTGGCAGGTCAGAAGATTGGACAGAATATAAACAAACAGCAAAGAATTACTAAAAGATTAATAAGGAGAGAAAAATTAGAGTACGAGAGAAAGCTAGCTAGAAATATAAAAACAGATAGTAAGAGTTTCTATAGATATTCTAAAAAGAAAAGAGTTCACAAAGGGAGCGTTGGTCCAATAAAAAGTGAGTCTGGGGAATTAATAATGGAAAATAAGGAGATGGCAGTTGAATTGAACAGGTATTTTGCATCGGTCTTCACTATAGAGGATACAAGTAACATCCCAGAAACAGCTGTAAATCAGGAAATGGAAGGGAGGGAGGAAGTCAAGAAAATTACAATCACCAGGGAAGTAGTACTGAGGAAATTGTTGGAGATGCGGGCTGACAAGTCCCCGGGTCCTGATTGACTTCATCCTAGGGTCTTAAAAGAAGTAGCTAGTGAGATAGTTGATGCGTTGGTTTTAATTTTCCAAAATTCCCTAGATTCGGGGAAGGTTCCATTAGATTAGAAAATAGCGATTGTAACTCCTTTATTCAAAAAGGGAGGGAGACAGAAAGCAGGAAACTACAGGCCAGTTAGCTTAACACCTGTCTTAGGGAAGATGCTAGAAACTATTATTAAAGACGTTATAGCAGGGCACTTGTAAAAGTTCAAGGTAATCAGGCAGAGTCAGCATGGTTTTGTGAAAGGGAAATCATGTTTAACCAATTTATTGGAGTTCTTTGAGGAAGTAACATATGCTGTGGATAAAGGGGAACCGGTGGATGTACTGTACTTAGAATTCCAGAAGGCATTTGATAAGGTGCCACATCAAAGGTTATTTCGGAAAATAAAAGCTCATGGTGTAGGGGGTAACATATTGGCATGGATAGAAGATTGGCTAGCTAACCGGAAACAGAGTGTAGGCATAAATGGGTCACTTTCTGCTCAGCAAATGTAATGTGTCGTGTGCCACAGGGATAATGCTGGGGCCTCAACTTTTTATAATTTATATAAATGACTTGGATGAAGGGACCGAAGGTATGGTTGCTAAATTTGCTCATGACAAAAAGATATGATGCAGAGATGCCGGTGTTGGACTGGGGTGGACAAAAATGAGAAGTCGCACAACATCAGGTTAGACTCCAACAGTTGTATTTAAAATTACTTTTAAAGTAATTTTAAATAAAACTGTTGGACTATAACCTGGTGTTGTGGGACTTCTCATTTTTGACAAAAATATAGGTAGGAAAGTAAATTGTGAAGAGGACATATGGAGGCTACAAAGGTATATAAATAGGTTAAGTGAGTGGGCAAAGATCTGGCAAATAGAGTATAATGTGTGAAAATGTGCAATTGTGCATTTGGGCAGGAAAAAAAAATAAGCATATTATTTACATGGTGAGAGATTGCAGAGCTTTGAGATGCAGAGGGTTCTGGGTGTCCTAGTGCAAGAATCGCAAAAGGTTAGTATGCAGATACAGCAAGTAATTAGGCAAGCTAATAGAATGTTAACGTTTATTGCGAGGGGAATTGAATACAAAAGTAGGGAGTTTATGCTTCAGTTATAGAGGGCATTGGTGAGACCACATCTGGAGTACTGAGTACAGTATTAGTCTCCTTATTTAAGGAAGGATGTAAATGCGTTGGAAGCAGTTCAGAGAAGGTTTACCAGACTAATACCTGGAATGGGCGGGTTGTCGTGATGAGGAAAGGTTGGGCAGGCTAGGCTTGTATCCACTGGAGTTTAGAAGAGTAAGAGGTGACTTGATTGAAACCTATAAGATCCTGAGGGGTCTTGACAGGGTGGATGCGGAGAGGATGTTTCCTCTTGTGGGAGAATCTAGAACTAGGGGTCACTGTTTAAAAATAATGGAGCGCCCATTTTAGACAGAGATGAGGAGAATTTTTTTCTCTGAGGGTCATGAGTCTTTGGAACTCTCTTCCTCAGAGGGCGGTGGAAGCAGAGTCTTTGAATATTTTTAAGGCGGACGTAGATAGATTCTTGATAAGCAAGGGGGTGAAAGGTTATCGGGGGTTGGACGGGAATGTGGAGTAATCAGATCAGCCATGATCTTATTGAATGGCGGAACAGGCTTGAGGGGCCGAATGGCCGACTCCTGCTCCTAATCCGTATGTTCGTTATGTACCTGCCCCGGGGGGATTGGGAGGGGCTTGGCCGCTTTAACAGTTTTCCAGGCTGCTATTTGATTGATTGGCTCCCTGCTCCTGTGTGATGTCACCTGGAGACAGGGCCCCGCCCCTGGTTACGGCCCATCAGTGGGATGTCAGTGTGGGAGGAGCTGGAGTGACAGCTGACTCTGGCAGTGAGTTTAGTCCCAATAAACGGGGCAAAGAGCTGAAAGGAACAATTTAATATTAATGTAGGTAATTCAAATACACATTCATTGCAAACATAATGAAATTAGATACAATCCCAGTCACAAAAACAGCCCCACTGTATTCCAGGTACTGGATCTGGGATTAATATGAATCATTTTTCTATTGACAGTCTCTGGGAGTGAGCAATATCTCAGGAAGGTGGAGAGAGAGAAGTCGAATCATCGCCTCACTGACTGGGACTGGAGAAATGTCGCTGGGTTCAGAGAGCAGATCTGGTGGGATCGAGACCCCCCGCGTCGGAGACGGGATAAAACGGGAAGCTTCAACAATTATTGGAAAGGTGAGGAACTTTACTGAGAATCCCATCAGTCCAGGATTTTGCCGAGGTGAGAGTCTAACCTGATATTGGGAGCTGTTCAACATCTGCCATCAGGCTCGGCCTTTGATGCGGCAAGTTGGCGGAGCTTAACTCGGAGATAAACCTTGCCCGTACCTCACCCGGGAGTGTTAGACACTTACATGTAGAGGGATCTTTATTCTGTATTGACCCCATGCTGTACCTGAGCTGGTTGTGCTTCATTGGGCAGTGTCAAGGGAGCTGTACGCTGCATTGAACACATGATGTATCAGAGTTGGTTGTGTTGATGATCACAAATTGGAGGGAACTTTACTCTGTATCTTATCCGTGCTGTACCTGCCCTGGGAATGTTTTTTGGGGCAGTGTAGAGGGAGCTTTACTCTGTATCTAACCCGTGCTGTACCTGCCCTGGGAATGTTTGGTGGGGCAGTGTAGAGGGAGCTTTACTCTGTATCTAACCCGTGCTGTACCTGCCCTGGGAGTGTTTGATGGGACAGTGCAGAGGGAGCTTTACTCTGTATCTTACCCGTGCTGTACCTGCCCTGGGAATGTTTGATGGGACAGTGCAGAGGGAGCTTTACTTTGTATCTAACCCGTGGTGTACCTGCCCTGGGAATGTTTGGTGGGCAGTGTAGAGGGAGCTTTACTTTGTATCTATCCCGTGCTGTACCTGCCCTGGGACTGTTTGGTGGGCAGTGTCGAGGGAGCTTTACTTTGTATCTAACCCACTGTTCCTGCCCTGGAGGTATTTGATGAGAGCTTTGGGATCCCACCGCACCAGAGACTGACAGAAACAGAATGGATCGCACAATGACACAGATGGAGTCACAGAGTGGGCCTATACTTAAAGGGACTCCACAGATGGCGTCACACAGTCTTCTTCGGCATGCCCTCGCAAACGAGGATGACTTGCTTCCACACTAAAAATTAGTTCTCAGGTGACTGATGAGTTCAATGCGGGACCTACAGTCTCTGTCACAGGTGGGGCAGACGGTGGTTGAAGGGACGGGTGTGTGGGGTGCTTTGGTTGACGTGCGCTCCTTACGCTGTTTGCGCTTGGCTTCCGCTTGCTCCCGGCGAAGAGTCTCGAAGTATTCGGCGCCTTCCCGGATGCTTTTCCTCCATTTTGTGCTGTCTTGGGCCGGGGATTCCCAGGTGTCGCTGGGGATGTTGCACTTTTTCAAGAAGGCTTTGAGAGTGTCCTTGAAGCGTTTCCTCTGCCCACCTGGGGCTCTCTTGACGTGCCGGAGATCCGAGTAGAGCGCTAATTTTGGAAGTCTCTTATCAGGCATGCGGACGATGTGAGCACAGATGCAGGCGTCGTCTGCATACTGTAATTCGATGACAGAGGATGGAACGACCTTGGATCTGGACTGGAGGCGATGGAGTTTGAACAGTTTCCCATTTGTTCTGTAGATTAGCTCCACTCCGGCGCGGAGCTTACTGAGGGTGAGATGGAGCATTGCAGCCAGGAAGAACGAGAAGAGCGTTGTTACAATGACACAGCCTTGCTTGACCCCGGTCCGTACATGAATTGGGTCTCTGGCGGATCTGTTTGTCAGGATTACAGCTTGAATGTCGTCGTGAAGCAGGCGGAGGATGGTGACAAACTTTTGAGGGCAGCTGAATTTGAGGAGGATACTCCATAATCCCTCTCGGTTGATGGTGTTGAAGGCCTTTATGACGTCAAAGAAGACCATGTACAGCTGTTGGTGCTGTTCCCTGCATTTCTCTTGTAGTTGACGCGCAGTGAAGATCATGTCCATTGTGCCCCTTAGTGGGCGTAATCCGCATTGCGACTCTGGGAGGAGCTCTTCAGCCACTGGGAGAAGGCGATTGAGGAGGATTCTTGTGATGACTTTCCCTGTGGCAGACAGCAGGGAGACTGCTCTGTAATTGCCACAATCAGACTTGTCACCTTTCTTGAAGATGGTCACGATTACGGCATCTCTGAGATCCCCTGGCATGCTCTCCTCCTTCCAAATAAGAGAAATGAGTTCATGTATTCGCAACAATAGTAATTCTTCACCATGTTTTAGCGCCTCGGCGGGGATTCCATCTGCTCCTGAGGCCTTGTTGTTCTTCAGTTGTCGGATGGCCTTTTCAACCACATGCCGGACTGACGTTGTGCTGAGGTGGTTGCGGGTAGCATGCTGCGGGATGGAGTTGAGGACACTCGCATCGAAGACAGAGTTTCGGTTAAGGAGATCTTCGAAGTGCTCCTTCCAGCCCGCACTGTCTGCCTCTCTGTCCTTGATGAGTACCTCTCCATTCTTAGCCCGCAGTGGGGTAGGACCATCGTTTCTTGGGCAGTAGGTGGTCTTGAATGCGCTAAAGAATCCATGCACGTCGTGGTTGTCGGCCAGCTGCTGGATCTCCTGCGCTTTCTCCATCCACCATCTGTTCTTAGGTCGCGAGTTTTTTGTTGGACCTCGGCCTTCAATGTCTGCAGAGCTGCTTTCTGGCTCTCGAGTTCTGTTACTGTTTCCAGATCAGCAATGCCTTGCCCTTGCGGCTTATTAGCTCCTGGATCTCCTGGTCGTTCTTGTTGAACCAGTCTTGATTTTTCCTGGTCGAGTGACCGAGCGTCTCTCCGCAGGTGCTGATTATGGAGGCCTTGAGTGCAGACCAGGCGCTGTGGACACTCTGTGTCTCTGAATCTCTGGGAGTCGTCAGGTTGGTCGTGAGGCGCAGGCTGAATAGGGCTTTCATAGCAGGGTCTTTGAGTGCTCCAGCGTTGATTTTCCTGCGGCATTGCATCTGTTGCCGTCGCTGTTTTGGGGCTACGTTGATGGAGATGATAGAGCGGATTAGGCAGTGGGCTGTCCAGCAGTCGTCAGCTCCTGTCATGGCACAGGTGATGCGGACGTCCTTGCGGTCCCTCGCTCGGGCGATGACGTACTCCAACAGATACCAGTGCTTGGAGCGAGGGTGTTGCCATGAAGCCTTGTACTTGTCTCTCTGACGGAACAAGGTGTTGGTTATGACCAGGCCATGTTCTTAGCATTTCGTCATGAGGAGGGTACCATTGGAGTTGGCTTTCCCTACCCACTCTCTGCCGATCACACCTCCCCAGAGGTCTTTGTCCTTTCCACCTCTGGTGTTGAAGTCGCCAAGGGGGATCAACTTGTCGCCCATTGGGACTCGGGACAGGGATTGTTCGAGGCTGGAGTAGAATTCCTCTTTGGTCTTGTCTGTGGCTTCCAGTGTTGGGGCGTATGCACTAATGACCGTAGCGCACTGGTTCCGGGCTCGGTTGAGCCATGAGTGTTGAGGCGTTCGTTTATTCCACAAGGGGTGTCTCTGAGACATTTAACTAGCTCATTTTTTATGGCGACACCTACGCCATGGAGGCGGCGTTCTTCTTCAGGTTTGCCTTTCCAGAAGAAGGTGTAACCACAGCCTTGCTCCTTGAGCTGGCCTTCCTCTGGCCACTGGGTCTCGCTTAGGGCGGTGATGTCTATGTTGAAAGGTTCGAGGTTATTTTTATTATATTTGTTCACTGTTTTGCCGTTTATCTCCATGTTGTGAGAACGAGTTTTGTTAGTTCGTGAATTGTTGAGTTGATTTCTAATTGTTTGTCCCGCCTAAATGACACAGGTTTTGTAATATAAATATTTTTTAAATTCTAACTTTACATCTTTGGTCATTTGACTCATTGCACCTTTGCCCGGCAATAGGGGGAGCGGGATGCTTTCAATGATGTGCTTGGGCTTACTGAGACATGGCTCATGGTTGATTATGGAGACATGGCTCCAGGGTGATTAACGCTGGGAATTCAACATCCAGGGGTTTTCAATATTTAGGAAGGTCAGACAAAAAGGAAAAGGAGGTGATGTAGCATTGCTGGTTAGAGAGAAGATTAACACAATAGTAAGGAAGGATATTAGCTCTGATGATGTGGAATCTGCATGGGTAGAACTGAGGAATACCAAGGGGCAGAAAACTTTAGTGGGAGTTTTATACAGACCCCCAAACAGTAATGCTGAGTTTGGGGATGGCATTAAACGGGAAATTAGAGACGCGTGCAATAAGGTCACAGCAGTTAACATGGGTGACTTTAATTTACATATAGATTGGGCTAACCAAATTAGTAACAATACTGTGGAGGAGGAATTCCTAGAGGGTATATTGGATGGTTTCCTGGATCAATAAATCGGGGAACCAACTAGAGATCAGGCCATCTTAGACTAGGTATTATGTAATGAGAAAGGATTAATTAGAAACCTTGTTGTGCGAGGCCCCTTGGGGAGGAGTGATCATAATCTGATAGAATTATTCATTGAGATGGAGAGTGAAGCAGTTGACTCAGAGACTAGGGTCCTGAATTTAAATAAAGGAAACTAAAATGGTATGAGGCGCGAGTTGGCTAGGATGGATTGGGGAGCGTTACTTGAAAGGTTGACGGTGGATAGGCAATGGCAAACATTTAAAGATCGCATGGATGAAGTACAGAATTTGTTCATCCCTGTTTGGCATAAAAATAAAACAAAACAGGTGACTCAACCGTGGCTAACAAGGGAAATTAGGGATAGCATAAGATCCAAAGAGAGGACATATATATTGGCCAGAAAAAGCAGCAAACCTGAGGCATGGGAGCAGTTTAAGATTCAGAAAAGGAGGACAAAGGCATTAATTAAGAGGTGGAAAATAGAAAATGAGAGTAAGCTGGCATGGAACATAAAAACTGATTGTAAAAGCTTCTATAGATATGTGAAGAGAAAAAGATTGATGAAGTCAGGCATAGGTCCCTTGCAGTCAGAATCAGGGGAATTTATAATGGGGAACAAAGAAATGGCCAACCAATTAAATACATACTTCTGTTGTGTCTTCACAAAGGAGGACACAAATAACCTCCCAGTGATGTCGGGGAACATAGGGGTCTAATGAGAGGGAGGAATTGAATGAAATCAGTATTTGTAGCGAAATAGTGTTAGAGAAATTGACGGAATTGAAGGCCGATAAATCCCCAGGGCCTGATAATCAACATCCTAGGGTACTTAAGGAAGTTGCCCCAGAAATAGTAGATGCATTGCCAGTCATCTTCCAAAATTCTATAGACTCTGGAACAGTTCCCATGGATTGGAGGGTAGCTAATGTAACCCCACTATTTAAAAAAGGTGGTAGAGAAAAAACAGGGAATTATAGACCGGTAAGCCTGACATCGGTAGTGGGCAACATGCTAGAGTCCATTAAAAAAGATGTAATAGCAGAGCACTTGGAAAACAGTGACAGGATCGGTCAAAGTCAACATGGATTTACAAAAGGTAAATCATGCCTGGCTAAACTACTGGAATTTTTTGAGGATGTAACTGGTAGCATAGATAAGGGAGAACCAGTGGATGTGGTGTATTTGGACTTTCAGAAGTCTTTCGATAAGTTCCCGCATAAGAGATTAGCGTACAAAGTTAAAGCACATGGAATTTGGGGCAAGGTACTGATTTGGATAGAGAACTGGTTGGCAGACAGGAAGCAAAGAGTTGGAATAAACGGGTCTTTTTCCGAGTGGCAGGCAGTGACTAGTGGGGTACAGCAGAGATCGGTGCTAGGACCCCAGCTATTGACAATATATATTAAAGATCTAGACGAGGGAAATAGATGTAATATCTCTAAGTTTGCAGACGACACAAAGCTGGGTGGGGGGGGTGTGCTGTGAGGAGGATGCACAGAATCTCCAGTATGATTTGGAAAGGTTGGGTGATTGGGCAGATGCATGGCAGATGCAGTATAATGTGGATAGATGCGAGGTTATCCACTTTGGTGGCAAAAACAGGAAGTCAGATTATTATCTGAACGGCAATAGATTGGGAACAGGGTAAGTGCAAAGAGAGCTGGGAGTCCTTGTGCACCAGATGCTGAAGGTAAGCATGCAGGTGCAGCAGGCGGTTAAGAAGGCAAATGGTATTTTGGCCTTCATAGCGAGAGGATTCGAGTACAGGAGCAAGGATGTCTTGCTGCAGTTGAACAAGGCCTTGGTGAGACCACACCTCGAGTATTCTGTACAGTTTTCGTCGCCTCATCTGAGGGAGGGTGTTCTTGCCATGGAGGGAGTGCAGCGAAGATTTACCAGACTGATACCTGGGATTGCAGGAATGACGTATGAAGAGAGATTCGGTCGATTAGGCTTATATTCGCTGGAGTTTAGAAGAATGAGAGGGGATCTCATTGAAACTTATACAATTCTAACAGGACTAGACAGACTAGATGCAGGAAGGATGTTCCCGATGGCGGGGGAGTCCAGAACCAGGGGTCACAGACTAAGAATAAGGGGCAAGCCATTTAGGACTGAGATGAGGAGGATTTTCTTCACCCAGAGAGTGGTGAACCTGTGGAATTCTCTACCACAGAAGGCAGTTGAGGCCAATTCATTCAATATATTCAAGAAGTAGATAGATATATATCTTCAGGCTAAAGGGATCAAGGGATATGGGGAGAAAGCAGGGCCAGGGTACTGAATTTGGATGATCAGCCATGATCTCATTAAATGGAGGAGCACGCTCGAGGCGCGGAATGGCCTAATCCTGCTCCTATCTTCTGTGCTATGCTTCTATGCTTCTTCATCCCAGCAGCCATCTTCTCAGTAAGGGGTTAGAATCGGTGTCTTATGAGCCATTCACGGACGGCCCTTGCAGTGGCAACATTGTGCGCCTCCCTCCCACGTTGCTGCTGCAGATTCTCCTCTTCATCATCCTTATCCTCCTCCTCTCCCTCTTCCTCCCCCTGCTCCTCAAGTGGTGCACCAATCCCTGGTGTCAATGGCTGGGTCCTCATGATTGCAATGTTAGGAAGCATACAGCACACACAAATGAAGAGGGAGACTCGCTCGAGAGAGTACTGCAGGGCTCCCCCTGAGTGGTCCAGACACCGGAACCGTTGTTTCAAGACACCCGTCGGCTGCTCAATGAGGTTCCTGGTGGCACTCTGGCTCTCAATGTATTGGAGCTCAGCAGGAGTGTTGGGGTTACAGAGCGGTATCATCAGCCAGGTGCAGATTGGATAACTTTTGTCCCCGAGGAACCATCCAGTAGGTTGATGCGGTGTTGGAAGATGTTGATGACACCGGTCTGGCGCAGGATAAAAGTATCGTGGCTGCTGCCAGAATATAGGGCAGTGACGGCGAGTATGAGCTGTCTGTGGTCACAGACCTACTTCACATTCAAAGAATGGAAGCCCTTGTGGTTTCGGAACACCTCTGCATTCTCACGAGTTGCCCGCAATGCCACATGCGTGTAGTAAATGGTGCCATGAACTATGGGGAAGCCCGCTATCCTCGCAAAACCACATGTGCGTTCAGCCTGTTTGTCGCAGGTGATTGGGAGAGATGTACTGGCGTGTCCTCTTCTACGAAGCATTTGTCACCTCCCGGATGCAACAATGAACAGGGAACCAGGAGATATTCACTGTGTCCCCAGTAGAAGCCTGAAAGGAACCGCTGACTTAGAAATTCAGAGCCACTGTCACCTCCACTGTCACCGAAAGAGATGATCTGGTCCTGAGCTGAGGCTGCAGATCTGGTTGCAGGTGGCGGCAGAGGTCTGTGACCACCTCCTTGCTGAAGCCCAGCCATTGGAAACACTGCTCCTCAGACAAATGGCTATAGGAAGAGGATCGGTTCCTGAATACCCTGGGAGGGTAAGGTCTCCTGTGCAGAGGCCTGATGGCCCTCCTCCTTCTGGCCACGTTAGCCACTCTCACTCTGCGCCTCTGCTGCCTCTGATGGTGAAGCTGGACGACGAGGCCTGATTTAGTGCAGCCCCCATCGAAGCTTCTAAATATCGTCAGAAGGAAAGTGACATAAAAATGAATCTCCAAAGTGGTGCTCAGGACCCAAATCTCGTTCGGTCAGCTTCGAATCTCTCCAGACGTCTCTCTCCCTCTCAACATGCGTGTACCAAAAATTTTGCCGACATGAAAATGCAGGAAGCGGCCGCCTTTAATTAGTGCTCCCCCAGCCCCTCCCGTCTTGAAAACGTTCCCCTCTACCTGTCGTTCCTAGTGGCAGACACTAAGGCAGGGGATGCGACTCAATATCCGGTCCGGGTCGCTAAAGGGGCGTTGCACGCTCGATTGACGTCATGATTTGCAGGCGCAGGAGATCGTGGCGGTAGTGTTTAGTACCAGCGCAAAATAACTGGTCAATTTCCCGAGCGGCGCTAAATTAGCCGCGCTCAAGCACTAAATATCTCGGGGGACAAATTCAGTATCGCCCCATTTGCGGCTCAATTATCGGCCGGGCGCAAAAATTAGCGCCTGGCGCTAATTATCGACTCTGACTGCAAACTTGGCTTTTATCGCCCCTGGAATTGATTGGAGCGCTAAATCAGGCGTTTCACAGCTGTTATAAGGCGGAAAGGCCGCGGAGCGAGGCGTTACCTCAGAGCACTGGCGAAGCTCATTAGATGTCAGTTAGCAATGGAACACAGACACAATGGCGCCGGCCAGTTCTTAAAGGGGAAGGTTGATCTTGCTCTCCATCCACATCCTGCTCATTGCAGCCTTGAATCTCGGCCTGGAGAGACCTGCACATCAAATCTGCTGGAAAGAACAATGGAGAAATACAGGGAAAGAGCTCAGAGTGCAGGCCCCACAGTTTCTTCTAAATCGATACAAGGAAGGGCAAATCAAAATGAACCTGCAAAGTGCTGCTCAGTACCCAAAACTCCTTCACACAGCGTTGAATCTCTCTAGAAGTCTCTCTCTCTCTCAGAATACGTGGTGCAAAAATGTCACCAAGAAAAACGCAGGAAGAGGTCGCTTTTAAATAGCACTCCCCCAGTCCCTTCCTGACTGCAAAACGCTCCCCTCAACCTATCGTTGCTCGCAGCAGGCAGTAAGGCAGAGGGCGCCACTCAATATCGCATCCGGGGCGCTACCGGGCCGTTGCGCACTCGACTTATGTCAATATCTGCCGGCGCATGAGTTTGTGGCGGTAGTGTTTAGCGCCGCCGCAGAATATCTAGTTAATTTTGTGAGCGGCGCAAACATCGCCGCGCATGGGCGCTAGATGCTTTGTTCCCCATTGGTGACCTCTTAAGGTGCTAAGTGGAGGGGCTAACCAACCGACTTTCCCCCCACATGTTTAATTGTGTTTCCCACTTTGTCGTTCCCCATCCCATCCGCGCTGCTGTCAGCTATTGATTGTGAACATGATATCGTGTTACCAAGATTCAAATATTCTATATTCAACTCAGGCAATTTTTTTATTGAAGGTGACTCTTTATTTAACGAATTTCAGTCTGCTACCTACACTGAACATTGGTAACAGATCAGAAGAATGCTGTCTTGGTTTAGGAGACTTTTCACCTGATGGCGAAAGATCATCGACCTGAAACGTTAACTCTGTTTCTCTCTCTCTCTCCACCGATGCTGCCTGACCCGCTGAGGATTTCCACCATTTTCTGTTTTCATTTTAGATTTCCAGTATCCACAGTATTTTGTGTTTGTTTTCAGCTAATGCTCGGTATGGTTACTTACAGAGTCATTGGAACAAATCCTGGCAGATCACATCCACATCTTTAAATACCTGAAATATCGGCTAATCATTCAGTTCCAGTCAGTGTCTCCTTTCCAACCCTCTCCAGTTCTGCATTAGTGGCACTGCTTCTGATGGTTAAAGTAGGATTACAAGGATAATTTATATTCTCACAAAACGTTCATTCAGACAGATTTCAATACATTTATTTCCAATCAATGTTTTAAATTTGCAATTGGATCCCATGGCCGTCGGTCACAGTTCAGTGGAACTGTCAATGAGACCCAGAGTGATTCTCTATTGCCTCCTGCTGTACTTCAGGATAAACAATCCCAGCTGATTGTAACTGAAGTACTGAGGATAAGAAAATCCTTTGATATCTTCTCGTCTCGTATTTTCTGCACAAGTTGGAAACAACAGCTGAAAAAGTACAAGGATAAATCTCTTCCATTTGTGTTCAGATACTTTACAACAGCAACCGGTGGCACTGTGCCTGTGGGATAAATCATCTGATTTCGATGCTGATAAATGCATTTAGTGGTACATTACCTGGTCAACCATCACTAATTCAGAGTCCATTATTTGCAATGTTACTTGGCAAATCTTCCTTTCAATGAGCTACAATTTGTGTATTTCAAAAAAAAAGCAGAAAACACAATCTTCAAAACATATCTGACAGCCCAGTTATCGTTATAAATGCAGTGCACTTGTATTTATTTTCTCAGCATTGTCATATTACATCCGTACATTTTACTTACAATTGCCTGTAATTATTGCATGCCAAGGTTGCAGTTACTTATTTTGCTATTGCATTCATTTTCAGTTCTAAATAGAATGGATATTCTTACCAGGAGTAGGAATCCAAGCGGGATTTCCCGCTCACTAACACAGGGGCACAAAGCGAATTGCACCGCTCCAAATGCTGACTGATCCCGGGACACGAAGGCTTCCTGAGAGGTTCTGGTCCTTTGTGTCCCTGGTACCTCGGGCAGTGCATTTGTCTGCTGGGCAAAATATAGATCGATCATTTAATCTCTCCTTGATCAAACATCTGTTACTTTCATGTTGTTTTTATTCCAATTTCATTTACTGATTCCACAATATATTCCCGATTATTCTTACAATAAACCCTGTATTCAGCTCCACAGGCAATAGGATTAGATTATATCATTGAATGTCGCTCGTGAGTTGCAGATTTCAACCTGAATTCCATCAAAATGCTGCCTTTGCTCCCAGCCTGATGTATAATTTCCCTGTTTATTTCCCTTCCTCACAGTGAACTTCGTGACGATTGTGATCCTGTCTCGGGGAAAGTGCGGCCTCTCCAAATGTGTGACTCGCTACCTGGTGGCCATGGCAGCGGCAGATCTACTGGTCGTTATCCTCGACCTGATATTGAGGCAAATTCCGATTATTTATTCGGAACAGTTTCATTTCCTGTGGTCCATCCGCGTGTGTAATATCCACGCCGTCCTGCTGTTCGCAGCCACAGACTGTTCTGTCTGGTTCACCGTTACTTTCACCTTTGATCGATTTGTAGCCATTTGTTGCCAGAAGCTGAAAACGAAATATTGCACCGAGAAAACGGCGGCTGTGGTTTTGGCAACAGTGACTGTGGTGAGCGGTTCAAAGAACATAATCTGGTATTTTATGTTCACAGATCGGTATGCGCATGGGAACCTCCCCTGGTTTTGTCATGTCACAATGGATGTTCAGTTGTCACTGGTCTGGGGACCAATCGAGTTCCTTCAGTATATTCTCACCCCGGGGATCGCATTTGTGGTAATTCTGCTGCTCAATGCTGTCACCGTCAGACACATTTTAGTGGCCAACAGAGCACGCAGGAGACTCCGGGGCCCCAGCAGTGGGAAGAGTCCCAGAGACCCAGAGATGGAGAGCCGCAGGAAATCCATCATTTTACTGCTTGTTATCTCCGGCAATTTCATCCTTTTATGGGCAGTGTTGATGGTGTTTTCTATATGGTGGCGGATGAGGAATTTGGGGGATTATTCTGTAGATCTACCTTTTTATGTAATGGAAGTGGGATTCATGCTGCAGCTGCTGAGTTGCTGCACAAACACTGGGATTTACGCCGTAACCCAGACTAAGTTCAGAGAGCAGTTGAAGAATGTGGTGAAATATCCCTTTACTCTGATTGTAAAATACATTAAAAGATGAGAAGAAGCGGAGACTTTGCAGCCCGAGACTTCCCTGTGCCTGTTATTGTGGTGAGCAGCTCTCGCCAGTTCCGGGCCAGCGGCCCGGTTATCTGGGACATTCACACGTTCACTCACACATTGTCTGCACTGTGCTCACTGGGCCTGATATTGTGGCGCCCAGCACAAAGATGGCGGATCTGGCGCCCCGCACAAAGATGGCGGCTCTGGCGCCCCGTACAATGATGGCAGCTGTGGGGGACCGGCACAAAGATGGCGACTCTGGGGATCCTCACAATGATGGTGGCCCTCACTTGCGGCCGTTCCCTGGCGGCGGGAGGCGATCATCCGGAGGGCGGCAGCAGTTGGACTCCCATTTACCATGCGAGTGGGCGACGAGGAGGAGCAGCCCAGCCCGGCCCGTCCCACAGAAGCAGGAGCAGCCCAGCCCGGGGAGGAGGAGGCCCGGAACCAGGACTCTATAAATCATTATAACACTTTATAATACTTTAAAATCTTACACCACTTTGCATATCTTTATATCCCTTTTTAAATCATTATGGCCATTAATAAAACATTATGATGCTTTTTAAATCATTATGACAATAAATAAATCATTTTTATAATTCATTATTTGGATGTAGGCATCGCTGACAAGGCCAGCATTTATTGCCCATCCCTATTTTCCCTGGAGAGGGTGGTTGTGAGCCGCCTGAGATAAGCGAGTGTCTTGCTGGGCCATTTCAGAGGCCAGTTAAGAATCAATAACATTGCAGTGTGTCTGG
Organism: Squalus acanthias; assembly: GCA_030390025.1. Taxonomy (NCBI): domain Eukaryota; kingdom Metazoa; phylum Chordata; class Chondrichthyes; order Squaliformes; family Squalidae; genus Squalus; species Squalus acanthias. The sequence continues at coordinate 42,644 of JASTWF010000196.1, read as the reverse complement.
AGTCATATTTTAGGTATGGACGGCAGATTTCCTTCCCTAAACGCCATTAGTGAACCAGATGGGTTTTTACGACAACCTGGTACTTTCTTGGTCTAGTCTACTCAATCTCTCCTCAGAGGACAATCCCCCATCCCAGGAAACAGTCTGGTGAACATTCGCTGCACTCCCTCTATGGCAAGTATATCCTTCCTTAGGTAAGGCGACCAAAACTGTACACAATACTCCAGCTGTGGTCTCACCAGGGCCCTATATAATTGCCATAAGACGTCTTTACTTTTATAATCAAATGCTCTTGTATTAAAGGCCAACATACCATTTGCTTTCCTAATTGCTTGCTGTACCTGCAGGTTAACGTTCAGTTATTTTTGCAGAAGGAAAGCCAGGTCCCTCTGAACACCAACATTTCCCAATCTCACACCATTTCAAAAATACTCTGCTTTTCTAATTTTCCTACCAAAGTGGATAACTTCACATTTCTCCACCTTATATTCCATCCACATATTACGTCCACGTAAGTTATAAGAATATTAATCCGAATGCAACCAGACAATCAACAAATATAAAGTGCTGTAGTTCTTTAATTCGCAGTATTAAAAAGAACTGAACAAAATGGGTATCCGTATTTTCAACTTCAATCACTCACATTAACAAACGTTGTTTACTCATATGTTGACGTGAAGATTTATAATTTACCAATTTCGCTTCGAATGTTTTTCTCTCAAACATTCACCACAATATTATTCCGTGCTCTTAGCACGAAAAGTGTTGAATTATTTTAATTACTTCGCAATTAAAAGCGGGAAAGAAACTTCATTGTACTCACAATTTTTAATCTCCTATATCAAACATTCAAACCAAATCGAATTTTACGTTGTCAATTTAATCAAAGTTTGTTCTGTTTCTTTCTCAATAAAGAGAGGGGTTTCTTCTAAAGTGTAATCTGCAATTTTTATATGTCATTACATAACTAATGTTTCTATTAACACTCCACTAAATGTTTAAGAGGAAATCTATATTACATTCTTTTTATAATTTATTTTTATTCGTTTTGTGCGATCAGGGCTTCGCTGGCAATGCCAGCATTTATTGCCCATCCCGAGTTGCCCTTGAGACGGTGGTGGTGAGCCGACTTCTTGAACCGCTGCAGTCCGTGTGGTGAAGGTACTCCCACTGTGCTGTTAGGGAGGGAGTTCCAGGATTTTGACCCAGCGACGATGAAGGATCGGCGATATGCTTCTGAGTCAGGATGGTGTGTGACTTGGAGGGGAACTTGAAGGTGGTGGTGTCCCCATGCGCCTGTTGTCCTTCTAGGTGGAAGAGGTTGCAGTTTTGGGAGGTGCTTACGAAGAAGCCTTGGCGGGTTGCTGCAGTGCATCATGTAGATGGTGCACACTGCAGCCACGGTAAACCGGTGGTGGAGGGGGTGATTGTTAAAGGTGGTGGATGGTCTGCCAATCAAACGGGCTGCTTTCTCCTGGATGGGATCGAGCCTCTTGAGTGTTGTTGGAGCTGCACTCATACAGGCAAGTGAAAAGTATTCCATCACACTCCTTACTTGTGCGTTTTAGATGGTGGAAAGTCTTTGAGGAGTCAGGAAGTGAGACACTCGTAGCAGAATTACTGGCCTCTGACCTGCTCTTGTTGCCACATTATTTATGTGGCTGGTCCAGTTAAGTTTCTGGTTAATGGTGACCCCCAGGATGTTGATAGTGGGGGATCCGGCGTTGGTAATGCCATTGAATGTCAAGTGGAGGTGGTTAGACTCCCTCGTGTTGGAGATAGTCATTGCCTGGCACTTCTGTGGCGCGAATATTACCTGCCACTTATCAGCCCAAACCCTTCCAAGACAGGCACAACACGAGTTAGACACAAAGTAAAGTTGCATCAACACTGGCCCATCAAACAATCCCAAAGCAGGTGCAGCATGGATTAGATACAGATTAAAGATCCGTTTACACTGTCCCATCAAACTCTCCCAGGGCAGGTAAAGCACAGGGTAGATACAGAGTGAACCTCCCTCTACAATGTAACATCAAACACTCTCAGGGCAGGTACAGCACGGGTTAGATACAGAGAAAAACTCTCTACACTGTCCCATCAAAAAATCCCAGGGCAGGTTCAGACAATGTTTGGTCCAGAGTAAAGCTCTGAAATGAATATTTTGCATCTGTGTTCACTGTGGAGAAGGACGATGGAGGCATAGAAATCAGGCAGGGGGATTGTGAAATACTTGAACAAATTAGTATTGAGAGGGAGGAGGTACTAGCGGTTTTAGCGGGCTTAAAAGTGATAAATCCCCAGGCCCTGACGGGATGTATCCCAGGCTGCTGTGTGAGGCAAGGGAGGAGACTGCAGGGGCTCGGACACAAATTTTCAGAACCTCTCTGACCACAGGGGAGGTGCCAGAGGACTGGAGAACAGCTAACGTAGTACCATTGTTCAAGAAGGGTAGTAGGGATAAACCAGGGAATTACAGGCCAGTGAGCCTAACATCAGTGATAGGGAAATTATTGGAAAAAATTCTGAGGGACAGAATTAGTCTCCACTTGGAGAGGCAAGGATTAATCAGGGATAGTCAGCATGGCTTTGTCAGGGGAGATCATATCTCACCAATTTGATTGAATTTTTTGAGGGGGTGACCAGGTGTGTGGATGAGGATAGTGCAGTTGATGTCGTCTACATGGTCTTCAGTAAGGCTTTTGATAAAGTCCCACATGGGAGACTGATCAAGAAGGTAAGAGGCCATGGGATCCAGGCAATTTGGCACATTGGATGCAAAATTGGCTTAGTGGCAGGAGGCAGATTGTGATGGTCGAAGGTTGTTTTTGTGACTGGAAGCCTGTGTCCAGTGGTGTAACGCAGGGAAAGGTGCTGGGTCCTTTGCTGTTAGTAGTGTACATTAATGATTTAGATATGAATGTAAGTTCGCAGATGACACGAAAATTGGTGGAGTGGTAAATAGCGAGAAGGGAAGCCTCAGACTACAGGACGATATAGGCGGGATGGTTAGATGGGCAGAACAGTGGCAAATGGAATTTAACCCTGAAAAGTGTGAGGTGATGTATTTTGGGAGGACAAACAAGGCAAGGGAATACACAATGAACGGTAGGACCCTAGGAACGACAGCGGATCAGAGGGCCCTTGGCGTGCATGTACATAGATCCCTGAAGGCAGCAGGACAGGTAGATAAGGTGGTTAAAAAGGCATATTGGATACTTGCCTTCATTAGCCGAGGCATAGAATATAAGAGCAGGGACGTTATGATGGAGCTGTACAAAACGCTGGTTAGGCCACAGCTGGAATACTGTGTGCAGTTCTGCTCGCCACACTATAGGAGGGATGTGATTGCATTGGAGAGGGTGCAGAGGAGATTCACCAGGATGTTACCTGGGCTGGAGCGTTTCAGCAGTGAAGAGAGACTGGACAGGCTGGGGTTGTTTTCCTTAGAGCAGAGAAGGCTGAGGGGGGACCTGATTGAGGTGTACAAAATTATGAGGGGCATAGCTCGGGTGGTAAAAAGGAAATTCTTCCCTTCGTAGAGGGGTCAATAACCAGGGGGCATAGTTTCAAGGTAAGGGGCAGGAGGTTTAGAGGGGATTTGTGGCAAAACTTTTTCACCCAGAGGGTGGTTGAAATCTGGAGCTCACTCCCTTAAAGGGTGGTAGAGGCAGGAACGCTCACGACATTCAAAGCACTCCCAGGACAGGTACAGCACTGGTTAGATACAGAGTAAAGCTCCCTCTACAATGTCCCATCAAACACTCCCAGGGCAGGTACAGCTTCTATTAGATACAGAGTAAAGCTGCCTCTGCACTGTCCCATCAAACACTCCCAGGGCAGGTTCAGACCACGTTTGATACAGTGTAAAGCTGCTTCTACACTGTCCCATCAAACACTCCCAGGGCAGGTAAAGCACGGGTTAGATAAAGAGTAAAGCTCCCTCTACAATGTCCCATCAAACATTCCTCGGGCAGGTAGATCAGTAGTTGGGAAAATGCTGGAATCTATTATAAAGGATGCTATAACTGGGCACTTAGAAACTAATAGTAAGATTGGGCAGAGTCAGCATGGATTTATGAAAGGGAAATCCTGTTTGACAAACATATTGGAGTTCTTTGAGGATGTAACTAGTGGAGTAGACAAAGGGGAACCGGTAGATGTGGTGTATCTGGATTTTCATAAGACCTTCGATAAGGTCCCACACAAGAGGTTGTTGAACAAAATGAGGGCACATTGAATTGGGGGTAATATACTAGCATGGTTCGAGAATTGGTTAACAGACAGAAAACAAAGAGTAGAGAAAACGGGTCTTTATCAGGATGGCAGATGCGACTAGTGGAGTACAGCAAGGATCGGTGCTTGGGCCCCAGCTATTCACTATCTATACCAAGGATTTTGGATGAGGGGACTTAATGTAACATTTCAAATTTGCTGATGACACAAAGCTAGGTGGCAGTGTCAGTTGTGAAGAAGATGTGAAGAGACTTCAAGGGGATCTCAAAGGGCTCAGTGAGGGGCGTGAACATGGCAGATGGAATATAATGTCGATAAATGTGAAGTTATCCAGTTTGGTAGACAAAACAGAAAGGCAGAGTATTTCCTAAATGGTGAAAGATTGGGGAACGCAGATGCACAAAGGGACCTGGGTGTCCTTGTACATGAGTCATTGAAAGTGAATGTGCAGAGTAAAGCTTCCTCTAAACTGTCCCATCAAACACTCCCAGGGCAGGTTCAGACCACGTTTGATACAGAGTAATGCTCCCTCTACACTGTCCCATCAAACTTTCCCAGGGCAAGTACAGCGGGAGTTAGAAACAGAGCAAAGCTCCGTCTACACTATCCCATCAAACACTTCCAGGACACATTCAGACCATGTGTGATACAGAGTAAAGCTCCCTTTACACTGTCCCATCAAACCCGTCCAGGACAGGGAGAACACGAGTTAGACAGAGCAAAGCTCCCTCTATACTGTCCAATCAAACACTCCCAGGGCAGGTGCAGCACGGATTAGATACAGATGAAAGCTCCCTCTACACTGTCCATCAAATCACTCCCAGGACACGTATAACACGGGTTAAATGCAGAGTAAAGCTGCCTGTATACTGTCCCTTCAAACCCTTCCAGGACAGCACAACAAGAGTTAGATACAGACTTAAGCTCCCTCTACGGCGTCCCATCAACACTCGCAGGGCAGGTACAGTACACGTTAGATACAGCATAAAGCTCCCTCACTAGAAGGAGACACACCGCGGGCCACACTCACAGGAAGTAGACACACCGCGGGACACACTCACTGGAAGGAGACACAGCGGGACACACTCACTGGAAGGAGACACACCGCGGGACACACTCACTGGAAGGAGACACACCGCGGGACACACTCACTGGAAGGAGACACACGATGAGAAGGGCGGAGCCCAGGGGCGAGGGAGGGGCCCGGGGGTGCGGTAGATTCCCAGGAGTGGTGCAGCGGGGTCGGGAGGACCACACTGCAGCTTATGAAACCCAGGCAGAGAGGACCTGCGGGAAGAGGGAGGAGGACAGTAGGAGAGGGTTTGTGTGTGTGTGCTCGGCCGATGTAGCAGAGCCTGGTCTCCAATCGTCTTGGATCCCCTTGCCATTGGACCAAGACCTTGCTCTGTCAAGCCTGTGTGGTAGTAGGTGTGCAACGGCCACCCCACGTTAAAAGAATTCACGCACAGGCATCTTCCACCCTTTAAAATGAAGTTCGGGACCTGGAACATCAGGACCCTCATGGACAAGCCCAACAGCGACAGACCGGAACGCCATTGTGCTATCGTTGCCCGGGAGCTCAGACGTTTCGACATAGACATCACCGCCCTAAGCGAGACCCAGTGGCCAGAGGAAGGCCAGCTCAAGGAGCAAGGCTGTGGTTATACCTTCTTCTGGAAAGGCAAAGCTGAAGAAGAACGCCGCCTGCATGGGGTAGGTGTCGCCATAAAAAATGAGCTAGTTAAACGTCTCAGAGACTCCCCTTGTGGAATAAACGAACGCCTCATCACTCATGGCTCAACCTAGCCCGGAACCGTCATCAGTGCATACGCCCCAACACTGGAAGCCACAGACAAGACCAAAGACGAATTCTACTCCAGCCTCGAACAATCCCTGTCCAGAGTCCCAATGGGCGACAAGCTGATGCTCCTTGGCGACTTCAACACCAGAGGTGGAAAGGACACTGACCTCTGGGGAGGTGTGATCGGCAGAGAAGGGGTAGGGAAAGCCAACTCCAATGGTACCCTCCTCCTGACGAAATGCTAAGAACATGGCCTTGTCATAACCAACACCTTGTTCCGTCAGAGAGACAAGTACAAGGCTTCATGGCAACACCCTCGCTCCAAGCACTGGTATCTGTTGGACTACGTCATCGCCCGAGCGAGGGACCGCAAGGACGTCCGCATCACCTGTGCCATGACAGGAGCTGACGACTGCTGGACAGCCCACTGCCTAATCCGCTCTGTCATCTCCATCAACGTAGCCCCAAAACAGCGGCGGCAACAGATGCAATGCCGCAGGAAAATCAACGCTGGAGCACTCAAAGACCCTGCTAAGAAAGCTCTATCAGCCTGCGCCTCACAACCAACCTGACGACTCCCAGTGATTCAGAGACACAGAGTGTCCACGGCGCCTGGTCTGCACTCAAGGCCTCCATAATCAGCACCTGTGAAGAGACGCTCGGTCACTCGACCAGGAAAAATCTAGACTGGTTCAACAAGAACGACCAGGAGATCCAGGAGCTAATAAGTCGCAAGGGCAAGTCATTGCTGATCTGGACACAGTAACAGAACTCGAGAGCCAGAAAGCAGCTCTACAGACATTGAAGGCCGAGGTCCAACAAAAAACTCGCGACCTAAGAACAGATGGTGGGTGGAGAAAGCGCAGGAGATCCAGCAGCTGGCCGACAACCACGACGTGCGTGGATTCTTTAGCGCATTCAAGACCACCTACTGCCCAAGCACCCATGGTCCTACCCCACTGCGGGCTAAGAATGGAGAGGTACTCATCAAGGACAGAGAGGCAGACAGTGCCCGCTGGAAGGAGCACTTCGAAGATCTCCTTAACCGAAACTCTGTCTTCGATGCGAGTGTCCTCAACTCCATCCCGCAGCATGCTACCCGCAACCACCTCAGCATAACCTCAGTCCGGCATGAGGTTGAAAAGGCCATCCGACAACTGAACAACAACAAGGCCTCAGGAGCAGATGGAATCCCCGCCGAGGCGCTAAAACATGGTGAAGAAGTACAATTGGTGCGAATACATGAACTCATTTCTCTTATTTGGAAGGAGGAGTGCATGCCAGGGGATATCAGAGATGCCGTAATCGTGACCATCTTCGAGAAAGGTGACAAGTCTGATTGTGGTAATTACAGAGCAGTCTCCCTGCTGTCTGCCACAGGGAAAGTCAGCGCAAGAATCCTCCTCAATCGCCTTCTCCCAGTGGCGGAAGAGCTCCTCCCAGAGTCGCAATGTGGATTACGCCCACTAAGGGGCACAATGAACATGACCTTCACCGCGCGTCAACTACAAGAGAAATGCAGGGAACAGCACCAACCGCTGTACATGGTCTTCTTTGACCTCATAAAGGCCTTCGACACCATCAACCGTGAGGGATTATGGAGTATCCTCCTCAAATTCAGCTGCCCTCAAAAGTTTGTCACCATCCACCGCCTGCTTCACGACAACATTCAAGCTGTAATCCTGACAAACAGATCCACCAGAGCCCCAATTCATGTACGGACCGGGGTCAAGCAAGTCTGTGTCATCGCAACAACGCTCTTCTCGTTCTTCCTGGCTGCAATGCTCCATCTCACCCTCAGTAAGCTCCCCCCCGGAGTGGAGCTAATCTACAGAACAAATGGGAAACTGTTCAAACTCCATCGCCTCCAGTCCAGATCCAAGGTCGTTCCATCCTCTGTCATCGAATTACAGTATGCAGACCATGCTTGCATCTGTGCTCACTCACCAGTCGAACTCTAAACCATCGTCAACATCTTCACCGAAGCGTACGAGAGCATGGGCCTTACACTAAACATCCGTAAGAGAAAGGTCCTCCGCAACCCGCCACAAGTACTGCTCCCCCATTATCAAAATCCATGACGAGGCCTTGGACAACGTGGACCACTTTCCATATCTCGGGAGCCTACCGTCAACAAGGGGAGATGTCGATGACAAAGTCCAACACCGCCTTCAGTTTGCCAGTGCAGCCTTCGGTCGCCTGAGGAAGAGAATGTTTAAAGACAAGGACCTCAAACCCAGCCCCAAGCTCATGGTCTACAGAGCAGTAGTGATACCCAACCTCCTGTATGCTTCAGAGACATGGACCATGTAAGCAGGTATCTCAAAGCACTGGAGAGGTACCATCAATGCTGCCTCCGCAAGATCCTGCAAGTCCATTGGCAGGATAGGCGCACCAACTTCAGCGTTCTCACTCAGGCCAACATCCCCAGCATCGAAGCTTTGACCACGTTCGATCAGCTCCGATGGCCGGACCACACCGTCCGCATGCCCGCTAAGAGACTTCCAAAATTAGCGCTCTACTCGGAGCTCCGGCACGGCAAGAGAGCCCCAGGCAGAGGAAACGCTTCAAGGACACTCTCAAAGCCTTCTTGGAAAAGTGCAACATCCCCAGCGACACCTGGGAATCCCCGGCCCAAGACCGCACAAAGTGGAGGAAAAGAATCCGGGAAACCGCCGAATACTTCGAGTCCCTTCGCCAGGAGCAAGCGGAAGCAAACGCAAACAGCAGAAGGAGCGCACGTCATCCCAAGCACCCCACACACCCGCCCCTTCAACCACCGTCTGCCCCACCTGTGACAGAGACTGTAGGTCCCGCATTGGACTCATCAGTCACCTGAGAACTAATTTTTAGTGTGGAAGCAAGTCATCCTCGTTTCCGAGGGACTGCCTAAGAAGACTCTGTGACTCCATCTGTGGAGTCCCTAAGTATAGACCCACTCTGTGACACCCTCTGTGGAGACCCTAAGTATAGACCCACTGTGTGACACCATCTGTGGAGTCCCTAAGAATAGACCCACTCTGTGACTCCATCTGTGGAGTCCCTAAGTATGGACTCACTCTGTGACTCCATCTGTGGAGTCCCTAAGTATATACCCACTCTGTGACTCCATCTGTGGAGTCCCTAAGTATAGACCCACTCTGTGACTCCATCTGTGGAGTCCCTGAGTATAGACCCACTCTGTGACACCCTCTGTGGAGTCCCTAAGTATAGACCCACTCTGTGACACCCTCTGTGGAGTCCCTAAGTATAGACCCACTCTGTGACACCATCTGTGGAGTCCCTAAGTATAGACCCACTCTGTGACACCATCCGTGGAGTCCCTAAGTATAGACCCACACTGTGACTCCATCTGTGGAGTCCCTAAGTATAGACCCACTCTGTGACTCCATCTGTCAAGTCCCGAAGTATAGACCCACTCTGTGACTCCATCTGTGGAGTCCCTAAGTATAGAGCCACTCTGTGACTCCCCCTGTGCAGTCCCTAAGTATAGACCCACTCTGTAACACCCTCTGTGTGAGTGTGCGATTCATTCTGTTTCTGTCAGTCTCTGGTGCGGTGTGTGAGTGTGCGATTCATTCTGTATCTGACAATCTCTGATACAGTGGGATCCCTTGCCTTGTCAGCCCTTCCGAAATGCATAACCTCACAATTCTCCAGATTGAATTCCATTTGACCCTTTTCTGCACAACTGACCAGTCCAGTGATTTCTTCCTGCATATATCATGCGTTATACACAGACTAAAGCTTCCATTAGACTGCCCAATCAGACAGTCAAAGGGCAGGTAAAGCACGGGTAAGATAGAGAGATGCAAAGTAAAGCTTCCTCTACAATGGAAACCCAAAACACTCTCTGGGCAGACACGGAATGGGTGGCGTACAGAGTAAAGCTCCCACTAATTTGGTTCAGCCGAGCCTGATGCGAGATGTTGACCAGCTCCCAGTATCTGGTTAGACTCTCACATTGGAAAAATCCTGGACTGATGGGATTCCCAGTAAAGTTCCTCACCTTTCCAATTATTGTTGAAGCTTCCTGTTTTTATCCCTTTTCCGAAAATGGGGATCTCGGTTCGCCGGAGCTGTTCTGTGAAACCAGCGATATTTCTCCTCTCCCAGTCAGTGAGGCGATGATTCGACTTCTCTCTCTCCACCTTCCTGAGATATTGCTCACTCCCAGAGACTGTCAACAGTAAAATGATTCATGTTAATCCCAGAATCTGTAACTGGAATACAGTGCGACTGTTTTTGTGACTGATTATATTTAATTTGACTAAACTCACTGCCAGTGTCAGCTGTCACTCCAGCTCCTCCCACAGCGACATCCCACTGATGGGCCGTAACCAGGGGCGAAAACCTGACCCCAGGTGACATCACAAAGGAACCGGGAGCCAATCACACAGCAGCCGGGAATAATGACACAAAGCGGCCATAGCCCCTCCAAAGTAAACGTGGATTTACAAAAGGTAAATCGTGCTTGACTAATCCATTGGAATTTTTTGAGGATGTAACTGGTAAAATAGATAAGGGAGAACCAGTGGATGTGGTGTATTTGGACTTTCAAAAGGCTTTCGATAAGGTCCCGCATAAGAGATTAGCGTGTAAAGTTAAGGCACATGGGATTGGGGGGCAAGGTATTGACTTGGATAGAGAACTGGTTGGCAGACAGAAAGCAAAGAGTTGGAATAAACAAGTCTTTTTCAGAGTGGCAGGCAGTGACTAGTGGGGTACCGCAGGGATCGGTCCTTGGACCCCAGCTATTCTCAATATATATTAAATGATCTAGTCAAGGGAACTAGATGTAATATCTCCAAGTTTGCAGACGACACAAAGCTGGGTCGGCGTGTGTGCTGTGAGGAGGATGCCGAGAAACTCCAGGATGATTTGGACAGGTTGGGTGATTGGGCAGAAGCATGGCAGATGCAATATAACGTGGATAAATGCGAGGTTATCCACTTTGGTGTCATAAACAGGAAGGCAGATTATTATCTGAATGGCAATAGATTGGGAGAAGGGGAAGTGCAACGAGAACTGGGTGTCCTTGTGCACCAGTCGCTGCAGGTAAGCATGCAGGTGCAGCAGGCGGTTAAGAAGGCAAATGGATGTTGGCCTTCGGAGCGAGAGGGTTTGAGTGCTCGAACGAGGATGTCTTGCTGCAGTTGTACAGGGCCTTGGTGAGACCACATCTTGAGTATTGAGTGCAGTTTTGGTCGCCTTATCTGAGGAAGGAGGTTCTTGCCATGGAAGGAGTTCAGTGAAGATTCACCAAGCGATTACCTGGCATGGCAGGAATGACGTTTGGGGAGAGATTGGGTCGATTGGGATTATACTCGCTGGAGTTTATAAGAATGAGAGGGGATCTCATTGAAACTTATAACATTCTGACAGGACTGGACAGACTAGATGCAGGAAGGATGTTCCCGTTGGTCGGAGAGTCCAGAAGCAGGGGTCACAGTCTAAGGATAAGGGGTAAGACATTTAGGACAGAAATGAGGAGGAATTTCTTCACGCAGAGAGTGGTGAACCTGTGGAATTCTCTACCACAGAAGGCAGTAGAGACCAATTCATTAAATATATTCAAGAAGGACTTGGATATATTTCTTAAGGCTAAAGGGATCAAGGGATATGGGGAGAAAGCAGGGACAGGGTTCTGAATTTGGATGATCAGCCATGATCGCATTAAATGGCGGAGCAGGCTCGAGGGGCTGAATGGCCTGCTCCTGCTCCTATCTTCCATGTTTCTCCCACTCTACAATACAGAGCTCCCTCTACATTACTCCGAAAGTGTACCCCCACTTTATATCCTGTGTCAGCATCGAGTGCTCCCAGGGCAGATACAATACAGAGCTCCCTCTACATTACCCTGACAGTGTCCCCCCACTTTATACCCACTGTCAGCATCGTGCACTCCCAGGGCAGGTACAATACAGAGCTCCCTCTACATTACTCCGAAAGTGTACCCCCACTTTATACCCAGTGTCAGCATCCAGCATTCCCAGGGCAGGTATAATACAGAGCTCCCTCTACATTACCCTGACAGTGTCCCCCCACTTTATACCCAGTGTCAGCATCCAGCATTCCCAGGGCAGGTACAGTACAGAGCTCCCTCTACATTACCCTGACAGCGTACCCCCACATTATACCCAGTGTCAGCATCGTGCACTCCGAGGGCAGGTACAATACAGAGCTCCCTCTACATTACCCTGAGAGTGTACCCCCACTTTGTACCCAGTGTCAGCATCGAGCACTCCCAGGGCAGGTACAATACAGAGCTCCCTCTACATCACCCTGACAGTGTACCCCCACTTTATACCCAGTGTCACAGTGTACCCCCACTTTATACCCAGTGTCAGCATCCAGCATTCCCAGGGCAGGAACAATACAGAGCCCCCTCTATATTACCCTGACAGTGTACCCCCACTTTATACCCAGTGTCAGCATCGAGCACTCCCAGGGCAGGTACAATACAGAGCTCCCTCTACATCACCCTGACAGTGTACCCCCACTTTATACCCAGTGTCAGCATCGTGCACTCCCGGAGCAGGTACAATACAGAGCTCCCTCTACATTACCCTGAGAGTGTACCCCCACTTTATACCCAGTGTCAGCATCCAGCACTCCCAGGGCAGGTATAATACAGGGCTCCCTCTACATTACCCTGACATTACCACTGTTACTCCCTCCCGCTCCATAACATTTCTGTTCCTGACTCTGCTCCAGCTCGGGTTCCCCTGCCACAGTTCCTCTGCCGCTTGTTCCAGATGTTCCAGGGTCCACTTTGCTGGACAGGTCACAGCGGGGTCTAAGGGTAGAGGAAGATTCAGAGGTCAAACACCATTTAAAGTGAAACAGTCAGAGCGGCCGTAATCACCCTCAGGACCTTAACCACAATGCCCAGGGTCAGTGACCCTTTACCCACAATTCCCAGTGTCAGTGACCCTGTACTCACAAGGCCCAGTGTCAGTGATCATGTACCCACAATGCCCAGGGTCAGTGGCCCTGTACCCACAATGTCCAGGGTCAGTGGCCCTGTACCCACAATGCCTGGGGTCAGTGGCCCTGTAAGCACAATGCCCGGGGTCAGTGACCCTGTACCCACAATGCCCAGGGTCAGTGAATCTGTACCCACAATGCCCAGGGTCAGTGACCCTTTACCCACAAAGCCCAGTGTCAGTGACTCTGTACCCACAATGCCCAGGGTCAGTGAACCTGTGTCCAAATGCCCAGTGTCAGTGACCCTGTACCCACAATGCCTGCAGTCAGTGGCCCTGTACCCACAATGCCCAATGTCAGTGGCCCTGTGTCCACAAAGCCCAGTGTCAGTGGCCCTGCAGCCACAATGCCCAGTGGCAGTGGCCCTGCACCCACAATGCCCAGGGTCAGTGGCCCTGTACCCACAATTCTCAGTGTCAGTGGCCCTGTGACCACAATGCCCAGGGTCAGTGGCCCTGTACACACAGTGCCCAGTGTCAGTGGCACTGTGACCACAATGCCTGGGGTCAGTGACTCGGTACCCACAATGCACAGTGTCAGTGGCCCTGTACCCACAATGCCTGGGGTCAGTGACTCGGTACCCACAATGCACAGTGTCAGTGGCCCTGTACCCACAATGCCCAGCGTCAGTGACCATGTGCCCACAATGCCCGGGGTCAGTGACTCTGTACCCACAATGCCCAGGGTCAGTGGCCCTGTACCCACAATGCCCAGGGCGAGTGACTCTGTACCCACAATGCCCAGTGTCAGTGACTCTGTACCCACAATGCCCAGTGTCAGTGATCCTGTACCCACAATGCCCAGTGTCAGTGGCCTGCACCCACAATGCCCAGGGCCAGTGACTCTGTACCCACAATGCCCGGGCTCAGTGGCCCTGTAACCACAATGCCCAGTGTCAGTGACTCTGTACCCACAATGCCCGGGGTCAGTGGCCCTGTACCCACAATGCCCAGTGTCAGTGACTCTGTACCCACAATTCCCGGGGTCAGTGACTCTGTACCCACAATGCCCGTGGTCAATGATCCTGTGCCCACAATGCCTGGGGTCAGTGGCCCTGTACCCACAATGCCCACTGTCAATGATCCTGTGCCCACAATTCCCGGGGTCAGTGACTCTGTACCCACAATGCCCGGGGTCAATGATCCTGTGCCCACAATGCCCGGGGTCTGTGGCCCTGTACCCAAAATGCCCAGTGTCAGTGACTCTGTACCCACAATGCCTGGGCTCAGTGACGCTGTACCCACAATGCTGAGTGGCCCGTCCACATACCGGTCACCTGGGCGATGAACTCCATTGACCAATCGGCTTCACTGTCGGCCTGCGATGCCGTCGGCTCGGTGGCCAGATACTCCTCGACCCAGGACCCCGACATCGCCAGGTCTGCCACAACGGGGGCTTGGGGTGTGAAAACAGGTCCCGAATCTGGGCAGGAAACACCCAGGCTCCATCACCGGCCTGAGCTGATTTGACCCTCTGCTCCCAGGGGTGATTTTACCTCGCTGCCAGGCATGTCAAAGCCTTCAGTTCTCAACCTCCTGCATCTCCGCCAGCCGGTCGTCCATCTTGAACGTGTGGGGTGCGCGGGGCAGCAGCGGGCCATTCTGCTCAGTCACGAACTCCGAGACTAACTGCAAGAGAGAGAGGCGGCAATTAGACTCACACAATTATGGGTGCCCACCCCTGAAATGTCCCCTCCCGGAGTGGGTACTGAGATCCCCCACACACAGAGCAGGAAAGTCCCAGGCTCCATCCCCGGCCTGTGCTGAGTTAGCCTGATCTCCCCCGGTGAGGGACTGTGACCCCCACACACAGAGCAGGAAAGGCCCAGGCTCCATCCCCGGCCTGTGCTGAGTTAGCCTAATCTCCTCCGGTGAGGGACTGTTACGCCCACACACAGAGCAGGAAAGGCCCAGGCTCCAACCCCGGCCTGTGCTGAGTTAGCCTGATTCTGGCCCGGTGAATGAAGCCTGGATTACAGGCTGACACAATAACCATCTTTGTCCTATCAGGCAGATCCCAGTGGCTTGGAGACTTCGAATATGGCATGGACTGGTTGGGCCGAATGGCCTGTTATCGTCCAAGAGACATTTTATAATTCTAAGGGAGAGGGATTGAGAGAGAGAGGCATAGGAGGCGTAAATATTATAGTTATAGTCATAGATTTGCATTACTGATTGATATTATTTATTATCTATTTCTAATAGCTCTTTAATGGCCATATAATTGGCAAATGCAATTTAACACAGATGAATCTGAGGTATTACATTTTGGTAAGAAATGTAGAGAGGTCACATATTACTTGGAAAATAAGAATCTAAATGGGATAGAGGAGCAAAGGAATCTCGGAGTACAAATACACAAATCACTGAAAGTAGCGACACAGGTTAATAAGGCCAAAAAAACAAACCAATCACTCGGGTTTATATCTGGAAAGGTAGAATTGAAAAGTAGTGAATTTATGCTAAACTTGTATCGAACCTTGTTTAGACCACACTTGGAAAACTGTGTACAGTTCTGGTCGCTGTATTCTAAAAAGGATAGAGGCACTGGAGAGGGTGCAGAGAAGATTTACATGGATAATACCAGAAAAGCTAGGGTGACTTCGAAGTATATCGCTGATCCTTCATCGTCGCTGGGTTAAAATCCTGGAACTCCCTACCTAACAGCACTGTGGGAGTACCATCACCACACGGACTGCAGCGGTTCAAGAAGGCGGCTCACCACCACCTTCTCAAGGGCAACTCGGAATGGGCAATAAATGCTGGCCTTGCCAGCGGCGCCCAGATCCCTTAAACGAATAAAACAAAATACATATCAGGAACGGATGAAAACGTTGGGTCTCCTTTCTCCTGAAGGCTGAGGGGTGACCTGATAAAGCTCTTTAAAATGAGGAAAGGTTTTGATGGAGTGGATACAGAGAGAATGTTTCCACCTGTGGGGAACAGCAAAATTAGAGGCCATCAATATAAGGTAGTCACCAAGTAATCAAATAGGGAATTCAGAAGAAACCTCTTTACCCAGAGAGTGGTGAGAATGTGGAACTCGCTACCACAGGGAGTGGTTAAAGCGAATAGTATTGATACATTTAAGGGGCAGTTAGATAAGCATATGTGGGAGAAGGGAATAGAGGGTTACGCTGATAGAATTAGATGAGGTAAGACGGGAGGAGGCTCGAGTGGAGCATAAACGCTGTCATGGACTGGTTGGGTCGAATGGCCTGGTTCTGTGCTGTCTACCCCATGTAATCTCCTGTTACAGAGTAAAGCTCTCATCAAATACCTGCAGGGCAGGTACAGTGGGTTAGATACAATGTTATGCTCCCTCTGCGCTGCCCCACGAAACAGTCCCAGGGCAGGTACAGCACGGGTTAGATACAAAGTAAAGCTCCCTCTACACTGCCCACCAAACAGTCCCAGGGCAGGTACAGTGGGTTAGATACAAAGTAGAGCTCCTTCTACACTGCCCACCAAACATTCCCAAGGCAGGTACAGCACGGATTAGATACAGAGTAAAGTTCCCTCCAATTTGGTTGATCAACACAACCAACTCTGATACATCATGTGTTCAATGCAGCGTACAGCTCCCTTGACACTGCCCAATGAAGCACAACCAGCTCGGTTACAGTATGGGGTCTATACAGAATAAAGATCCCTCTACATGTAAGTGTCAAACACACCCGGGCGAGGTACGGGCAAGGTTTATCTCCGAGTTAAGCTCCGCTCAACTTGCCACATCAAAGGCCGAGCCTGACGGACGATGTTGACCAGCTCCCAGTATCTGGTTAGACTCTCACCTCAGCAAAATCCTGGACTGATGGGATTCTCAGTAAAGTTCCTCACCTTTCCAATAATTGTTGAAGCTTCCCGTTTTATCCCGTCTCCGACCCGGGGATCTCGATCCCACCAGATCTGCTCTGTGAAACCAGACACATTTCTCTAGTCCCAGTGAGTGTGGCGATGATTCGACTTCTCTCTCTCCACCTTCCTGAGATATTGCTCACTCCCAGAGACTGTCAATACAAAAAATATTCATATTAATCCCAGATCCAGTACCTGGAATACAGTGCGGCTGTTTTTGTGACTGGGATTGTATCTAATTTCATTATATTTGCAATTAATGTGTATTTGAATTACTTACATTAATATTAAATTGTTCCTTTCAGCCCTTTGCCCTGTTTATTGGGACTAAACTCACTGCCAGTGTCAGCTGTCACTCCAGCTCCTTCCACACTGACATCCCACTGATGGGCCGTAACCAGGGGCGGGGCCCTGTTTCCAAGTGACATCACACAGGAGCAGGGAGCCAATCAATCAAAGAGCAGCGTGGAAAAATGTTAAAGCGGCCAAGCCCCTCCCAATCCCCCCGGGGCAGGTACATAACGAACATACGAATTAGGAGCTGGAGTCGGCCATTCGGTCCCTCAAGCCTGTTCCGCCATTCAATAAGATCATGGCTGATCTGATTACTCCACATTCCCGTCCAACCTCCGATAACCTTTCACCCCCTTGCTTATCAGGAATCTATCTACGTCCGCCTTAAAAATATTCAAAGACTCTGCTACCACCGCCCTCTAAGGAAGAGAGTTCCAAAGACTCACGACCCTCTGTGAGAAAAACATATTCCCCCCATCTCTGTCTAAAATGGGCGCTCCATTATTTTTAAACAGTGACCCCTAGTTCTAGATTCTCCCACAAGAGGACACATCCTCCCCGCATCCACCCTGTCAAGACCCCTCAGGATCTTATAGGTTTCAATCAAGTAACCTCTTACTCTTCTAAACTCCAGTGGATACAAGCCTAGCCTGCCCAACCTTTCCTCATAAGACAACCCGCCCATTCCAGGTATTAGTCTAGTAAACCTTCTCTGAACTGCTTCCAACGCATTTACAACCTTCCTTAAATAAGGAGACTAATACTGTACTCAGTACTCCAGATGTGGTCTCACCAATGCCCTGTATAACTGAAGCATAAACTCCCTACTTTTGTATTCAATACCCCTCGCAATAAATGTTAACATGCTATTAGCTTTCCTAATTACTTGCTGTACCTGCAGACTAACCTTTTGCGATTCATGCACTGGGACACTCAGAACCCTCTGCATCTCAAAGCACTGCAATCTCTCAAAATTTAGATAACATGCTTATTTTTTATTTTTCCTGCCAAAATGCACAATTGCACATTTTCACACATTATACTCTATTTGCCAGATATTTGCCCATTCACTTAACCTATTTATATACCTTTGTAGCCTCTATATATCCTCTTCACAATTTACTTTCCAACCTATATTTTTGTCAAAAATGAGAAGTCGCACAACACCAGGTTATAGTCCAACAGTTTTATTTAAAATTAATTTAAAAGTAATTTTAAATAAAACTGTTGGAGTATAACTTGGTGTTGTGCGACTTCTCATTTTTGTCCACCCCAGTGCAACACCGGCATCTCCGCATCATATCTTTGTGTAATCAGCAAATTTAGCAACCATACCTTCGGTCCCTTCATCTATGTCAATTATATAAATTGTAAAAGTTGAGGCCCCAGCATTATCCCTGTGGCACACTACACATTACATTTGTTAAGCAGAAAATGACCCATTTATGCCTGCACTCTGTTTCCGGTTAGCTAGCCAATCTTCTATCCTTGCCAATATGTTACCCCCTACACCAGGAGCTTTTATTTTCCGAAATAACCTTTGATGTGACACCTTATCAAATGCCTTCTGGAAATCTAAGTACAGTACATCCACCGCTTCCCCTTTATCCACAGCACATGTTACTTCCTCAAAGAACTCCAGTAAATTGGTTAAACGTGAATTCCCTTTCACAAAACCATGCTGACTCTGCCTGATTACCTTGAACTTTTACAAGTGCCCTGCTATAACGTCTTTAATAATAGTTTCTAGCATCTTCCCGAAGACAGGTGTTTTGCTAACTGGCCTGTAGTTTCCTGCTTTCTGTCTCCCTCCCTTTTTGAATAAAGGAGTTACAATCGCTATTTTCTAATCTAATGGAACATTCCCCGAATCTATGGAATTTTGGAAAATTAAAACCAACGCATCAACTATCTCACTAGCTACTTCTTTTAAGACCCTAGGATGAAGTCCATCAGGACCCGGGGACTTGTCAGCCCGCATCTCCAACAATTTCCTCAGTACTACTTCCCTGGTGATTGTAATTTTCTTGACTGCCTCCCTCCCTTCCATTTCCTGATTTACAGCTGTTTCTGGGATGTTACTTGTATCCTCTGTAGTGAAGACCGATGCAAAATACCTGTTAAATTCAACTGCCATCTCCTTATTTTCCATTATTAATTCCCCAGACTCACTTTTTATAGGACCAACGCTCCCTTTGTTAACTCACTTCTTTTTAGAATATCTATAGAAACTCTTACTATCTGTTTTTATATTTCTAGCTAGCTTTCTCTCGTACTCTCATTTTTCTCTCCTTATTAATCTTTTAGTAATTCTTTGCTGTTTGTTTATATTCTGTCCAATCTTCTGACCGGCCACCCATCTTTGCACAATTATATGCTTTATCTTTAAGTATGATACTATCTTTAACTTTTTTAGTTAACCACGGATGGTGGGTCCTCCCCTTGGAATTTTTCTTTCTCGTTGGAATGGATCTATTCTGTGTATTCTGAAATATCCAATTAAATATCTGCCACTGCAGCTCTATTGACCTATCGCTTACTCTAGTTTGCCATTTCACTTTAGCTAGCTCTGCTATCATGCCCTCATAATTGCCCTTATGTAAGTAAAAAAAAAACTAGTCTTGGACCAACTCTCCTCTCCCTCAAACTGAATGTAAAATTCAATCATATTATGATCGTTGCGACCTAGGGGCACCTTCACTATGTGGTCATTAATTAATCTTATCATGTTTCACAATACCAGGTCTACTATAGCCTGCTCTCTGGTTGGTTCCAGAACGTGCTGTTCTAAGAAACTGACCCAAAAACATTCTATGAACTCCTCATCTATGCTACCTTTGCCCATCTGATTTTTCCATCTATATGTAGATTAAAATCCCCCATTATTACTGCCGTACCTTTCTGACAAGCTCCCATTATTTCTTCCTTGATACTCCATCATAACGTGTGGTTACTGTTAGGGGGCCTGTACACCACTTCCACAAGTGACTTCTTGTCTTCATCATTTCTCATCTCTACCCAAACCGCTTCTACATCCTGGTTTCCTGAACTTAAGTCATCCCTCTATTGCGCTAATACCATTATTAATTTACAGGGCCACCCCTCCACTTTTTCCTAAATATCATGTACCCTTCAATATTCAGGTCCCAATGTTTGTCATCCTGCAGCCATGTCTCTGTAATGGCTATCAGATTGTACTTATTTAATTCTATTTGCGCCATCAGTTCATCTGTTTTGTTTCGAATGCTTCGTGCATTCAGATACACAGCCTTTAGTTTTGTCCTTTTATTATTTTTGTAACCTTTAGCCTTATCTGTTGATTTACTCTTAGATTTGTACTCTCTATCCCTTCCCGTCACGGTCTGTTTATCATTTCCCATGTTGATACCTTTCTCTCTTGTCTTGTTTCTACACTTTGAATTACCACATCTTCCCAGATTTGATCCCTGGCCCCCAATATTTAGTTGAAAGCCCTCTCCACCGCCCTAGTTAGATGACTCGCCAGAACACTGGTCCCAGCACGGTTCAGGTGAAGACCAACCCAACGGTACAGATCCCACTTTCCCCAGTACTGGTGCTCGTGCCCCAGGAATCGAAACCAATTTCTCCCATACCAGTCTTTGAGCTACGCATTCATCTCTCTAATTTGATGGAACAGGGTAGAGGGAGCTTTTCTCTGTATCTAACCCGTGCTGTATCTGCCCTGGGAGTGTTTGATGGGACAGTGTAGAGGGAGCTTTACTCTGTACCTAACCCGTGCTGTATCTGCCCTGGGAGTGTTTGATGGGACAGTGTAGAGGGAGCTTTACTCTGTATCTAACCCGTGCTGTACCTGCGCTGGGAGTGTTTGATGGGTATGTGTAGATGGAGCTTTACTCTGTATCTAAACCGTGCTGTACCTGCCTTGGGAGTGTTTGATGGGTCTTTGTAGAGGGAGCTTTACTCTGTATCTAACCCGGGCTGTATCTTCCTGGGAATATTTGAAGGGACATTGTAGAGGAAGCTTTACTTTGCATCAATCCCTGTGCTGTACCTGCCCTGGGAGTGTTCGATAGGTATTTGTAGAGGGAGCTTTAATCTGTACCTAACCCGTGCACTACCTGCCCTGCGAGTATTTAATGTGACAGTGATGAGGGAGCTTTACTCTTTCAAAAAAGTGCTGTACCTGCCATGGGGCTGTTTTAAGGCACAATTTAAAGGGAGCTTTACTTTGTATCCAACCCGGGCTGTACCTGCCCTGGAAATGTTTGATGTCAGTGTCCAGCAAGCTTTATTCTACATCTAAACTGTTCTGTAACTGCCCTGGCACTTTTTGATAGGACAGTGTAAAGGGAGCTTTACTCTGTACCGAACCCATGCACTACATGCCTTGCGAGTGTTAGATGGGACAGTGAAGATGGAGCTTTACTCTATATCTAACCTGTGCTGTACTTGCCCTGGGAGTGTTTGATGGGACAGTGCAGAGGGGTCTTTACTAAGTATCTAACCCGTGCTGTACCTGCCCTGGGAGTGTTTGATGGGACAGTGTAGAGGGAGCTTTATTCGGTATCTAACGCGGGCTGTACCTGCCTGAGAAAGTTTAATGGGACAGTGTAGAGGAAACTTTACTCTGTATCTTACCTGAGCTGTAGCTGACCTGGCAGTGTTTGATGGGATAGTATAGAGAGAGCTTTATTCGGTATCTAACCTGTGCTGTACCTACCCTGGGATTGTATGATGGGATTCTGCAGAGGTATCTTAAATCTGCATCTAACCCGTGCTGTACCTGGCCTGGGAGTATTTGATGGGTCTTTGTAAAGGCAGCTTTACTCTGTACCTAACCCGTGCACTAACTGCCCTGCGAGTGTTTGATGGGACAGTGTAGAGGAAGCTTTACTCTGTATCTAACCTGTACTGCACCTGCCCTGGGAGTGTTCGATGGGACAGTGTAGAGGGAGCTTTTCTCTATATCTAACCCGTGCTGTACCTGCCCTGGGAGTGTTTGATGGGGCAGTGTGGAGGGAGCTTTACTCTGCATCTTACCTGTGCTGTACCTGCCCTGGGAGTGTTGGATGGGTCAGTGTCAAGGTAGCTTTACTCTTCATCTTACCTGTGCTGTACCTGAACTGGGAGTGTTTGATGGGACAGTGTGGAGGGAGCTTTACTCTGTATCTAACCATTGTTGTATCTGCACTTGGTGTGTTTGATGGCACAATGTAAAGTGAGCTATACTCTGTATCTAACCCGTGCAGTACCTGGCCTGGGAGTGTTTGTTGGAACAGGATAGAGGGGTCTTTACTCTATATCTAACCCGTGCTGTACCTGCCCTGGGAGTGTTTGATGGGACAGGATAGAGGGGTCTTTACTCAGTATCTAACCCGTGTTCTACCTGCCCTGGGAGTGTTTGATGGGACAGGATAGAGGGGTCTTTACTCAGTATCTAACCCGTGTTGTACCTGCCCTGGGAGTGTTTGATAGGGCAGTGCAGAGGCAGCTTTACTCTGCATCTTACCCGTGCAGTACCGGGCCTGGGAGTGTTTGATGTGATAGTATACAAGGAGCTTAACTCTGTACCTAACCCATGCACTAACTGCCCTGCGAGTGTTTGATGGGACAGTGCAGTGGGAGCTTTATTCTATATCTAACCATTGCTGTACCTGCCCTGGGCATGTTTGATGGGATTCTGTAGAGGGATCTTTACTCTGCATCTAACCCGTGCTGTAACTGGCATGAGAGTGTTTGATGCAACAGTGTAGAGGCAACCTTGCTCTGTATCTTACCTGTGCTGTACCTGACCTGGGAGTGTTTGAAGGGATAGTATAGAGGGAGCTTTATTCGGTATCTTACCCTGTGCTGTAGCTGCCCTGGGAGTGTGTGATGGGTCCTTTAGAATGAGATTTAATCTGCAGCTAAACTGTGATATGCCTGCCCTGTCAGGTATTGAAACGACAGTGTAGAGGGAGCTTTAGTCGGTATCTAACCCGTGCTGTATCTGCCCTGGGAGTCATTGATGGGAAAGTGTCGAGGCAGATTTACTCTGTATCTTACTTGTACTGTACCTGACATGTGAGTGTTTGATGGGACAGTGTAGCGTGGGCTTTACTCTGTATCTAACCCGTGCTGTACCTGCCCTGGAAATGTTTGATGGGACAGTGTAGAGGGATGTTCAATCTGTATCTAAACCGTACTGTTCCTGCCCTGGGAGTGTTTGATGGGACAGTGTAGAGGGAGCTTTACTCTGCATCTAACTCGTGCTGTAGCTGCCTGGGAATGCTTGTTGGGACAGTATAGAGAGAGCTTTACTCTGTATGTAACCCGTGCTGCACATGACCTGGGAGTGTTTGATGGCATAATGTGGAGAGAGCGTTACTCTGTATCTAACCCGTACTCAACCTGCCCTGGGAGTATGTGTTGGGACAGTGTAGAGGAAGCTTTACTCTGAATCTAAACCTTGCTGTACCTGCCCTGGGAGTGTTTGATGGGATTGTGTAGAGGGCTCTTTACTCTGTATCTAAACCTTGCTGTACCTGCCCTGGGAGTGCAAAAACGGGCAGTGTATTGTGTTCTTTACTCTATATCTAACCCATGCTGTACCTAACCTGCGAGTGTTTGATGGGACAGTGCAGAGGGATCTTTACTAAGTATCTAACAAATGCTGTAACTGCACTGTGACTGTTTGATGGGACAGTGTAGTGGGAGCCTTATAACTCTTTATAACATTAGAATCCTTAATAATCATTTACAAAAGGTGTATAACGGGTTATTAAGAATTATAATGATTTATAAAGGGTCATGTCCCTTTATCATATTTTGCATCACTTTGTACCCCATTCAAATCCCTTTATAATCCTTTGTCAATCATTATAACACTTTATAAGCCTTTGCCGATCATTACAACCTTTTATATTACTTAACCATTCATCATAGCACTTTATATTCTATTATCAACCTTTATATATCATTATAATACTTTATATTCATTTATAATAATTTATAACCCAGCATAATCCTTTATAACCCTTTATAAAGCGTCAGGATACAGCGTAGGGATAATGGGTAGGTACTCAAATTGGCAGGATGTGACTCCTGGTGTTCGGCAGGGCTGTGTTTTGGGGCCTCAGCTATTCACAATATTTATTAATGACTTAGCTGATGTCATAGAAAGTCATATACCCAAATTTGCCGATGACACAAAGATAGGCAGCATTGTAAGCAATGTAGGTGAAACCATAAAATTACAAAGGGATATTGACAGATTAAGGGAATGGGCAAAACTATGGCAAATGGATTTCAATGTAAGCAAATGTGAGGTCAAACACTTTGGACCCTAAAAGGATAGAACAGGTTACTTTCTAAATGGTGAAAAGCTAAAAAGAGTGAATGTCCAAAGAGACTTGGGAGGTCCAGGTACATAGATCATTAAAATGTCATGGACAGGTACAGAAAATAATCAAAAAGGCTTATGGAAAGCTGGTCTTTATATCTAAAGGACTATATTACAAGGGGTAGAAGTTATTCTGCAGCTATACAAAACCCTGGTTAGACCACACCTGGAGCACTGTGAGCAGTTCTGGGCACCACACCTTAGGAAGGATATATTGGCCTTGGAAGGAGTGCAGCGCAGGTTTAACAGAATGATACCCAGACTTCAAGGGTTAAGTTACGAGGAGAGATTACACAAATTAGGGTACTATTCCCTAGAATTTAGAAGGTTAAGGGGTTATCTGAGCGAAGTTTTCAGGATATTAAAGGGAACAGATAGAGTAGATAGCGAGAAACTATTTCCATTGGTTGGGATACTAGGACTGGAGGCACAGTCTAAGAATTAGAGGCAGTCCTTTCAGGAGTGAAATTAGGAAACACTTCGACACACAAAGTGGTAGAAATTTGGAACTCTCTTCCACAAATGTCAATTGATGCTAGATAAATTGTTAATTTTAAATCGGAGATTTATTGCTTTTTGTTAACCAAAGGTATTAAGGGATATGGGCCAAAGGTGGGTTTATGGAGTTAGATCGCAGATCAGTCAATGATCGCATTGAATGGGGCAACAGGCTCGAGGGGCTGAATGGCCGACTCCTCTTCCTATGTTCCTCAGTGCAGGATCCGTTGACTTGTTAGCCCTCCCCAAATGCATTACCTCACACTTCTCCGGATTGAATTCCATTTGTCACAATCTTCCTGCATGTAGCATGAGTTATACACAGAGTAAAGCTCCCTTTACACTGCCCAATCAAACAGTCCAAGGGCAGTTATAGCACCGGTTAGATAGAGAGATACAGAGTGAAGCTCCCTTTACACTGTCCAATCAAACAGTCCAAGGGCAGGTACAGTATGGGTTAGAGAGAGAGATATAGAGTAAAGCTCCCTTTACACTGCCTAATCAAACAGTCCAAGGGCAGGTATTGCACGGGTTAGATAGAGAGATACATGGTAAAGCTCCCTTTGCAATGCCCAATCAAATAGTCCAAGGGCAGGTATAGCACCGGTTAGATAGAGAGATACAGAGTAAAGCTCCCTTTACACTGCCCAATCAAACAGTCCAAGGGCAGGTATAGCACGGGTTAGATTCAGAGTAAAGCTCCCTTTACACTGCCCAAACAAACAGTCCAAGGGCAGGTATAGCACGGGTTAGATTCAGAATAAAGCTTCCTTTACACTGCCCAAACAAACAGTCCAAGGGCAGGTACAGCACGGTTTGGATAGAGAGATACAGACTAAACCTTCCTCTGCACTGCCCACTCAAACACTCGCAGAGCAGGTACAGCACGGGTTAGATAGAGAGATACAGAATAAAGCTCCCTTTACAATGCCCAATCAAACAGTCCAAGGGCAGGTATAGCACCGGTTAGACAGATCGATACAGAGTAAAGCTCCCTTTACACTGTCCACTCAAACACTCGCAGAGCAGGTACAGCGCGCGTGACATGCAAAGTTCCCTCTAATACAGCATGTGCAGCGTACAGCTCCCTTGACACTACCCAATGAAGCACAACCAGCTCGGGTACAGCATGGGATGAATACAGAATAAAGATCTCTCGACATGTAAGTGTCAAACACTCCCGGGTGAGGTACGGGCAAGGTTTAACTCCGAGTTAAGCTCCGCTCAACTTGCCACATCAAAAGCCGAGCCTGATGGCAGATGTTGATCAAATCCCAGTATCTGGTTAGACTCTCACCTCAGCAAAATCCTGGACTGATGGGATTCTCAGTAAAGTTCCTCACCTTTCCAATCATTGTTGAAGCTTCCCGTTTTATCCCGTCTCCGACACTGGGGTTCTCGGTCCCACCAGATCTGCTCTGTGAAACCAGCGACATTTCTCCAGTCCCAGTCAGTGAGGCGATGATTCGACTTCTCTCTCTCCACCTTCCTGAGATATTACTCACTCCCAGAGACTGTCAATAGAAAAATGATTCATATTAATCCCAGAATACAGGGGGAGCATTTTTGTGACCAAAAATATATTCAATTTGATTATTTTTACAATTAATCAGTGTGTTTGAATTACTATCTTTGATATTGAATATTTCTTTTCTGTCAATTGCCCTGTTTATTGGGACTAAACTCACCCGCAGTGTCAGCTGTCACTCCAGCTCCTCCCACACTGACATCCCACTGATGGGCCGTAACCAGGGGCGAGCCCCTGTCTCCTGGTGACATCACACAGCAGCCAGGAACGATGTCGCAAAGCGGCCGGAGCCCCTCCCACTCGAGGTGTCACAGGGTCACATTGACCAGGCTCTGCTCCTGGTGTGCAGTCTCACTGGGCATGAACACAGGGTGTACAATCAGCCCCGTCTCCGGTAATGAACCGGGATCCTGCCCTGCATCTCTCCAGAGTTTTATTTCCATCGGTGTAAAATGGGTGGTTGATTCACAATTACCCAGTTTGTACTATAGCACCTACTAAACGTCAAACTCTTCCCCAGTATTTCTTTCCTTCTCTACGTATCTGCTCCCTCACTGTCTCTGCCTCTCTCACTCTCTCCACAGTGAGGGATACGTCTGTGGCTGGGATCATACTGTGCGGAAAGGAACAGAATACAGTTCGCCTCTCTTCCCGCACTCACATCGTTACCTCTGTTGTCCCCCAAGGATCTCTCCTTGGCCCCCTCCTATTTCTCATCTACATGTTGCCCCTTGGTGACATCATCCAGAAACACAGTCAGTTTCCACATGTACGCTGACAACACCCAGCTCTAACTCACTACCTCTTCTCTCGACCCCTCCACGGTGTCTAAATTGTCAGACTGCTTGACCGACATCCAGTTCTGGATGAGCAAAAAGTTTCTACAAGTAAATATTGGGAAGACCGAAGCCATTGTTTTCGGTCCCTGCCAGCAACATCGTTCCCTCGCCACAGACTCAATCCCTCTCCCTAATATCTGTCTGAGGCTGAACCACACTGTTCGCAACATTGGTGTCATGTTTGACCCTGAAATGAGCTTCTGACCACATATCCGCAGCATAACAAAGGCCGCCTATTTCCACCTCCGTAACATCGCCCGTCTCTGCCCTTGCCTCAGCTCATCCGTTGCTGAAACCCTCATCCATGCCTTTGTTACTTCTGGACTTGACTGTTCCAATGCACTCCTGGCTGGCCTCCCACATTCCACCCTACGTAAACTTGAGACCATCCAAAACTCGGCTGCCCGTGTCCTCACTCGTACTAAGTCCCGCTCACCCATCTCCCCTGTGCTCGCTGACCTACACTGGCTCCCGGTTAAGCAGCACCTCGATTTCAACATTCTCATCCTTGTTTTCAAATCCCTCCATGGCCTCGCCCCTTCCTATCTCTAATCTCCTTCAGCCCCACAACCACTTCCCAGCAGCCCCCCCTCTATTTCCTCCTTGAAGACGCTCCTTAAAACCTAACTGTTTGACCAAGCTTTTGGTCACCTGCCCTAATTTATGCTTTTGTGGAACGGAGCCAATTTTTTGTCTTAAACTCCTGAGCAGCGCCTTGGGACGTTTTATTACGTTAAAGGCGCTATATAAATACACGTCGTTGTTGTTGTTCAGGTGGTTTTAAAATGGAAGTGGTAACCAATACAGCGAGGAAAAAAGGCACTGTTGATTGATAAATTGGACATGAAAACTAATAAACAGGTTGCAGCACAGGACCTACTCCTGGTCTTATTTATTATTTTATTCAGACCGTTGCAATTATTTGTACAAATTGACATATTAAGCATAGAGGGGAAACGAAAGCTATAGTTATTTAAATTTGACTTGATAAATAATACACAAGAGCATAAAGTTAGTTAATTGTTAAATTGGGTATAATAACCAATACACAGGGTAAAACTGTTAGGTAATGGTTAAATTGGGTATGATAACCAATACACAGGGTAAAACCGTCACAGTTAATTGTTAAATTCAGTATGATAACCAATACACAGGGTAAAACGGTCAGTTAATTGTTAAATTGGGTATGATAACCAATACACAGGGTAAAACTGTCAGTTAATTGTTAAATTGGGTATGATAACCAATGCAGAGGGTAAAACTGTCACAGTTAATTGTTAAATTGGGTATGAGAACCAATACACAGGGTGAAACTGTCAGTTAATTGTTAAATTGGGTATGATAACCAATGCAGAGGGTAAAACTGTCACAGTTAATTGTTAAATTGGGTATGAGAACCAATACACAGGGTAAAACTGTCAATTAATTGTTAAATTGGGTATGATAACCAATACACAGGGTAAAACTGTCAGTTAATTGTTAAATTGGGTATGATAACCAATACACAGGGTAAAACTGTCCCAGTTAATTGTTAAATTGGGTATGATAACCAATACACAGGGTAAAACTGTCAGTTAATTGTTAAATTGGGTATGATAACGAATACACAGGGTAAAACTGTCACAGTTAATTGTTAAATTGGGTATGATAACCAATACACAGGGTGAAACTGTCGCAGTTAATTGTTAAATTGGGTATGATAACCAATGCAGAGGGTATAACTGTCACAGTTAATTGTTAAATTGGGTATGAGAACCAATACACAGGGTAAAACTGTTAATTAATTGTTAAATTGGGTATGATAACCAATACACAGGGTAAAACTGTCAGTTAATTGTTAAATTGGGTATGATAACCAATACACAGGGTAAAACTGTCTCAGTTAATTGTTAAATTGGGTATGATAACCAATCAACAGGGTAAAACTGTCACAGTTAATTGTTAAATTTGGTATGATAAACAATACACAGGTAAAACTGTCAGTTAATTGTTAAATTGGGTATGATAACCAATACACAGGGTAAAACTGTCACAGTTAATTGTTAAATTGGGTATGATAACCAATATACAGGGTAAAACTGTCACAGTTAATTGTTAAATTGGGTATGATAACCAATACACAGGGTAAAACTGTCACAGTTAATTGATAAATTGGGTATGATAACTTATACACAGGGTAAAACTGTCACAGTTAATTGTTAAATTGGGTATGATAACCAATACACAGGGTAAAACTGTCACAGTTAATTGTTAAATTGGGTATGATAACCAATACACAGGGTAAAACTGTTACAGTAAATTGTTAAATTGGGTATGATAACCAATACACAGGGTAAAACTGTCACAGTCAATTGTTAAATTGGGTATGATAACCAATAAACAGGGTAAAACTGTCACAGTTAATGGTGAAATTGGGTATGATAACCAATATACCGGGTAACACTGTCACAGTTAATTGTTAAATTGGGTATGATAACCATACACAGGGTAAAACTGTCAGTTAATTGTTAAATTTGGTATGATAACCAATACACAGGGTAAAACTGTCACAGTTAATTGTTAAATTGGGTATGATAACAAATACACAGGGTAAAACTGTCAGTTAATTGTTAAATTGGGTATGATAACAAATACAGAGGGTGAAACTGTCACAGTTAATTGTTAAATTGGATATGATAACCAATACACAGGGTAAAACTGTTACAGTTAATTGTTAAATTGGGTATGATAACCAATACACAGGGTAAAACTGTCAGTTAATTGTTAAATTGGGTATGATAACTAATACACAGGGTAAAACTGTCACAGTTAATTGTTAAATTGGATATGATAAACAATGCACAGGGTAAAACTGTCACAGTTAATTGTTACATTGGGTATGATAACCAATACACAGGGTAAAACTGTCACAGTTAATTGTTAAATTGTGTATGATAACCAATACACAGGGTAAAACTGTCAGAGTTAATTGTTAAATTGGGTATGATAACCAATACACAGGGTAAAACTGTCAGTTAATTGTTAAATTGGGTATGATAACCAATACACAGGGTAAAACTGTCAGTTAATTGTTAAATTGTGTATGATAAATACAGAGGGTCAAACTGTCACAGTTAATTGTTAAATTGGATATGATAACCAATACATAGGGTAAAACTGTCAGTTAATTTTTAAATTGGGTATGATAACCAATACACAGGGTAAAACTGTCAGTTAATTGTTAAATTGGGTATGATAACCAATACGCAGGGTAAAACTGTCACAGTTAATTGTTAAATTGGTTATGATAACAAATACACAGGGGTAAACTGTCAGTTAATTGTTAAATTGGGTATGATAACAAATACAGAGGGTAAAACTGTCACAGTTAATTGTTAAATTGGATATGAGAACCAATACACAGGGTAAAACTGTTACAGTTAATTGTTAAATTGGGTATGATAACCAATACACAGGGTAAAACTGTCAGTTAATTGTTAAATTGGGTATGATAACTAATACACAGGGTAAAACTGTCACAGTTAATTGTTAAATTTGTTATGATAACCAATACACAGGGTAAAACTGTCACAGATAATTGTTTAATTGGGTATGATAACCAATACACAGGGTAAAACTGTCACAGTTAATTGTTAAATTGGGTATGATAACCAATACACAGGGTAAAACTGTCAGTTAATTGTGAAATTGGGTATGATAACCAATACACAGGGTAAAACTGTCACAGTAAATTGTTAAATTGGGTATGATAACCAATACACAGGGTAAAACTGTCACAGTTAATTGTTAAATTGTGTATGATAGCCAATAAACAATGGCGTAAAGTTAATTGTTAATTCTTAAATTGGAAATAAGCAAAACACAACAACTTATATTTATAAAGCGCCTTTAACGTAGTAAAACGTCCCAAGGCGCTTCACAGGAGTGTATCAAACAACATTTGACATCGAGCCGCATGAGATATTTGGGCAGATAGCCAAAAGCTTGGTCAAAGAGGTAATTTTTAAGGAGCGTCTTGATGGAGGAGAGAGAGGCAGAGAAGTTTACGGACAGAATTCCAGAGCTTAGGGCCCAGGCAGCTGAAGGCATGGCCACCAATGGTGGAGTGATTAAAATCAGGGATACATTGAGAGGGACATTGATAGAGACATTGACTGAAACATAGAGCGAGACATTGGGAGGGTCATTGAGCGGGCCATAGAGAGAGTCAGACAGACACAAAGAGAGAAATAGAAACAAAGAGAGTGGGCAGATTGAGAGATAGAAATAGAGAGACAGAAAGTCTGGGGGGGAGCCACAGGCAGCCAGAGAGAGACAGACAGGCTGAGAGAGGCAGAGGGAAGAGAAAGACAGGGATAGATATTGAGAGTTAGAAAATAGGAACATATGAAATAGGAGCAGGAGTAGGCCATTTGGCCCATCGATCCTGCTCCGCCATTCAATAAGGTCATGGCTGATCTTCTACCTCAACCCCACTTTGCTGAACTATCCCCATATCCCTTGATTCCCTTAATATTCAAAAATCTTCCAATCTCTGTCTTGAATATACTCAACGACTGAGCATCCACAGCCCGCTGGGGCAGAGAATTGCAAAGATTCCCCACCCTCCGAGTGAAGAATTTTCTCCTCATCTCGGACCTAACGGGCCGACGTCTTTTGCTGAGACTGTGACCCCTTGTTCTAGACTCCCGAGCCAGGGGAAACATCCTCACTGCATCTACCCTGTTAAGCCCTCTAAGAATTTTATATATTTCCATGAGATTACCTCTCATTCTTCTAAACTCTAGAGAACATAGGCCTAGTCTACTCAATCTGTTCTCATAGGACAATCTCCCCATCCCAGGAACGAGTCTGGTGAACCTTCGTTGCACTCCCTCTTTGGCAATTATATCCTTCCTTAGGTAAGGAGACCAAAACTGTACACAATACTCCAGGTGTGGTCTCACCAGGGCCTTATATAATTGCAGTAAGACGTCTTTACTCTTATATTCAAATCCTCTTGTAATAAAGGCCA
This sequence comes from Squalus acanthias, assembly GCA_030390025.1. Lineage (NCBI taxonomy): Eukaryota > Metazoa > Chordata > Chondrichthyes > Squaliformes > Squalidae > Squalus > Squalus acanthias. Next base: position 10,227 of record JASTWF010000196.1, on the reverse strand, counting down.
ATATACCATTTGCTTTCCTAATTATTTGCTGTACCTGCATGTTACCTTTCAGTGATTCATGTACAAGGACACCCAGGTCCCTCTGAACACCAACATTTCCCAATCTCCCAACATTTAAAACATACCTTGCTTTACTATTTTTCCCAACTGCACATTTCTCCACATTATATTCAATTTGCCATGTTCTTGCCCATTCACTTAGCCTGTCTCTATCCCCTTGAAGCCTCCTTGCATCCTCCTCACAACTTACATTCCCACCCAGCTTTGTATCATCAGCAAACTTGGATATATTGCATTTGGTCCCCTCATCCAAATCATTGATATATGTCGTAAATAGCTGTGGCCCAAACACTGATTCTTGCGGTACCCCACTAGTTACAGCCTGCCAAACCGAAAATGCCTTGTTTATTGCTGGTCTCTGTTTTCCGTCCGTTAACCAATCCTCAACCCATGCTAGAATATTACCCCCAATCCCATTTTGTTTAATAACCTCTTGTGCGGCCCCTTATCGAATGTCTTCTGAAAATCCAAATCCACCACATCTACTGTCTCCCCCTTACCTGTTCTGCTAGTTACAACCTCAAAAAACTCTAACAAATTTGTCAAACAAGATTTCCCTTTCATAAATCCGTGTTGTCTCTGCCCAATCCTATTATAAGTTTCTAAGTGCCCTGTTACTACGTCCTCAATATATTTTAGCATTTTCCCTACTACTGATGTCAGGAAAACTGGTCTGTAGTTCCCCGTTTTCTCTCTCCCTCCTTTCTTAAATATTGGGGTTACATTTGCTACATTCCAATCCGCGGCAAACGTTCTAAAATCTATGCAATTTATGGAATTTCATCTGCCATCTATTTTGTTTTTCTTTTTTATTCATTCATGGGCTGTGGTCATCGCTGGCACGCCTTGCATTTATTGCCCATCCCTAGTTGCACTTGAGAAGGTGGTGGTGAACCGCTGCAGTCGGTGATGGAAAGGCGCTCCCACAGTGCTGTTATGGAGGGATTTGCAGGATTTTGACCCAGCGACAATGAAGGAATGGTGATATACTTCCAAGTCAGGATGGTGTGTAACTTGGTGGGGAAGTTACAGGTGATGGTGCTCCCATGCTCCTGCTGCCCTTGTCCTTCTAGGTGGTAGAGGCTGCATGTTTGGGAGGTACTGCCGAAGAAACCTTGGCAAGTTGCTGCAGTGCATCTTGTAGATGGTACACACTGCAGCCACGGTGCGCCGGTGGTGGAGGTAGTGAATGTTTAAGAACATAACATAAGAAATAGGAGCAGGACCAGGCCTCCTCTGTTCCAAGTAAATATACCCAGCTTATCCCAGTTAATATTGGGGTTGTTCAAATCTCCTACTACTACTGCCCTATAGTTTTTGCACTTCTCAGAAATTTGTCGACATATTTGCTCTTCTATCTCCCTCTCACTGTTTGGGGGTCGAGAGTACACTCCCAGCAGTGTGGTCGCCCCTTTTTTGTTTTTTCCATTCGAGTCATATGGACTCGTTTGATGATCCCTCCAACATGTCATCTCTCCTCACAGCTGTAATAGTTTCTTGAATCAATACCGCGACCCCCTCCCTTTTTACCACCCTCTCTGCCCCTTTATCGTGATGGATGGGCTACCAATCAAGTGGGCTGCTTTGTCCTGGATGATGTCGAGCTTCTTGAGTGTTGTTGGAGCTGCACTCATCCAGACAAGTGGAGAGTATTCCATCACACTCCTGACTTGTGCCTTGTAGATGGTGGAAAGGATTTGGGGAGTCAGGAGGTGAGACACTAGCCGCAGAATACCCAGCCTCTGACCTGCTCTTTTAGCCACAGTATTTCTGTGGCTGGTCCAGTTAAGGTTCTGGTCAATGGAAACCCCCAGGATACTGATGGTGACGGATTTGGCGATGGTAATCCCATTGAATGTCAAGGGGATGTGGCTCTTGTTGGAGATTGTCATTGCCTGGCACTTGTTTGGTGTGATTATTACTTGCCACTTAGCAACCCAAGGCTGAATGTGATCCAGGTCTTGCTGCATGCGGGCATGGACTGCTGCATTATCTGAGGAGTTGTGAATAGAACTGAATACTGAGCAATCATCAGCGAACATCCCCACTTCTGACCATAGGATGGAGGGAAGGTCATTGATGACATAGCTGAAGATGGTTGGGCCGAGGACACTGCCCTGATGTACTGCTGCAGCGATGTCCTGGGGCTGTGATGATTGACCTCCAAAAACCACAACCATCTTCCGTTGTGCCGGGTATGACTTGAGCCAGTGGAGAGTTTTCCCCCTGCTTTCCATTGACACAATTTTACTGGGGATCCTTGATGCCGCAATCACTCCAATGCTGCCTTGATGTCAAAGGCAGTCACTCTCACCTCACCTCTGGAATTCAGCTCCTTTGTCCATGTTTGGACCAAGGCTGTAATGAGGTCTTGAGCCGAGTGGTCCTGCCGGAACTCAAACTGGGCATCGGTGAGAAGATTATTAGTGAGTAAGTGCCACATAATAGCACTGTCGACGGCACCTTTCATCAATTTGCTCATTTCACCAGTCTGTCTATGTCCTCCTGAAGCCTACCTTATCCCGCTTTGTGTGTGTATATGTGTATATATATATATGTCTATATATATGTCTATATCATTAATATATGTCAACAAGAGCAGTGGTCCGAATAGCGACATCTGGGGGATAACACTGTACACTTCCCTCCAGTCTGAACAACAACCGTTCACCACTACTCTGTGTTTTCTGTCCCTTAGCCAATGTCAGATCCCCACTGCCACTGTCACTTTGGTCCTATCAAATCTATTCAATTGTACTTCATCAAATGCATTTTGAATGTCCATATACACAACATCAACCGCACTACCCTCATCAACCATTTCCGTTACTTCATCAAACAACTTAATCAAGTTTGTCAGACACACTTTGCCGCTAATATATCCGGGCTGGTTGTCATTTATGAATCCATGTTTTTTCCAAAGACAGATACTTTTCTCTGTGAATATGGCCTCTAGACGTTTCCCCACCACTGACGTTAGGCTGACTGGCCTGCAGTTACAGGGTTTATCCCTCTCTCCTTTTTTAAGCAGGGTATAACATTTGCAACCCTCCTGTCCTATGGCTCCACTCCCATATCCAAGGAGGATTGAAATATTCTGGCCAGAGCCTGCGCTATTTCCACCATTCCTTCCCTCAGCAACCCTTATACATCCCATCCGGAACGGGTAAGTGTTCTACTTTACTGTGGTATAAAAAGTGTTGGATTGAAAGGGGTTAACTGAAGATGTTTGTTCAGTGACTGTAATTAATGTCAGTCTCCACGGGTTAACTGAAGCTGTTTGTTCAGTGACTGTAATTAATGTCAGTCTCCATGGACTCTGATTGTATCAGTGCAGGGTTTTCCCTCTTCTATTAATAAGGGACTCCTTTCAATATGTTATCCATAGTGTCAGTGAGAGCATCACCTCCGGCACTGACAGGGATCAGCGCGCTGCTCCAGGAAGAGGGAGTCGGAATCTGAGAACAGTAGATTGGAATGTTACAACAATGGAGCAGAATCTGAGAACAGTAGATTGGAATGTTACAACAATGGGCAGGAGTTTCAGCTCGCTGTTTGACCTTCTTTCAGAATATTATGATTGGCTGCCATTAGACAGTCGGATGGAGTTGGCACTTCTGATTATTCAATACATTTACTATCCCCTTCTTGCTGCTGTTGGTGTGCCTGGTAAGTCTCTCTATCCAGCTATTCTGTTAACCATGTTTTACTGTATTACTGTTCGTGTCATTTACTCTCCCCTCCTTGCTGCAGTTGTTGTTCTGGTAAGTCTCTCTATCCAGCTATTAACTCTGCAAACCTTTGCTAACTGTATTACTATTCTTCATTCTTTGCTGCTGTTGGTGTCCCAGTAAGTCTCTATATCCAGAAATTGGGTCTGTAAATCACGTTTCACTGAATTACTGTTTTTGTCATTTAAATCTTGGGAAGAGCGAAGCCATTGTCTTCGGTCCTCGTCACAAACTCCATTCTCTATCTACCGATTCAGTCCCCCTCCCTGGTCAATGTCTGAGGCTGAACCAGGCTGTTTGCAAACTCTGCGATCTCTTTGTCCCTGAGCTGAGTTCCGAACTCATATCCTCTGAATCACCATTCTTGCCGACTACCACCCCCAAAATTTCACCCATCTCCGCTCCACCTCAGCCCTTCTGCTGCATAAACCCTCATCCATGCCTTTGTTAAATCCAGACTCGACTATGTCAATGCTCCCCTGGCCGGCCTCCAAGTAACAAGCCTCCATAAACTAGAGCTCATCCAAAACTCTGCTGCCCATATCCTAACACACATCATGTCCCGTTCACCCATCACCCCTGTGATCACTGACCAACATTGGCTGCCGATCCGGCAACAACTCGATTTAAATATTCTCCTCCTCATGTTCAAATCCCACCATGGCCTCACCCCTGAAATTAGTCCCATTCCCTTGCTCTTTTCCCATAGTCCTGCAACTTGTTCCCCTTCAGGTATTTATCCAATTCCCCTTTTAAAGTTAATTTCCTTCCCTCTATACCTCTCCCTGTCTTTCAGTCTGTATTTTTATTTCTCTCTTTCTCCCTTTCTCTCTCTCCCCCTCTTCTCTCTCCCTCTGCTCTCTGTGTCTCTTGCTCATAGAATCATAGAACGGTACATCACAAACAGAGACCATTCGGCCCATCGTGTCCGTGCCGTCTCTTTGAAAGAGTTATTTATTCAGTCCTACTCTTTAATCAGAGCCCCATAAAAAATTCCCCTTCATCTAACTACCCCATTCCCTTTCGAAATTTACTATTGAATCTGCTTCCACCACGTTCTCAGACAGTGCATTCTAGATCACATCTCACTGCGTAAAGAACATTCTCATCTCTCCTCTGGTTCTTTTGACAATTACTTTAAATTTGTTTCCTCTGGTTACCCACCATTCTGCCTCTGGAAACCGACTTATTTACTCTATCAAAACCCATTACAATCTGGAATATCTATATTAAATCTCCCCTAATGGAAAAGGACAAAGAAAGACCAGGTTTAAAAGTTTTCAATTGGGGAAAGGCCAAATTTATTAAGCTGAGATGTGATTTAGGAAAAGTGAACTGGAAACAGCTTCTTAATTGGAAATCAGTTCGGAGCGGTGGGAAGCATTCAACGAGGAGATAGTGAGGGCTCAGAGCAAATATATTCCCAAAAAGATAAAGGATGGGACTTCCAAATCTAGAGCCCCCTGGATGTCAAGGGGAATACAGGGTAGGATAAGGGAACAAAAAGGGAAGCTTTTGTCAGATACCGAGAGCCCAATACTACAGAAAGCCTGGAGGGGTATAGAAAGTGCAGGGTTGAAATTAAAAAGGAAATTAGGAAAGCAAAGAGATGGCATGAAAAAATATTGGCAAGTAAAATCAAGGAAAACACAAAGATGTTTTATACATACATCAAGAGCAAGAGGATAACTAAGGAAAGAGTATGGCCTATTGTAGACCAAACAGTGAATCTGTGTGTGGAGGCGGAAGACGTTGATATGGTTCTTAATAAATACTTTGTGTCTGTCTTCACAGGAGAGTGAGACGATGCAGACATTGTAGTTAAGGAGGAGGAGTGTGAAATATTAGATGAGACAAACATAGTGAGGGGAAACATTAAGGTGTTTAGCATCTTTGAAATTAGATAAATCACGAGGCTCGGATGAAATGTATCCCAGGCTTTTACGAGAGGCAAAGGAGGAAATAGCGGATGCTCAGATCTTCATTTTCCAATTCTCTCTGGCTACAGGCGTGATGCCAGAGGACTGGAGGACTGCTAACGTTGTACCATTGTTTAAAAAGGGAGAAAGGGATAAACCGAGTAATTACAGGGCAGTCAGTCTAACCTTGGTGGTGGAAAAAAATTTGAAAAATTCTGAGGGACAGTATTAATCGGCATTTAGAAAGGCACAGATAAACCAAGGACAGTCAGCATGGTAATGTTAAGGAAGGTCGTGTCTAACTAACTTGATTGAATTTTTTGATTCAGGTAATGAGGAGTGTCGATGAGGGGAGTGCATTTGATGTAGTCCACGTAGATATTAGTAAGGCCTTGGACAAGGTCCCACATGACAGGTTGGTCATTGGATCCAAGGGAAAGTGGCAAGTTGGATCCAAAATTGGCTCAGTGGCAGGAAGCAATGGTCCTAATGGTCGATGTGTGTTCTTTGTGAGTGGAAGGTTGTTTCCAGTGAGGTTCCACAGGGCTCAGTACTAGGTCCCCTGCTATTCGTGGTATATATCAATGATTTAGACTTCAATGTTGGGGACATGATGAAGAAGTTTGCACATGATACAAAAATTGGCCGTGTGGTTGATAGTGAGGAAGACAGCTGTAGACTGGCAGAAGATATCAATGGACTGGTCAGGTGGGCAGAACAGTGGCAAATGGACTTCATTTCGGAGAAGTGTGAGGTAATGCATTTGTGGCGGGCTAAAAAAAAAGGAAGACACAATAAATGGCAGGATACTGAGAAATGCAGTGGAACAGAGGGACCTTGGAGTACATTTCCACATATCTCTAAAACTATCAGGACATGTAGATAGGGTAGTTAAAAAGGCATGTGGGATAAGAACATAAGAACATATGAAATAGGAGCAGGAGTAGGCCAATCGGCCCGTCGAGCCTGCTCCGCCATTCAATAAGATCATGGCTGATCTGATCCTAACCTCAATTCTAAAGAACACAAGAATTAGCAGCTGGACCCGGCCACTCAGGCCCTGGGCCCGCTCCGCCACCAACAGGGCCTTGACCGATCCGAACTCAGCCTCATGTCCAATTTCCTGCCCGCTCCCCGTAACCCCTAACTCCCTTTACTTCTAGGAAACTGTCTATTTCTGTTTTAAATTGATTTAATGATGTAGCTTCCACAGCTTCCTGGGGCAGCAAATTCCACAGACCTACTACCCTCTGAGTGAAGAAGTTTCTCCTCATCTCAGTTTTGAAAGGGCAGCCCCTTATTCTAAGATTATGCCCCTAGTTCTAGTTTCACCCATCCTTGGGAACGTCCTTAACGCATCCACCCCATCAAGCCCCTTCACAATCTTATATGTTTCAATAAGATCGCCTCTCATTCCTCTGAACTCCAATGAGTAGAGTCCCAATCTACTCAACCTCTCCTCATATTTCCACACTTGTCCACCAATACGTTGCTTTATTAGCCGAAGCATAGGATATAAAAGCAGGGAGTTTATGCTAGAACTGTATAAAACACCAATTAGGCCACAGCTAGAATACTGCGTACAATTTTGGTCAAAACATTACAGGAAAGATGTGATTGCAGTCGAGCCGTTATAAAGGAGATTTACATGGATGTTGCCAAGACTGGAGAATAGTCTGGGGTTCTTTACTTTGGAACAGAGGAGGCTGAGGGGAGATTTAATTGAGGTGTATAAAATTATGAGGGGCCTAGATAGAGTGGATAGCAAGCACCTATTTCCCCTGGCAGAGTGGTCAATAACCAAGGAGAATAGATTTAAAGTAATTGGTAGAAGGATTAGACGGGAGATGAGAATTTGTTTCACCCAGAGGTCGGTGCGGGTCTGAAACTCAAGGCCTGAAAGGGTGGTAGAGGCAGAAACCCTCATCACGTTTAAAACGTACATGGATATGCACTTGAAGTGCCATCACCTACAGGGCTACGGACCAAGAGCTGGAAAGTGGGATTAAGCTGGAAAGCTCTATTTTGACCGGCGCAGATGCAATAGGCCAAATGGCCTCCTTCTGTGCCATAAATTTCTATGATTCTACAATTCTGTGATTCTTAACCTTCGCTGCTCTAAAAAGAACAATCTCAGCTTCTCCTGACTCTCCACGTAACTGAAGTCCCAGATCCCTGGTACCATTCTGGTAAATCTCCTCTACACCTTCTCTAATCCTTCACATGCTTGCCAAAGTGTGGTGCTCAGAATTGGACACAATACTCCAGCTGGGGTCTAACCAATGCTTTTTAATAGGTTAACATTTCTACCTGGATTTTGTTACTCTGTCTCTGTTTGTAAAACCAAGGACTCCGTATGCTTTAATAACAGACATCACTACTTGTCCTGCCACCTTCAAAGATTAGTGTAAGTACACACCAGATCTCTCTGATCGTGCACCTGCTTTGAAATTGTACAGTTTAGTTTATATTGCCTCTGCTCATGCTTCCTACCAACATGTATCACTTCACCCTTCTCTGTGTTAAATTGTATCTGCCATGTGTCTGCCCATTTCACGAGTCTGTCTGCGTCCTCCTGAAGTCTGTTACCATCATTCTCACTGTTTATTACCATTTCCGAGTTTTGTCATTTTCAAACTTTGAAATCATGCGCTGTCATAGAGTCATCGATAGTCATAGTTATACAGCACAGAAAGAGGCCCTGCGGCCCATTGTGTCCGCGCCGGCCATCAAGCCCTATATATTCTATTCCCATTTTCCAGCACTTGGTCCGTAGCCTTGTATGCTATGGCATTTCAAGTGCTCATCTCAATGCTTATTCATTATTGATGGTTCAAGCCTCTACCACCGTTTCAGGAAGTGAGCTCCAGATTCCAACCACACTCTCGGGTGAAAAAGATTTTCCTCAAATCCCCTCTAAACCTCCTGCCCCTTACCTTGAAACTAGGCTCCCTGGTTAATGACCCCTCTACTAAGGGGAAAAATTATTTCTATCAACCCTATCTATGCCCCTCATAATTTTGTACACATCAATCAGGTCCCCCCTCAGCATTTTCTGCTCTAAGGAAAACAACCCCAGCCTGTCCAGTCTCTCTTCATAGCTGAAGCGCTCCAGCCCAGGTAACATCCTGGTGAATCTCCTCTGCACCCTCTCTAATGCAATCACATCCTTCCTATAGTGTGGCGACCAGAACTGCACTCAGTATTCCAGCTGTGGCTGAACTAGCATTTTGTACATCTCCATCATAACTTCCCTGCTCTTATATTCTTTGCCTCGGCTAATGAAGGCAAGTATCCCATATGCCTTTTTAACCACCTTGTCTACCTGTCCTGCTGCCTACAGGGATCTATGTACATGCACACCAAGGTCCCTCTGATCCTCTGTCCTTCCTAGGGTCCGACCATTCATTGTGTATTCCCTTGCCTTGTTAGTCCTCCCAAAATGCATCACCTCACACTTTTCAAGGTTAAATTCCATTTGCCACTCTTCTGCCCATCTAACCAACCCGTCTATATCGTCCTGTAATCTGAGGCTTCCCTCCTCACTATTTACCACCCCACCAATTTTCGTGTCAGCTGCGAAATTACTGATCATACCTCCTACATTCATATCTAAATCATTAATGTACAATAAAAACAGCAAAGGACCCAGCACCGATCCCTGCGGTACACCACTGAACACAGGCTTCAAGTCACAAAAACAACCTTCGACCATCACCCTCTGCCTCCTGCCACGAAACCAATTTTGGATCCAATGTGCCAAATTGCCCTGGAATCCATGGTCTCTTACCTTCTTGACCAGTCTCCCATGTGGGATGTTGTCAAAAAGCCTTACTGAAGTCCATGTAGACTGCATCAACTGCACTACCCTCATCCACAAACCTATTCACCCCCTCGAAAAATTCAAACAATTTTGTTAGAAATGATCTCTCCCTTAAAAAGCCATGCTTACTATTCTTGATAAATCCGTGCCCTTCCAAGTGTAGACTAATTCTGTCCCTCAGAATTTTTTCCAATAATTTCCCGACCACTGATGTTAGGCTCAATGGCCTGTAATTACCTGGTTTATCCCTACTAACCTTCTTGAATAATGGTACTCCGTTAGCTGTTCTCCAGTCCTCTGGCACCTCCCCTGTGGCCAGAGAGGCTCTGAAAATTTGTGTCAGAGCTCCTGTAATCTCCTCCCTTGCCTCACACTGCAGCCTGGGATACATCTCGTCTGGGCCTGGGGATTTATCCACTTTTAAGCTCGCTAAAACCGCTAGTACCTCCTCCCTCTCAATGCTAATTTGTTCAAGTATATCACAATCGCCCTGCCTGATTTATATGTCTACATCGTCCTTTTCAATAGTGAACACAGATGCAAAATATTCATTTAAAACCTCACCTGTATCTTCCGGCTCTGCACACAGATTACCACTTTGGCCCCTAATACATAAGAACATAAGAAGTAGGAGCAGGAGTAGGCCATATGGCCCCTCGGGCCTGCTCCATCATTCAATGGGATCATGGCTGAT